>BOPP01000030.1:1656771-1678596 GCA_017312745.1 Gryllus bimaculatus
GTGGCGGTCGCGTGCAGACGAGGGTGGCAGAGAGGGCCGGCTGACAGATGACCGAGAACGAGGAAGGCGGGCGGTAAGGTCGCTTTGCGCGAGGACGAGGGATGCGACAAGGGCGAGGGAGGCGGTCGAAGCGCGACGCGGATCCCGCGCCGTCATGGACCGCGAGCGCGCGCTCTCGTCGGGGCGTGAAATCGCCGATCGCTGGGAGGCTGCGGATTGTGGGTCGCCCACCCGAGGGAGCCTTCGCTAGCCCGTCTTTCAGGAGAGCGACGGGAGGGCCGGCGCGGAAGCCGATATTTCCTTAAACTGAGGCCCCAACAAAATGTGATTTTTGATTGACACTTGTAAGGACTACAACATTCCCATTGAAACCGGACATGACAGTTTGTAATAAGTGCGAGAAAAAGGTGAGAGTTGCGATTGATTGGTTTTGTGGGCAAGAGTCGACGTGCTTTATTTTCGGTCCAAGCAATACGATAAGATGATACATCAGGTATTACAGCTTTCATCGCTTTGGTGTCCACATATCAAAGAAATTTACCTGTGAAAATCTTTACAAAAGTCACATCTAATCACGTCTAATTGTTAGTTATTTTGGGGTCAGAAATGTATGCATTAGAAAGTGCCAGATGAATGATATCAAATATAATAAATGATAATTATCGTGGGAAAATTCGTCGGCGATATCACACGTGTTTCGGGTCGTACACACTGTTTTATCATTTCATATGTTTAAATCCGTTTTATTTTTTGAAATGATCTCGCACATGCTTTTTCAAATTACATGTAAAGGAAACTGGCGTATGTATTAGGCAGCAGGTGTAATTTCGTTTTAATTCCGTTTTTCTATGCGGGTGATCCATTCCCTCTGTATGATATACGCTAAGGAAAGACGGTTTCATACTCTTTATAACAAAACATCGATACATAATGCAGTGAGTGTGCTATTGATAAATAGGAACTCCCCTCCTATTTATCCTCCTGCATGAAGCTGATTTGTGGTGAAAAAATGCAATACGATATAAGGGTAACTGGAAGCACACGTTATCTCCCGCAACACACTTTACACTACAATAGCCACTATTAAAAGATATGAAGTTACCGCTTTGACAGCTACTATTTGACCGCTGTTGGCAATATAACTGCAAGTTACATCCATGCAATCATTTTGTCAGTGCGTTCATTGACAATTTGCTCATTTGTAAATGGCATCATCACTATATCTTGCAATGTAATCGTCCTGCATGACGTTCTTTTGTTTCCCGATCTGTCAAAGTGTTCTCTTCATAGAATAACTCCTCTATACCATTGTGCTTGATCTTTTTGGACCTTTCAGTTCATTTCGGAGGGCACTTTCAAATGTGGGAAGAGATGTCTATTTTTACTTTTTAATAGACTAATTTACAAAGTGCGTAAAGTTCACACGAATACACATAGAATAATTTTTTTCTTCAAATTTATGAAACCTTTTTCTAATAATAACTATTTGTGAGAAAACCAAATAGGCTATCTTCTGAACTCTGGCTGACCCACCGTCGTACCGTCCGTACACAACATATCGTCACCTTTCAAGAATACTGTTGTATCACAACAGTCTTGTACAGGAGAGCGCAATTTCATTTTCCCGCAACTTCATTTTCGTCCCATTAATATACAATAAGTAATATGGCTTTGTAAGGCCTATCAAACAATTTTGTGTGTCTCTTGCTTTCTATTCCACTTGATTCTATAAATCTTTGAATCTTTTTTGGAACATTATTTTATAAAATTAAATGGCGAACTCCGTTCACGAAACAGCGAAGAATCCGGTACCAAGCGGCAATTAGTATAATATGAGATAAATATATGCTCAACATACAAATGATTTTTTAAGTTGGTATCCTTAAATTCCGAATTTTCGGATTTTTAGTTAGAACTACATTCCGGAAAAGCGACGATATGTTTCGGAGGCTCTTGAACAAAAGCGTGGCGGAGTGGAATGGCCGAGCGTCTTGGAGGGTGAAGGCCGTCGGAGGGGGGAGGGAGGCACCTGCCGCGGATGTAAGCTCCAATACCTGGCAAAATGGAGTTCCGCCGGCGCGGCGCGGCGCTGCGCTGCGCGGACGTTGCGTGGGGCGGCGCGCACGGGACGGGGACGGGGACGTCGCGTCGAGGGCGCACGAACGCACGCGCGTCACGCGACGGCGGCGGCGGCGCCCGCGGAGGAAGCGCGGGACACTTTTGGAGGAGGACCCACTTCGCCCGGCCGCTTCCCGGCCCGCCTTTAGCAGCGGCGCGGAATACCGTTGGCCGCGCCGGCGACGGCGACGCGCGAGTCGCAAGAAACGCGGAATGCGCGTGCTGGAATCGCTGGAAAAAACGGGGTGAACGCCGGGGGAGTACAACTAGGGGCAGCAGAGGGCGGTCCGAATAGTGTTGTGGAGAGATTACTGTAAAGGCGGCTTCATACATTCGGCGTTCGCCGAGAAGCGAGCTACTGCTCGCCCAATCCCGAACAGCTGAAGTGTTCGGCGTATGTTCACTCCTTTTGATTTGTCCTAAAGACCGACACGTGGTGGATAGGGCGATTACCGAATGTTCGGCACTGGCAAATCGCAAGCAACTCGTCCACACTACTCGGGATTCGGCGAGCGGTTGCTCGGGATTCACCGATTGCCGCATGTGTGGAGCCGCCTTAAGAAGGATTCGCTTTGACAACTACACCTTGGCCCCTGCTGCCAACATAACTGCAGGTTACGTTGCCAGCAGTGCAATTGTTTTATTAGTCCGTTCGTTTACGGATAACTCATTTTTAAATGGCTCCCTCACTATCTCTTGCAGTGTCATCGTTCTGGCATCGCACGTTCATTTGTTTTCCGGACAGGCAAAGTGATTCCTTCTTAGAGTAATTCCTCTATAGTGCACAAGGCGACAGATCTCGGTTTCTTCCATATTTTTGCGCGCGTGTGTGTGTGTGCGCGCGCGGAGAGGTTACGCTCGGTTCCTCGTGAATTTCTGGTCACGTTCTTTCTGTCATTCATTGTTCAATCATTATTCTTCAGGCAACTGAATCTTCCATGACAAAATCATTCTTTCGCCCTAGTACACCAAAGCTCACATAATCCCATAAGCAAATTAAATCTAATTTCATATAAACAAAGCATTGATAGAGAGGTTTGTACTTTTGATATAATTAATACGACACTAGAATTTTAGCAACAAAACGTAACATACTGAAACGCTGGTCATTTGAAATAGTCTGGCATTAAATAACAATAAAGGAAAGAATAAGGAATCTCAGTCTGAACATTCCAAAATCTGTGATATTAAACAATCACGTTGACATGTTTAATGGAAGCGCAGTTGTCCGACCCTAATGTTCCTTTAGTCTTAGGAGAATCATCAGTTCAAATTTGTTATTACGGTGTAAACTTTTTCTAGTATATTTTAATACTTGGGTTGTATTCCAGTAGATTCGTGAGTTGCTGAAAGATATCTGCCAACTTTTTCGCTTGAGTAGATTTCGGATCTCACGTCAAATTAATTCTAGATACCATTTCATTTTATTGTGTTACACAAGTTGTGGATATGCATTAGTAAGTTGCGCAGTTCGTAAGTGCTTTAAGTTACTTCTTGTGATTTTAAGGCTGTTGTGCAAATTTGCATGAGCACGACTGATGTTTGATGCACACATGTCAATTCTAGATTCGCGTGAAACTACTGACTTGCTTGACCTCCAGTGCAGATTTATATGGCATTTTCTTTCTACTGCAACGAAAAAGTAGTTCATGTACTATGAGAAAGCTTGCAATTCAGTCATTAAAAATAGACGGCTTTAAACAGTGCATTGGCGGCCTGCCACAGGCGTGGAACACGCTCGCATGCAATAGCGTGTGCCCTTGGAGGGAGTGATTTTAAAAACTCGTTATGATTTCTGCAAAGCGAGCAGTAGGAAACGGGTGACGAACGGAAATTCTCAAGATCAGCGCCCCAGAGAATAATTATGCACCAACTAGTAGCGCTGCCGGTCACATTCTTATAGATTGCTCTGAAAAGCCACGGGGCAAGTATGCAAGCGAAGACGAAATTTCTCATTGTATGCATGGCTACATCACGATATCACTTGTGTTCGTTGTCATGTAAATATTTGAATGCATCTGAAACTGATTGCACTTCAGCTAAATGTTATTACCTAAATAGCCAATGTTTATTTGTATAACGTACCAGGTCAAATAATATTATATGTGAACATATTGTAATATTTTAATGTTAATTATAACAACAATTTAAGGCACTAATAAACAAAAAGGGCACTAATTTGTACAGTTAGGCGTTTCTCATCTAAATATATTTATAAACAAATTATTCTCATTTTCAGAGATTGTATGATGATATTAAAGTTTCTTTTTGAAAAAGAACCGCTACAAAAATAATTGCTTCCCCGTCCACAGAAGCGAGTGAACACAACCGGAGTTCCCAAGCACGCCACGAAACTTAAACAACTCGTCAATGGTCGATGAACTCGGTCGATACGAAATATAAAAATTAATAACTTAACAACCCAGAAAATGAGTTGTAGGCCCCTTTTTTTGGCAATGTCTGCGACGAACGCCAGCGCAAATTGCGTAATGAGAGAGTGACGAGTGATTTGCATCTGCACGCGGGCGCTGATGCTCCATTGTTCGAGGGGCGGGGCGTGCTGCGCGCGGCCCAGTTCGGGCGATCGCCCGCTTCGTGAGCGCCTGCGCGCGGGCGGGCGGCGGGGGCGTCGGGTACGGTGCTGGATGGTTGGAGCGACGGTACAACGGCTCTGACAATACTCTGCCTCTAGAAAAGTCTATAAGCAAAGATGTTGTGTAGCTACGCGACTTCATTTTGATGGAGCGTTACTGGAACAAAAATGTGGTATTGTCTCTCGTGATTTTATCCGCCTATTAATGTTGTCTCTATCTTTGAATGTCTACGATATAAAGGTAGTAATGATGATTCCTTGTTTAAAAGTTTTGAGGAACGTAAGAATGGAATGTTCGTCATTCTAAATATTGTCATTGCTTAACACAAATTTACGAAATTTGTAGTAATACAATTCTAAAATAAATTGTGTGGTTTAGAAGAAAATACTATTCTTATTAATACGACAAATAATATCAAGCAAATAATTAACCATAAATTATTCAGTGTTTTTAAAAGTATCGAACACAGACCTAAAAAAGACGACAGAAGAGCCTTTTTACCATGCAACTTCAGAAATAAAGAGAAAGTGTAAATAAACAATGATATAAAAATCAAAAACTTTGTAAATTATTCATTGAACAAAAGCGTCTAGCTTTCACTAGTAAATCGACCTATGTTTGCAAAGCAATAGTTGGAAGAGGCAGGATAGTGGCGGAGGGGCCCGGTGGTCGCCGTCCGCGCGAACGCCCAGCGAATTCCCGTCCATTACAGCCATCCGCGCGCCTTCTTAAGGGAAACCGCCCGCATCGGCCTTGAGATCGGATCGGATCGGATCACGGCGCCGGCCAAGCGTTTCCACATCGGCGGCGGCGCTCGCCCGACCACCGACCACCGGGAGACTCGCCACTTTCCCCTTTCAGCACTCCCACGGTGGCTGGAGACAGCTCGAGATTCGGGAAAATTCAATACAAAATTTAAATCCATTTATTAACGTAGAGAAGGTTATTTGTGTGTAATGATAAAAAATTATGATTTGGATTCTTTTGTTCTGGCTGAAAAAGATTTTGATTTTTTGGCTCTTCTATTGATTCGAGTATTCTTACGCAAACTAATGTAGATTAAATAATTTAATGACATTGAGTGGCTAAGAACCTCTAGATTGAAAGAAATGCTCAGATTATATTTATGAAAAAGTTATCAACATCAATTTAAAAAATACTATGTTGGTGGTGAACACACATCAAATTGTTTTTCTTTGTCGAATTTATACATAAAGATTTTTAAATTTATATTGTGCCCTGTGTAACTATTTTATATACGGCGCTTGATAATAGAATCGGTTTGAAATGCAACAGGCAATTCATGAGTGTAACTGAGAACATTGTTTTTTGGAAGGGAAAAAAAACTAGAAAAAATAATTACTTCATTTAATCATAATCTGATAATTTTAAAGTACATATGTTTCAAAGCCCAAAGATCGAAACTGAACCCAGGAAGATGCTTTCATCATGATGCTGCCCTCGATCTCACGTCTCTTTTTATTAATACTCGTACATTTTTAAGGATATTGTAATTGTGAAAAGCCGATATTGCTCGATGTAATGGGAGACACTGCCCCCTTGCGTCCCCCAAAGTTCCACATAAGGAACAATATAATATAGAACCAAGTACACATTTTTTAAGTTAATATGTTTTATATTTAAATTAAATGATTTCATATATGAACTACTTTTGAATGATTTAAAGAATATGGTGTGTTACGCTATACATAATTCTGACAAATACAATTTTCACAATGCTGCCAATTTTACTGATACAATTTTTGCACAAAAATATTAAGCGTCATTGAGCGACCGGATTCTACTTACATCGGATTCTGTCTTGTAAAAATATTTTTTATATGCATAGTCGGGCAAAAAATGGATGTGACATTTGTAAAAATGAACGTTTTTTTTGTGCCAGTGCAGTGAACTTGGTTTATTGTTTTGTTGTTTGAGTGAATAAACTATTTTCTCAAATGTCCCTTGGATACTCTCTGTAACACTTTTGATAATAACATAGACCAATATAACATTGGTATGTCAAAGACACTTCCTGGAGACACCAAAAACATCCTCTCTCTTTTCCTAACATCCGTAGGCCTGAAGGGTCGGTACATTATGGATGGACCACTTTTCGGTAGCGCATCGGCATCGGGTAAACAGCCGCTTCGAGGTCGTATGCGTATGAGGCTTAGAAAGTTTAGGAGAGTGCGGCAGTAGGGCTTGTATGTCCCATAACGCCTCGGTGACAAAGCGGCCGCGCCGCCCATTGAGGCCGTGACGGCCGGGGCAAACAGACATCTCCGCAGACTTGTCGCGCGGGTTGCCTACTGTGCAGGCGCTCTGCGGGTTCCGGAGAGCGGCCGAGCTACTGACCGGCAAGACAACAGCCAGCCGGCCGGGGCATGGGAGGGGGTATAAAATGAGAACACTGCCTCGTTACATAAAAAAGGACCTTTCTCAAATGCTTCATTGTTCTGTGTACCAGAGCGAATGTACAACTTGGTGTTTCATCAGAACGACTTGCAGAATATCTATTTAAAATTGTATTTAAATACGACCTACCCATTGTCTATTGTACGAGGTAATGTAAAGCAATACTTATAAGTTAGTAAGGCCTTTATTTTGATAATTATTTTGCAACGTACTTTTATGATTTAAAGGTTCTTACATAATTAAGATTAAAGTCCTGCAGATATTCTGATTCAATGTGGTTCAACCTCACTGAATAACACGATACGAAGTGAACTACCACACAGCAGGAAGCAATGTGCTGATTTTGGGGTAGAGTAATGTTGTTTAATAGTTACTCAAAAAGACGCAGAACCGAAGAATATACAGGCATTATTCTTCATTAGTGTAGAACGGTTGTTGTCGATATTTCGTGAAGCAATGCTAGCTCTTCGAAGTATTTGGGCCCTGGACACTGGCATATCAGAGCGTTGTTCTTCCACGTGCGTTGTCTTCGCCGAGGCGCCGCGTCGTCGCATCGCTGCGTGCCTCCTGGCGGTCGTTCCCAGCGGAGGCAGCCGGGTCGTAAAGGCCTTCCTGCGCGGAGTGGCCGGCCAGGTCGCGCGCCGCTTACCTGCACGCGGTACCTGCCCGGGTGGGTGGGCCCGGCGCCGCGCCGCCTACAACCCCAACCCTCCCACGTCCACCCCATCGGCTGAGCTCCGCCCCGCCCCCTCGCTGCCAACTGCTTTGTCGCTCCTGACGTCCTTAACATTGTAACCGTAGCCGATATATATCTAACGCCCTCGCCCCACTCTTTCTGTTCACCAGACCCATGCTATGTTCCTTCCTTTGCAATCCTGACGTTGTCCTACTATCGTTGTATTTTGACCAACCACTATTCTTTCACTGACTTCGCTCTTTCGTTATTCTTCCATTCTGTCCCTCTGTGACCATCCCAAATACTTGCCTTGGTCTTGTCTCCTCACTTACTTCTAATCTTCAGCTCTCATCTCTGTCAATTACTTATATTCTGATCTCTGTTCTTATTATTGTGGTCATAATAGATATCTTACCAGCTAACAATGTTGTTATGGTTTAGTCAGTGTTTCGTGTTTTGGTCAATTTCTGTTACTCTTTTATTATTTGTAACAGATCACCTACCAATTTGCAAACAAATCCTTCCGAATTCATCAGGATGAACCCTCAATACTTGCTTCGTCAATCATTTTCATATTCCATAGGGATATGGTCGTGGCTGGGTCTGTGAATGCCCAGAGAGTAACGACATACTCACCCTTATAAATTAATATTAATCCTTCGTCGTAGTCAGGTTGATACCTGTAATAATAATAATAATAATTCAAGTTAATATATTTATTAAAAAGTTCTCAACCAATGACACCACCATAGTTAACATAATGACGACGTCCATTGTAGCCATCGCTCCTATTGGGGGGACATGAGTCGCAATGGGTAGGCACATACCTTCCACCGCTGCGGTCCGGTTTGGAATCAATTGGCATCCGCAAAATTCACGTGCATTTTGTAATGAACAAGTTACCGACAGGTTCTCTCTTTCTACCGTTTCCCCGACTTCTCATTTCATTATTTTTACATCATGATTCACCTCATTATCGCTATCATCTACACATTAGACCATCAGTCACAAGTACCGTAGTAGCTGGCCGGTCCCAGAACTTCTATAACTAAATAAAAATAATGAATAAAAATAGTAAAAAACAATAAATAAACAAACATCACCGCCCGAGCCATAGGGCGGGGGAAAGAGAGGGGCAGAGGCAGGGCGCGGCGCGGCAGCAGCAGCGGCAGCGGCCACGTGCTGTCCTGGTTTTCTCGCATTTCTGCGGCGGCGCGTCCTCCTTTCCCGCCAGAGACCGGCTCCCCGCGTGCGCGGAATCGCAGCCTAGCTGCGCGCCTCCTCCTCCTCCTCTTCTTCCTTCGCCACCGCCACTGCCGCTGCCGCTGCCGTTGCCGTTGCCACCGCCTGTTCTACGGACGGGCGGCGCACTAAGGACCTAGAAACAGTCGGCACAATCAGTTCCGCTCTTTAGACGCTCGGCGATCGGAGGCTTTCGTCCGCGTCGCATCCTGTTCTCGTGTTTCGCAGGCTTCTCTCTGGCTTTACTTTTGGGCGTTTCTCTGGCTACGTGAATGCTTTTCTTTGATGTTGGGTAGAAAATTATTCTTGCTTTTGAAACATTTACACACTTTGCTGGCAAAAGTATTGTTTCTTAATTATTGTGGGCGCTGTTCAAATACTTCGACGTTATTGGAATGAGTAAGTACAGTTATATATGTTTTGGGAAAACTGAAAGCAAATTTTGATACTAATTTGTTGGTAAAAATTGCCTAGTATCCAATATTTAAATTTATCCTAGGACGCACAGCTTTTTAAAATCATTTTTAGTCTATTTTCTGCAAAGACTTTCAGAAGTTTACCACCAACTTTACAAAGACAGCTGCTCTGAGTTGTATAGAAAAGGTTGTTATCAATTTTTCATGGTTTTTCATGCAATCATTACTTAGTTTTATTGATAATATTTTTTTTATTTCGTGTTCATGCACTATGTTATTGATGCTGTTCACTGAATCCATGAAACTGGTTGGTCCAGATCATCCACGAATCTACCAGAACGATTGAAATAGTGATTACTGGATTTTGTTTCGTCCGTTTCGTCGAAATGCCTGCTATTGAATAAATATTGACGATTTACAACGCGAGTTATGCATCAACACCTCGCAATTACGAGTATGCTCCTATATCTCTCAGAAGTAGTATCCTGACTCGCGTCCGTGGTCATCTTGGACCGGAGTGACCGGCTCTTCTCGGGAGTCGCATATCTGAGTGAGGAAAGACTTCCTGCGAACGCCGGGAACGCGCCTTAATTATATTGATGTTTAGCTCTAACGGGATTTGGGCAACATTCGAAGCTAGGAAAAAAATGAAACAAAAAGTGCTTTACGCAAGTCAAAAGCAACGGGCCTCTGACGGCCCACGGTGGATTAGTTTGCAGTTTCGAGACCACGTCTTCAGGAGATTAATTGTAGGAAGTAGAAGCAGATGCTGAAAAGAAGTTTGGTTATAAACACTTGTTGCAAGCAATGTTATCTCACTTGGCGAATTAGTAACTCATCTTTTAGATATTGATTTAATTTGCTTATTTAGATATTTTTATTCTTTGCCTAAAAATGTTATCTAAAGCTCGTGGAAAATTTGAGGTTAGAAAATGCTTTTAGAACCTGCATTTAAGATTGTTAGTGTAAGACCAGTATGTAAGAACTGAATGTTTAAAAACATTTGTGAAGCATAGAAATTATTTTCTTACAATTCCGTTCTGCATGGTTGACCGTCTCAGAAATAGTTTATAAAACATCCTCTGCTTCGCTCTTTTTGGCCATCTGGCCTGAGAATTTTCCTGGTGCGTCTGCGGAACAGGAGAGCCACGTGACAGCTAATGCAGCTTCATCTCTCTTGACAACGTTGCATTTCCTCTTCGACAATTTCATATTCAAAATAAACTAAAAACACGTAAAGCAATGCTCTTTTGTCCGGAACCGTCAACTACCGAGCGTTGACGATCCGAAACATTGGCTTCTCTTTTTTTTTATTTTATCGATCACGCGTCTTTCACGAAGCCTCTACCATTACCTTGTTGGAAATAGATTGGATAAGCCCCATTACTCCAGGATGGAAACCTGTTCTCGAGACTGACTACAAACCTAACATACCAGCAGGCCGTGTTCGGTTCTTGGAAGGAAATCCGTTTATCGCATACTAAGCGACAACATTGCTGTACAGCAGTCTCCACTCGAAGAGATTACTGAGTAATCGCATTCTCCAAGTGTCATAGATGATTTCAGTAATCTGGAAATTAATTGGTGATTCTGCGAGATGAACGCGGAGAATTCTCTGTTCCTGTTTATGTTATTGGCCTGTGCGTGCCGGTGAGGTCCTTGATCGCGATCAACCGTGAAATGACCGACCATCACCTCTTAATGTTTGAGTTTCTTGAAGAGGTCATTCATTAGTCGATTCAAAAGAACGGGTCTTAGTTTGACGTACGGAAGTTTGTGATATTAATCAGCTCATAAATTACTAATTTTAATGATGAATTAAAATGTATGACAGTAATGGTGTGATAATAGTTAATATTATTATTTCAATAGTTAGTAAATAATCGTAATGATGACCGTGAGCACATTAGCTTTTTCGGGCATACCTGATATTGGTGATGAAAACCTGCCACCAACTATTTTGATCACTACAAATGATACATGGATCGGCAATAATATCAATCACATTATGCAGAGGTGTTTGGTGAGCGCCCCGACCACCAAGGGCTGTCCCAGTTTTGTATAAATGGTAGGCAATGCTTGTCCACAAAGAACTAATTGAGAGAATCCCGCTTTAACTATTGGACGAACCTTGCTTGAGGATCGTAAGCTCGCAAATGGCGATTGTCTCCGAACCCTCCAACTACAAGTAAGCGTGAGACGATTCATTGGAGCAGTTTAAACTCATCGTGTGAATCGTTAAGGATCTTTTCTCATTCTGAAAGAAGCACAGGAAGTACGATGCTGCCTATAGCACGCACGATGCCATGCAACTACGTAACGGGGAGTAGGATGGCCGGAAAGTTACGTTTAATGTTCATTCCGCCCGTCGGTCACAAGGTCGTCATTTTGATGGAAATTGTAAAACTCGTATAAGGCCATACAATTAAGAATTAACGGTCCAATAATATACAGAAAAATATAGTAATTCACATTAAAAAGCGTATTTAATTATCTAAATCCAAAACAGAAAATAAAAAAAGTGTCATTTTCTTGATTTAGTGATGATCACTTACTTTCGCC
Source organism: Gryllus bimaculatus (assembly GCA_017312745.1). NCBI lineage: Eukaryota > Metazoa > Arthropoda > Insecta > Orthoptera > Gryllidae > Gryllus > Gryllus bimaculatus. Next base: position 1,668,798 of record BOPP01000030.1, read on the forward strand.
ACTAATTGCGAGAAAACAATAAAGATAACGCAATCTATAGAAAATGTTGAACTGATTTATAAGCGACGGTAAATATGTAATTAAATCCAGATATATTTTGAAATTTGTTTTTAATAGTTGTTAGAACGGATGATACTTTAAAATTATATTGTAACTGTATTTTAAAAAATGGAAACTACTCAAACTAGCCACTGATTGATCGTTGCCAGTCAGGATTTTTTACATTACATCTGTCATACCTTTAAACCGTTTTTACCACTACTTTAGAATAGGCAACGTTTAACAAACTTTTAAGAAAAACAATCAACATTGATTTAGCATTTAATAAGAGACACATTTAACATATGATAGTTTGGTGAATTGCGTCGAGTCTGACCAAAGAATCGTAATCCGCGAGTGGAGTGCAGCGCCAAGGGGTGAGGTGCAATGAGGTGAGCCGGCGCGAGGAGTGCGTGCCGTGTCGCAGTGACGCCGTGGCGGCGTGGCGCGGCGAAGCGTCCTGGGAACTCGAGCGTCGCAACGCGCGGGACCAGGAGAAGGCGAAGAAGAGGTGGCAGAGGTGGGGGGAGGGAAGGAGGTGGTGGTGACGTAAGAGGAGCCCGCGACGCCGCCGGGTCATTGCCTCGGCTGCCGCCGCGACGACCACCCCTGCCGCCGCGGCGCCGCGCGCGTTCCCATTCGGAGCCCCCTCCGCGCACCCGCCTGCGCACGCGCACGCGCGGATTTGCGCTCCACGCCCTGGGCGCCCCTCGCGACCGCGATGATGTCACTGCAGTGCCTCTGGCCCGGAGGTTCCAGGTTCGAGCCCCGACGATGGGAGGACTTTCGTCGTTAGCTAGATAGCTAGGTTGAATTCAGTCGCAGTGTGGAGCACAATTCTAACGGCCGGCTGCTCTGATCGGTAGTTCTCCAATCAACACCTGGTAAATGCCGGAGCAGTATCCTAAGAAATGGGCCACGGATCGCGCGCGATCTTTCCGCCCTCTTCCTTGTCATATCCTTACCACTTACATACACACATTTACCCTTACATGCACTACACTGCCACACATGTCGGGAACGTAGAGCTTGTCCCGACCGGGACGGTACCCCGCTGGTGGGAGATACCTGGTTGTGGGAAAACCCCACTAGTCAAACGTAGGTCGGCGCTGGATCTCACCATCAAGCGGAGATCACCACCATCTCCTGAGGAAAAAAAACATGCTCTACACTTACGAGACTAATGACCTTAGCAGTTGACGCGCCGGGATTCACTAATCAATGAAGAAAATCCTTGGGACCGTGAGCGGTGAGAAAACCAAGTGTGGTAGAATTCGTTTTGCCCGAATTTGTTTTCAACAGCTCAGGGATTGGGTTCCGAGTTGGTCTCCTAACTTTACCTAAATATAATTTTTTACTTTTTCTAATTTCAACACATGAAATCACTAACACATTTTACTTCCTTGAATGCGATCGACTTTGTTGTGTGCCAGATATTTGTCGTATTTTGGTAAACGTACATACATCATTATTTTAGATTCGTTGTAGAAGATGAAAATTGCATTGTGTTTCCCACTGATAAAAAAGTGTTGTTTAAATTTTTTACTTCTCAGCATTTGCATAATATAATCAAACACTTGGATTTCTATTTATTTCTGTTTTAAAATAAATTAGAAATTCTCTAAGGGTCATCGCTTTTTTTTTAATTCATCAATGTTGAGAAGTGCATATATCTGACGCAGCGATGATTAAATTCATGAATGAGAATCTGATGATGGGGCACGTAGATCTATCTGCATATGCAACGAATTTCTTCGAACAAATTACAATGAGCCCTGCGGTAAAGGAACTTTAATTTATGAGTGTCCATGAATCAATTCTCTCTTCGGCTCTCAAAGTGTTAAGGGAATTCATTATTCTCTGGCACGTGGGATCGTTTCCTTAAGAATTCAACATCATACATGAATTATTCGAACGCCTTATCCCGTTAGCGCGTTTTTCTTTAGAGCGTGTACGACATGAAATACTACGGATCAAATTTCATAAATTTGATTGAGCTGCAGTGGTCCAGGCATGATTATTTTACGCGAAAAAATCAAGAAACAAGCCATCAACTCGTTTGCCTACTCTAATAAAAGAGCGTTTCACTTTCAAGACAAATTTCATTTTTAAAGTTAATTTTGGTCACTGAGAAGTATTTTGGAGCTTGTTCCCACCAACCAGGGTTTGAAACGAATCGAACTGTATGTGAAACCATGGGAAAGTGTACAATCATTATCTTATTTTTCAACATCTCATATGCGAGATTCCATAAAACTAAGCTTACGTCCTTTATTACATTTTCGTTGCTTAGGAAGCTTATTATATATCATTTAATATCTGTGGGTTTTATTATTCATGCTCCCTTTACGCAAAATGTGGCCAAGGGATTCATACTGGTATTCGTGGCCGCCACAGTTAATAACAGCATGAGACTGCCTGAGAGTTAATTAGTGACGTCGACGATGCCGTGCCCTCTGCGGGGCAAAAGCCGTACCCTTCGCAGGTACAAGGCGGACCGAGGGCCTCCCGCTGGCAGGGCACCTTGTGGGAGGAACCGCTTGGGCGCAGACACCTGAAGCCTTCCAAGAACTGTTTGCAGAGGCCGGTGAATGGGGGAGGCAGTCGTGTGCAATCCCCTTTCAAATTACTTTCTTGGATATTACTACAAATGAGTTAGCCGTCTTCAATAGCTTGCCGCCTTAATTGCCTACAGAAATATTTCAACCGCAGTTCCAGTGATGTTCAGTCAGTGTTTAGAGGATAACGTGTGGTTTAACTCTCTTAATTTCCTTCGTTTCAAATAGTTCGTGCAGTTGGGGTGGACGTCTACCAAAAATTCTGTTCTTCGCGGTGTCCTTTTATCTCAGGCATGGTCATTAATGTCCAATTACTGCGTTCCACTACTAGGAATTAAGAGAAATTGCGAATGAAACAACTAAAAGTTCGAGTTATTAAAATGAACCCTTCTAAAATGCAGATAAGAGCTTTTCTTGGTTCTTACAAAAAACAAGAAGAAATAGAAGGAAGACAACGTTACGCCAGAATAGAGGTGTCTTCATGATTGAAAGTTCACAAAGTGGTAATAAAGAGATGAGGTCAACCCACATGTCAATAAAACCTGGCACCATGAAAAGTTTCTCTCCGTATAGTGTTTAGTGTGGGGGATATGTGGATTGGTCGATGGGGGCCCACAGTTATTACTCTGTGACCCATCCACAGTAGAACACGCTACCGTATTATGCGAACACAAAAGGGCCCAAAGATATCGATATATAGTGATTTCGACGATAGCTCTACCAATAAATTGACCTGCAGAAGGTGTAATGATGGATGGTCAAATATCTTTCCAACTTAGTGACTACATGTGAAAAACTACTAATGTATTTGAAATATTTGCTGAAATTACAATTGACACTTCATGACTTCAACTACATCAAGTAACATTGAATTTTTTCTGAAACAACGTTATTGTAGCTTCTCCAACAATGGGTTTTGGTTTATTAGTTAGTTGGTAAATCAAAACATTATTTGTAGACAAAAATCTGTGCATTGGAATATTTGAATACTAACAACTAATTATGATTTAAAGATGTTTAAAATTATAATCGTGCATCATTAATATTTGAGTAAACATATGTATTGATTAGAAAATTGGGTGATGTTTATCCAGACTTTATTTCCTCATTTGGTAATAAATGAAATCTAGATATGTAAATACATTGATACGTCCCTAACAGGAGAGCACAGATACCAGAATGCCGTGGGAAAGATATCAGCTTTAGAGGGGAAGTCTGTTGTACAAATGTTTGGCTTTTGCTGTCTTCTAATTCAATTGCTATAAGTGTCTTTTGCTGTAACTCAAAATCAAAGTTCCGGTAGCGTAAAATGAACGAATGCGCCTCTCTTCCTTGGCTCTGTAGGCGTAGCGAAATACGGTCTGCGGTCCGACCGGTACGGCGACGCCCGGTACAGCCCTGCGTTGCGGCGGCCGCCGATCGGCCCCGTTCTAGTCCGCCAGGTTGCCAAATTACCCCCTCGCAAGTAATGGCCACTCAACCAACGGTACAGCCGACTCAGTTCTGCCTGGGGCGTTCGGCGCCCACTAGACGAGCTGGTGCGTAGGCACGCCAAGAGCGCCGGCCGACTGGCAAGTTGTTTATGAGGCCTCTCCACCTCTATAATGCTGCAGCTTTAGTGATTCTCGGACGGGTATTTCGGATTGCACAAGATTTTTATGGGGAGACAAGTTGACTTGCGGTATCTGGTTGGGAAAAGGCGAGCAATTTTTGAAGAAATAATGAAGAATACTGTAGAGTAATCGCAATATTAAATTATATACGTAATGGCAAAACGTACTTTTTACTCACTAATTATTCGAACATAATGTTTGTAATACATAGTCAAGGTACGTATCTGATCAATAAATAACGTTCCAAACTTTCGAAATTATTAGTGAATTTTTTTCAGAGAAATATTGTAATTAGAAATTTGCAGCTAAAAACGTGGCTATCTGAGAAGAATCTCTTCTTGTAATAGGTTTCTATTTTTTTTGTACATAGAATGGCCGTAACGAATTTTCGTTTTCATACCAAAATAGCTCGTGCAGGAGAAGGAAAGTAAGAATGAAAATTTACCCAGTATTTTTCTATAAGGGAATATGTTTCTCAATTAACATTTTACGTTTTAATTCTTACATCAGAAACTTAGAAGCCCTGAAAAAATCATTTGACATTAATTTCTAAGACTTTAAACCCTTTCCCCTCTACATGTAACTAATGTTTGTCATGATCAAGAAGCATCTTCAGAGAAAAATGGGTAAATCTAGTAACGATTAAGTATACAGCATGTACAGTACCTATGCTGAAAAAATGAATACATCGTTATTGTTTAAGGTTTGTCTGATAGAAATAGACAAAGAAAGATACATCTTTGCTGGTTAGTTTTTTTCGGATGGGCAACTAGTTAAAGAAACAATTTCAAGAAGTCGGTGCCCTAGCAGCGGAAGATAACTTTGAAGAGTTAGCGTATACAGTCATTAATAATAGCGTGGAAACATTTTTAGAGTATTGATTCAATTAAAGACTTGGCATATGATCAGGAGTCAAACACATTGCACTTGAAGCTCGTCACATCCTTGGGTTAAAATGTGAGGACTAGGAAAAGGTATCGGAGAGAAGACAAGTTACTCTCAATACCTTGGGAGTGCTCAGTGAGATATACTGATTGTAATGTGAGAAGACAGCTCATACAATGTTGAGTATTATAGTATTAGAAGTAGAGATAATATAAAATAGATTAGTATAGAGAGAATAGATATCACTGGTCATCATTAGAGAGTGTATTACAACTGTGCTGAAAGAGAAGTCTGCGTATAAATCAATGTTTAAATGATGTCATCATGGGTAAATCAAAAAAGAAGTTAATGAACATTGTTCATAAAAATAGCAAACTTTTTTTAATCGAATTTCATTTTGACGAAAAATTGCAAATTTTCTCACCCCTGTTGTGAAGTTTATTTTCCTTAATAGCTTACTAAATGAGTTAGCGCAATGAAACTTCAGCAGTTCAACAGATGTACTCATTGAAGAAGCATATAGTACGAAGCTATAAAGGAGCATACTTCTCCGCGTCGCGGAAAATAATAATTAAAAAAAAAACTATTTACCGACCTCAGCGAGTTCAGGATAATTAATCCTGAACAGGCCAGTAATGCATCGACAGTCGACCAGGAAGCCAACACACGTTTCTCTCAGATCCCTTCTTACTGCATCTCTGAAGCCTGAGGCCTAGAAAAAGCGCGTGGCGTCGCGACGTCGCGTGGCTTGGCGCCCGCTGCGCCGCGGAGTGGCGGCGAGCGGAAGTTCAAGGGCGGCGGCGCCCGCGGCGGCGCGGTGCGTCCGAAGGCTGCGGCGGCGCCGCGGGCGACGTCAAACGGTGCGCGTCCACCGCAAGGACGCCTCCCCCTCCCACCCTCGCTCCACCGGTGCGATCCGCGCTGAGAACGGCTCGATGCTCCCCCACCGCTTGCGTATAACGTACTGCACCTATGGGTGATTTTAAGATTAAACCCATCTAAATCAAAAGAAAAATCTATTCGTTAAAAAACATTTCATCCCCAACGTAGTAGATCAGAATTTTAAAATAGTGAGTATAAAAAAACGCGAAAATGTTTTTGTTCAGCCGAACCATGTAATCCATTCAGTATAATAAGGAGAAGAAGAAAGAAAAAAAAAATTTTTTGGCGAAAATTCGCAGTTTTCCGCCACACAATTACATAACTTTCTCTTCTTATGAAGTATTCGTAAGGCGAGAAAGTAAAAAGGATTTGAAGATCTGTTGGCATAACAATAGAACACGTGACAGCAGTTCGTAACTAACGCTGGTCCACCTGATGGTGTGAATCAAGAAAAGAATTCGACAATTTTGGGATTCGTTTTTCTGAAATTTATGGATTTATTATTTATATTGAGAAGCTTGGCAACGTCATGTTTTACTACTTAACATTCTTTGCATGAGGTAAGACGTATTTCGATCACACACACTCCTACACTCACTCAGAGACACAGACACATCGCTCGTGACCTATTCCTTACTAAACACAGCAAGCCTTTGTTCTAACAGAAGGGCTAGTTACTACTTCTAAATGTTTATTGGGAGTTATTGCCTGTAGAAAGTTTATATTCTCATTTCATAGTCGCGCAAAATATAATTTACAATGCCAATTATTTGATTTATTTTCTGGAAAGATCCGTTATACTTCGTTTTTTTTCCTTCATAACAAATATGCAATAAACCGATATTAATACCTCTGTATAAATTCCTGCAGCCCGAGTCGTACAAAATCTAAATGTTCTGCCACTTGCGGGACAAGAACTCTCCCGCAACTACTGATGGTCGTTGACTACAAGGGCTCCTTCAGTAGCTGCACAGGAAGGCGGCAATTGCCAAGGCGCCGGAAGCCCCACTTCTCACTAACATCGCAGGAAAGCAATCGAAACCCTGCAGTGGAGGCCTCTGCACGTAGATCACTCGCCAAAATGCGAGGTTACAAGGGTCATATGCAGCAATGGTGTCACTTGTCAAATGCATTGATACATTTTGCGGTTTCCTTGTCATTTGTTTGTTTCACTGAACCTGACTGATGATATCAAGAGTATGAGTTGATTAATTCAGTTGTTTCTTGATACGGTTCTAATAATCACCATTTTGAGGAAATTTTAAAAATAAATCTAATCCACGCACATCGTCTTTGCTCAATTTCAGAATGAAAGTTCATTGTGCTCTAATAACGCTAATATACGTGAACAAATCTTGATTTTTTTTGCCCGAAACAGAAAAACTCTGCGTACGGCGGAGAAATATAAACGAAGAACATTTTCTTGAGCTCCAAAATCCATACCCCACCTTCTTACTATACCTAGTGAATAAAAGTGCCAACAAAGCGTGGTCAGAAACATTTGAAAATTATACATTTTTGCTTTCTGGTAATACCCGACTAATACTCATTCACATCGGTAAACGATTGATTTATGTTCTTAAGAAAAGAGCAACTCTTTACCCTCTGGATCTATTCCTGTGACATTAGCAAATAAAACCTCTCAGAAAAGTGCGCGTTGTGAAGCTACATTTATGACCAGAAGGAAAACAAGGGGCCACATCAGCATTTGCTCAATGGATCGGCGAAACTGGTCGAAAAACCTGATCACTATATGATAGACCTGAATTCTGAATACATATTGTACATCACATTTTACAATAAAAGTGTTACCTTAACTCAAATTGATCGTATTTAAAGTCATCATGTACATTTTGAGGCATCTTTCCACCGTTAAGTCAAACTTTATCGTAAGAAACAAGAGCCGAGTATTAAACTACTTAACGACCTTTCGAATGTAATTACAGAACGTTCACCAGGTAATAACCGACCAATAAATGTGAACAATTGCGTTGCCACCATTACAAAAAAAATGTGCCGTGAGTTACAATGGTAGGTACATAATGCCAGCCATAAACCTATTTGTCCGCGCGGAGGATTTTCGAAGCGCGAGTAACGGGCGTTTGGAGGCTGCTGGGATGGCGCGGGTGGCGACTTCCTCTTCCCTGGTGCCGCATACGGCGGAGTCGACCAGCCATCGCCCCCTCGTTGCTACGCAGCGCCACGCGTGTGCGCGCGCGCCTTTTGCCTCACTCAGCGGAGCGGGCCGTGCCGGATTGGGCGTAATGGCGCTGTAATAGGCCAGCGCCGCGGGCCACCGCGCAACGTCGATCAAGCGCTCACGGCCAAGGGCGGCGCGTCCGCGCGCCTTCGGGCGGCCTCTCCGCCGCCTCGCGTACGCGCCCACCCGCGACGCCCTCGCGCCGCCAAGAATTCGATTATTTACTCTCTTACTTAATTGTGATTTTACGCATTTTATTTATTTTAACGCATTTGTATTTAGTTTACGCATTTTATTTAGTTTACGCATTGTATTTATTTTACGCATTGTATTTATTTTACGCATTGTATTTATTTTACGTATTGTATTTGTTTTACGTATTCGGTTTATTTTATATATCTATGCATTTTTTATTATATTTATTTTTTGATGAGCAAATGAATATTTACGGTTATATTGTTTTATTATATCGTTTTCCCAACAAGGTGGATAAGGAATTCCACGGAAATGTTTTAATACATTTCCAATAAATAAATAAATAAGTAAATAAATAAATAGAATGATTTTTCTTTTAGAAGTAAAACTGAATTAATGTGTGAGACATCCCTAACTATACTGTCTCCTATATTAAAAAAAATGTCAAAAATGCTCAACTTTTAATTCTCCCAATTTTTATGTATATATTTTTGCAGTAATTTTGATTTGAAATTTCTATTTTTGCAGGTGAGTTGCAGCTTTGTTATCTTCGTATTCCTGATTCGTTAATTTGCAAATATCGACGAGGGTGAGTTTATATTTAGTAATTATTTAAGTATTCAATAATTTTGGCATGGACAGTGGTAAAATTAATGTACATTGTTGCAACTTACGCAGGTATGAAATAGAAATAATGAATCGGTATGTACTTCGAAGTTTCGAGTGGATAATATGCAGGAAACTCTTTTTAGTTGTGCTAAATAAAGGACCGAAATGTGTGTATTTCAAAACATTCTCACACTTTTAAAAATTAATATTGCTTAACTTATTCTTCTATCATTAAAATTCCTTTTGCGTGAGAGATAGAGGCACGATTAAATCGCCACACGATTATCATGAGCTTTCAGCAACCGCAGCAGCAATGTGAATGTTTCGTACATACAACTTTCGCGCCCGTCGCTCTTGCTGATGTCAGGTTCGATTCGTTTTCAGAGGTACTAGGGAGGTCAAGAACCATGAGAAGACACACCTTAATTTTCGGTGTTGTTACGTCACTCCTTGCACTCTTGCACAACGAGGACGTCGACTCGAAATCTACTTCTGCACCTCCCTCTTTTTGGACGTCATCCGACCGTGCAATTCCGCATCCGTTTTGCAAACTCGCCCTTCTTTTTTCGGAAGAACTCGGCCACGTTTGCTCAGAAACCTTTACGTGTTGGTTGCCTTCGTGATGCCCCTTTCCGTGTCTCGTCTGTGGCGCGCCGGAGCCGTATGAGATGGCCCTTGGCCGCTACGTCATCCGCGCACGCGCGCTTGGGTGCGGCTGCCTGAACGCGCGCTGCACCCGTCCACCCACCCACCCGCCGCCAAGTTGTTTGTAGAGCGAGCGAGCCGGCGGAACTGCACGCTACGATTAGCGGCGCGGC
>BOPP01000030.1:1678621-1730856 GCA_017312745.1 Gryllus bimaculatus
GCGCGGCAGGCGCCTTGCGGTTCCGGGAGCGCCGCCCGCCTCCTGCCTGTGCTAGCACGCTCTCCTGCCTGCCCGCGCATTCTGCCTGCCCGCGCTTCTGCCTGCCCAGCGCTTCTACCGCCGCGCTTCTACCTGCCGCGCTTCTGCCTTGCCCCGGCTTCTGCCTGCCCGCGCTTGTGCCTGCCGCGCTTCGCACAGCACCACAAGGCTGCCCGCGCTTCTTGCCTGCCCGGCGCTCGCTGCCTGCCAGCGCCTCCTGCCGGCACTGCCCGCCCGCCTCCTGCCTGCCCGCCCTCCTGGGCTACATTTTGCTCTTTCCTCGTCTGCCGCGCCCGCCCTCTCTAAATTTCTCCTTGCTCACTCAGTCCTCTTCTTTGTTTTGCGAAACGTATGGCACAAGTTCCTTTCCTATGATTCACTCGAATATTCATAAATCGTGCATGTGCAACGTCCGTAGATTGAAATAGATTATAGGCGTTGTCATGTCAACAATAATTAATTTATACAGAGGCAGCGTTTCAATGACTGGCCAGCATCATCAATTTCCTGCCCAAGCAAAACACCTATCACCGCTAAACAATATGTCCGGTCTGTAGTTTGCTAGTTGTATGTTTTCCTTAATTTGCATCTTTTTCCTTGTAGTCACAAAGGGGAATACAATAAATGCAAACTGTAGCAAGTCGCAAATGCAGACAATCATGCACACGAAGTGGTACAGAATTTGCATCCCCTCTTTCCCACAGCAGCCATTCTTCACTCCTACGTGCTCAGTTGTAACTGCAGCCGCCAAGCTGACTCCCAGTTCTGTTCTCTCTCGCCGCTTTCATGTAACGAGCTGCCGCAAGCGGCCGTCGACGGACACGCGCGCCTCCCGACTTGTACGGTGTCGTTGCCCGGCAGCGCTCGCGTTCGACTGTTTCAGGCTACGAAGGATTCACCACATCTAACACCCTGACCATGCTCTCCAAAAGATAGTGCACGTGCGCCCCAAGGCCAATAATTTATCTTGAAAAAATAAGAGCAAGACACGTGTGGCGGACTAATTAATCTTTCTTGTTAAACTGGATTATTACACGACCCGGTAAACTGATATTGTGGGATGTAGGCTGTACAGACCGGCTCAGTCTCTAATGAATGAATAGCTTTATTTGATGAAATCAATTTGTTAATTAGTATTTTTACAATGCGACGTGATTTAAGTGAACCGCGTAGGCTCCATCTAACTCCGCAGAAACTGTATTCTAGCTTCACCCGTAGCGGCGTGTAAGGTACTGATGCGAACCGTCATTCGCATGCAAATATCCGACATTACAACAACGGTGAACAGGCAACAAACAGGGCGTGCTCTAAACGTCGGCAGAAATGAGAAGTCAACGGGACACGAAAAAAGGCGGCGAGCGTGCTTGAGCGTAAGATGACTAGAGAACCTGGAGGAGCATCAGTAACGGTATTTATGCATCTCCGGGACAAACGCGGCCAGCTGCGACCATGCCGGGTCCCCTCACAAGTGCTCAACTCGTTCTCCGCCAGAACAGCCTGCGGCCACCGCTAGCGCGACGACCTCCGCGGTCTCTCGCATAGGCAGCCCCCCCCACTGCGCTCAGCCTGCCCCGTTCAAACGGAACGTCTTCCATTCCAGGTTGCGGTGCAGCGATGTGCATGTGCCACCAACCCCCCCCCACAAAAAAAACACAGGGCAAAATATATTACAACAATCTAGCAAAAGCGACTATATTCAATATATGGGTCGGATGCAGGGAATCACAGGATTTACACAACCAGTGATTTGGTTGCAAAAAATCGTATCCCAATACACCACTCACGCATATCGGAGAACTATCTGGTACGTGTCAAACACTAGTGATTAAGTATTAATCATGTTTTTGCATGGTATAACTCCAACGGTTCGACGAAATCAATGTTCGAAGAAGGCTCAAATGAAACTGTCAGTTCGACACGATGTAGGTCGACGATCACTTTTACAATCAGATATGGTCTCCGCTCATATGCCAATTACAAATTTGGTACATGTAAGGCTCTATAGAATGAGCCAGAAAATACGAAAATGACTACCCCCACTAACCAATGGAGGTACACCGCCTCCTTTGCTAGAAAAGGATACGTTATCACCAAAAAAGGTAATTATTCACCACGGCGTAGGTAAATAAGCTTTAGATAAAATGGAGGCAAGGACATTACATCGCCTATGCAACTCCTTCCGTCCACTGGACGTGGGCGCGCGCCCGTCATTCCACTGCGACGCTACGAAGATCGAGCATGACCATATCGGTGACTCTCCTTCCAGATGCGTTGCATAGCGCGGAGTGGAGGGATTCGGAGGGCCCTCCCCGGGAAAGCACACGACTGCCCCCATGCCGGCATGACAGAACGAGCCGGTGAGGCAAGGAGCGCAGAGGAAAGCAGGGCGCAGCAGGAGGAGAGAGGACGGGCGTCAGTTTCCAGGACGGCGCGCGTTCCGGGCCCGCCACCCAGCCAACCACTTTCCGCCCTCGGCGCACATTTGCAACGTCTCCTCAGGAGACGTCACGTCTCGCAACTGCCTCGACACAACTTGCCCTCGCTCACGCATGCAAAATCGGACCCGGTCATTCGTGTGAGCCATAGCAGACCTCACTCTGATAGCAGAGCTGCGCAGTTAGTGCCACTAAAGATTACCTGCGCGCTAGCGCAGGTAATAATGCTGCGTTCAATTAACATATATATCACACTACGAGCATCGCAAAAGCGCAACTCGATAACAGGGTATATCGGTTCGATTCAAACGCTGATCCTAACCCAACATCCCTCCCGATCATCTCTCCACAGGCGTCACTCGGAATCTAGCGGTATGCGCACCCCGCGGCTGTCACTTCGACTCGTCCGACAAAAAAACATGAGAGTGGTGATTCGACTAGCGAATAGTATGACTGTTATTTTTCATTGTCATGCATATCGAGTAGCGCTACACCAGCCGGCAGCAGAGTACACTACTTCGCAATCTGTCGGCTTGTGCGCTAACGGAAGAACTGAATGCGAGAGGACAAATGTCCTCCTCCTGCCTGCCCGCCCTCCTGGCTACATGCTCTTCCTGTCTGCCCGCGCCCGCCCTCTCTAATTTCTCCTTGCTTTCTCAGTCCCTCTTCTTAGTTATTGCGAACACTAAGGCACAATTCCTTTCTATGATTCACTCGAATACTCATAAATCATGTAGTGCAACGTCCGTAGATTTAAAATAATTATAGGCGTTGTCATTGCCAACAATATTATTTATTAGAAGAGCGGCTTTCAATGGCTTGGCCAGCATCACCAATTTCCTGCAGTTTGGTAGCCACAAAACGCCTATCACCGCTAAACCAATAAGTCCGTAGATCTGCTAGTTGTATTGTTTTCCTAATTGTATCTTATGTCCTTGGTAGTCACAAAGGGAATACAATAAATGCAAACTGTAGCTAATCGTAAATGCAGACAATATGCACACGAAGTGGTAGGATTTGCATCCCCTCTTTCCCACACCAGCCATTCTTCACTCCTACGTGCTCAGTTTAACTGCAGCCACCAAGCTGACTCCGTCTTTCTCTCTCGCCGCTTTCGATGTACTACGAGCTGCCGCAAGCGGCGTCGACGGACCACGCGCGCCTTCCCGAGCTTGTACGAGTGTCTTGCCCGGCAGCGCTCGCGTTCGACTGTTTCAGGCTACGAAGGATTCACCACTCTAACACCTGCACATGCTCTCCAAAGATAGTGCACGTGCGCCCAAGGCAATATAATTTTCTTGAAAATAAGAGGTGGTTATTGTTGTAAACTGGATATTACACGACCCGTAAACTGATATTGTGTAGCAGTAGTCTCAATGAATAATAGCTTTATTTGAATTGAAATCAATTTGTTAATTAGTATTTTACAATGCGACTATTTACATGAACGCGTAGTTCAACATTACTCGAAAAAAGTGTATTTAGCTCACGTACGGCGTGTATTGCGTATTCATGCAATATCCGTTACACGTGAACAGAACAACAGGTCTAATAGAGAAATGAAGTAGGCAGCGTCTTGACGTGTGACTGAGACCTGGGAGCATCATAACGGGTATTTTGCATCTCGGCAACCGGCAGCTGCGATGGGGGTCCCCTCGCTGAACTCGTTCTCCGCAGAACAGCCTCCGCCCGCTAGGCGACCCTCGCGCTCCGCTGCGGAGCAGCCCCCCCCCTCCTCAGCCCCCGCTTCAAACGGAACGTCATCATTCCAGGTGCGGTGCAGCGATGCTGGGTGCACAACGATGCTTTTATGGGGGAATCAGGTTTCACAAAAGTATTTGGTGTCCCCAATACACATCCGCTTCAAGACTATTTATTTTCAAAACAGTGATTTTTTAATCATTTTTTGTATTAATGAAGTTCGACGAAATCATTTCAAAAGTCAAATGACACTGTATTTGACGATTAGAGAGATACTTTTATCAATGATTCCGCTCATTGCAATTACAAATTTGGAACTGTAGGCTCTAGGGAATGAGTTTTGCTATAAAAGCATCGTTTCGCACGATATAATTCACAAGCGTGTAAATAAGCTTTAGATAAAATGGCTTCTCGCCTTGCAATCCCTCCGTCACACTGACGTGGCGCCGTCTTCCCTGCCTCCGAATCGTATCGTGGCTCTCCTCAGATGTTTATCGCGCGAGGGGAGTGGAGGGCCCTCCCCGGAAGCACGCAGCGCCCTGCGGCATACAGACGAGGAGGAGGAGCAGAGGGGGAGGGGGAGATGGGCGGTGTTCCGGACGGCGCGCTTCCGGTGCCCGCCACCCAGCCAACCACTTCCCCTCGCTGCAACGTCTTCTCGGGAGCCCACGTCTCGCCGCTGCCTCGACCGCAATTGCCCTCGTCGCTGCAAATCGTCGTTTCCTGTGCCATGCGGTGCTCTGCGAGTGGTTGCCACTATTACTGCTACCTATATGTCGTTATTAACTATTATCACACTACGCTCAAAAGCATCGTAAGGGTTCGTGATTAATATAATCATCATCATCATCATCATCATCGTCGCTAGGTACTGTTAGCTTGTACCTTCACTTCTGATGAGTGTGATTACTAGAATAGTATGACTGTTATTTTTCATGTCCATGCATTAGTAGCGCTACACAGAAGTAATTAGTTGGTTTGTAACGGAATGAATGAGAGAAATGTCTCAATGTCGTTTGAACAATGTATTTCGTTTATTTTTTCTTAAACATTATTTCTCCCTCTTACGTTTTACTACGTTTTTATTCAATATTATTTACTTTTCAATCTTCTCTTATGTTCTTCCCGTATACCTCAAAACAAATTCGCGCGCGCACACATACGCACATGCGCGCGCACACACGCACACACACACGCACGCACACACACACGCACACACACGCGCACACACACGCGCACACACACGCGCACACACACGCACACGCACGCACACGCACGCACACACGCGCACACACGCACACACGCACACACACGCACACACACGCACACGCACACACACACACGCACACACACACACACACACAAGCTCTCCTCGGCCCCCTTCTCCCTCCCATCAACTTCTTCCGTCTCATCTACTCCTCTCTTTCTCCCCCTGCTTCTTCATCTCTTCCCCTTTCTCGTTCCAACCTTTCTTTTTCTCTCCTTTCGTTCCCATTTTCCTCCTCTTTCCTTTCCCCGTTTTTTCATTCTCTCCCTTACCTCCTTGACATCCTGTGAGGGGGGGGAGGAGGGGCGAACCGGCGGGAGCTTCCTCGGCCAAAAGCAGAGCGGCGTCCGAAGCCTGGTCATCGACCTCCACCGCCGCCTCCACCGCCCCCACCGCCTGCTTCGCACGCCGCGCGCTCGCCTGGCGCGTGCCGTCGCGCGCGTGTGCGTAAGCGCGAGCGAGAGAGTGCGTGAGGCGACGAGAGGTGGCGGCGCGACCATTAGAAATCCGCAATTAGGCGTTCGAAGTGTCAGTGGATTACGAGAGCGCTTCTGAGGCGGTTATGTCTTTGAATGAGTTTCTTCAGATTGGATTAGGTGTAGCTAAAGGTTTGGATTTAATTTAGCTGATACATATCTCTCATATAACACCATGCTTCGTTTGAATTAGTGATTTTCACAAGCAGTTATCTTTGTCTTACTGTTTTGTATGTAATATTTGAAGCTGGAGTGAATGCGGTTATTAATGTTTCTTACACTTATACAAGTTTATTTATATTATTAACCCTTTCAAGGTTACAAGCTGAGAAGCAAGGACAGAACTGCATTATAAGGGGCGTTTAAGTTATATACTTTAGCCCCATTAATAACATTTAAAATTGTTCTACAACAATATTAAATGAGAGCAACATAAAATTTTGAAAAAATATGTGGTTCAATCAGAATTTGTTTTGGGAAATATAGAAGTAATGTTCAACCGATTTGATGTTTTTCTAAAGAAATCTTCATTAATGCTGAATATAAAATGTATTTTTATTTATCAATTTATAAATATTTACATAGCAATTAACTAAAATATTGAATGACTTTCCATGCTGTACAAAATTGGTAAAAACATTGGTGATTGTGTGTGTCATTGGCCTCTAAGGAGGCTCAAGCTCCTTTAAATGTATTGCAGTACTCCACCACGTCTTTAATAAATATATTTCCACTAATATATTTATATATCATTGTGAATCATATTGCCATATGTATCATCATATGTATGCTCTTTGTTCGTTTCTCCCCCTCCCCAATCGCCGAAGCGTCCATCCCCCACGTTTTGATTCCTGTAGTATGCCCGCCGGGAAATTGTAATTAGTTTTTGTGAGGATGTAAGTTCTTTTATTTTCGTAGAGCTTCGGCTCATACTATTCCGAAGTCTCCATCTCCGACCCAAGTCTTCCACAGGAGGTGCGAATGCGAGGATTCCAGGTGTGCCTGTCCAACCCAACGAGTTTTTCTAGTCGGACCATGAGGAAGAGCGGTTTCCTTTTGCTTTTATGTGGCGGCTAAGGACCTTATAACTATCTGTTAGTCGGACGGTATGTAGTTCGCATTAAATCACTTCGTTGTCCGAGGGTCGAGTAATTTCCTATTCCTAGAACCAGCGTCATCGTTATTCCAGAACGAGGATATTAACAATTAATAGATATATTTTTATGTGAAAGATGGTAAATTATTGACGATACTGCCATGCTAATATGATCAAGGTATTTTCAGCGGGAATATTTTAGACTAGTGTGCTTTTGATATATAATATGAAAATATTTTTGTTAAAAAAGCGACTAACCATCCAGAAAAATATCCCACCACTCTTAAAAATAGTAATAAATGAACTAGTATATTTTGAATAAATATTGGGCGTGTAAATAACGTATAAAAACTAACATTTTATCGGCGATTTCATTGTCTAATTCTTTACTCTTTAAATAAAAATTTGTCGTTACACTTGGACATTTATTGAAAACATGAAGTCCTTTGACTACTGTCATTTTTACATTGTTATTGGAATAACAAGTAGGGGCCAAAACTCATCTTCAGTTGAAAGATGGGTGTACTAATCAACTGCCATGTTCCTTCAGCTTGCGGCGTGGCGATTTCAATGCGTGGTTAGAAAAGAATCTCCCATATCTCAAACAGACGGCACAGAAGTCTTTGTTTGCCGGCTCCTGCGAGGTCTTTGGGTAGTTCCGACTCGGACAATGGAGAACAGAACACAATGGACAAGAAACAATGCCTAATCCCGACCGTAGGATCAAGAGGCACCGTATTTAAATGAAGTTGAAGAAAACTTTCATTAGTCTACGAGCCACGTAGGCTTGCAGACAAGGCTCTCTACTTCCCATCGTCCCTATATCATCTCGCTCTCTGTAAAAATTGCGCGACACCAGTGATTCTAAGATTCCTCGAGCACTAGTATGCGCATGTAGAGGGAAGTTGTTTCTCGAGAAATACTTTACATGGTAGTAGCTGGCAGAGGTTACATGTCAACTGGCAAGAGACCTGCATGCCGCGTATGAGAACGGGGAACGCAGAGCAAGCGTGGTGCGTGGTGGATAGCGAAGAATGTTGCTACGTCTTCGCGACCTTTTGGCTCTGCCGCATTCTCCGTCTGTTGCGCCACGCCCTCGCTCCTCGCGGGAGAGAGTCGATCTCTCTTCGCAGGCGCAGAAGCCCTCAGTGCAACTCGAGAGGAGCTGGGATGGCTGGTATAAATGGATGGATTAGAAGCAGTAACCTATTACTGTTATGTTACCTTTAGGTGCTATATTGACTACATCAGGAGGAATCGAAGTGGCTGATGATTCATATTCCAGAAGACGTTTTAATTAAACTGATTACGATTAAGAAAATGTTAGACATTTTCACGTTCAGTAAATTTTTTACACGTTCGATTTTTTTTCCACTTTCAATTCCTTAGTTTCTTTTTCATCACAGATAAATAATATACGTATGCTGTGTACGTTCTTTCTAAAAAAGTGCAAGATATTTGTCCTTATTATTGAAAAATGTTAAGGACTGTTTTAACAATTTCCTTGTCTGTTTTAGCAATTCATGTTTTCCTAAGGAGATGATATCTGCTCCTTCATTGTCTGAAACATTATATACGTGGAGTTCATGTCGCCTGTTGCTATCCCGCGCTCCAAGGATAAGACATTACAACCGCCAGGTTGCGCAGAGTATGAGTACTGCTGGCGATGAGCAAATGATGAGCAAAGTTTTTTAAATAGCACTGACGTCACTGGTGCAAGCGGACGCCGTCCGCAAATACTTTGGTCAGACTCCCGATTGAACCAGCGAGGGAGACTGTTTGCAGACTATTGCAAGTGACTGGTATTTTGAAACAGCGCCTACGTTCTTTGCAGCGACGTTTAAAAAAAAATCAACCTCAAATGTTAGTGATTTTGACCCACGTTCTAAGATCACAGATAAAAAAAACTTCAACCTACGTTTCTAAAAATATTCAAATATTTTCGCCACTGAGGTCTAGCTTCTCGTATCAGTAAACAGATCTATCGCAATAGAAGATGTTGTGTATGCAATGTACCGCATTTTTACATACACGACATTGAGTCTTAAACAAGTTTCTATCCTAAAGTGGATTTACTGCAATAGTTAGCTGTTGATCTGCACTGTTATGAAAAACAAATGTTATGTAATATGTATTCTAAGGAATATTCCATATAAATGATTGGATGGAATTAATATAAAAAGGCTGAAAAATATAAAAACGTGAATAAGAAGTATTAAATTGGTTACAAACGTCTAGTAATATAATGAAAATCAAGAAATAATATAATTCTTGTTTCTCGTTTTATTAATATTAGTACCACGAGATATTTGCTGACACCTCTAAATACATTAAACAAAAGTAGTTATATTACACTGACACTCGGTCGCGAATGGTTGTAGGACGATATTGTTGTTTTTGAGATGGAGAATGAAAAGAATGCATTGACGGAAATGAATTTTGTCACAAAGTAAAAGTAACCAAATAGTTTCGTTAATGACACGTCAACTGCATCCAAACAGCGTTGGTGATAGATTCCTAAAGCTAATGACATCAGTGCACATTTTCCTCCTCTTACATGACATGACATGACATGTCATGCAAGAAATCGGGTCACCCTCAACGCGCGTAACGGATTTGTCAACTCCGTTTCGGCGTCTGGCAACGGAACTGCATATATTTCGGTTTTAGATACATGCGCTGTGCTTGCGTCGCTTTGATGAACGTGGCGTCGAACTGTTATAGTGACGGGCGTGACACGGTAAGCGCCGCTTATTCCAACGGTATCATCTTTACTTTCTACTCCTCTATTTTCATCGCAATGTGGAGAATTCACGCTCAGCACTATGTAAGGTGTTAGTGGAAAACTGTACGACCTTCGGAGAAAAAGCCGCCTAAAATTAGGTTTTCCAATAGTTTTTCACAACAATGAATACGGGTATTACTACTTTCACAGTACCACTTTCTATGAATATACACTACAACACATGACGTTGTAGCATGAATTCAGTTTGAGGGAATACAGTTTGTTATCTTTGAGGAATGTTTCAATACATAATACTCGTACAAATATATAAATAATTGTTTAATTAAGTTTATACGTTTAATTTAAAAAAATAAGTTACTCACACATGGTTAGCTGACTTGTGAAATACAGGAAATAAGATTGGTTATTTACTTTAGCGACATTTGTCATTAACCACAATCAAACAGCGAATTTCAATTGAATGCGGGGAATGTGTGGTCAAGGACAGTGAAGAAGGGAGATTAATGGCAATAAAAATATCTTTATTAGTGATAGGACAACTACATACGAGGTTACTGATTATTGTATTATCGTTTTTGTGGGCATTCAATTATTTCAGGATCTACTCGTCTAAAAATATATATTCAAACAAGAAAATCTTGCGATGTTAATGCCTCCGCAGTTAAATTATTTTTCAATTTAGATTGATGATGTCATCAGGGTGGAAAGTATTTGTAAAATTGAAAACTACCTGAGAATATATGTATCGAGCATCGATTGTTTGGCATCACCGCTCTGGAGTGGTCGGGGCGGCCCCGCGCGCTGCGCAGGCGAGCATCTGCTCTCGGAAACGGGTCGGTGCGCCGCTGCGCCGGCGGAGGCTGCGGAGCGGTGGCGCCCACGCGGGGCCTACTTCGCCGCGTGACGCGCCCGTGCTAATGCGCCCCGACAGCCGCCTCCAATCGCCCCGTCAGCCTCCGCCCCGCTATTCTTCCAGCGTCGCCTTCGCCACAGCCACCGTCACCATCAGCGCCTTCGCTTGTGCCCGCGCCCTCGCCTTCTCCTGAGCGACCACCTCCGCCACCGTCACCGCCTTCGCTTCAGTCAGCCCAGCTTTCGCCTTCTCCTGAACGTTCACCTCCACCTCCATCACCGCCTTCGCTTGTGCGTGCGCCATCGCCTTCGCCTAAGCGACCTCCGCCACCGTCACTACCTTCACTTCTGCCTGCACAGCCTTCCCGTTCGCCTGATCATTCACCTCCGTCATCGTCACTATCTTCGCTTCTGCTAGCTCACTGCGACTGAGAGATCACCTCCGCCACCATCACTACTTTTGCTTCTGCCAGCACAGCCTTCGCCTTCGCCTGAGCGTCTAACTCCACCACCGTCACTACCTTTGCTTCTGCCACCTCAGCCTTCGCCTAAGCGACCACCTCCGCCACCGTCACTACCTTTGCTTCTGCCTGCACAGCCTCCGCCTTCGCCCGAGCGACCACCTCCTCTCCAGCTTAGGTTCTGCTTTGTGCGCGGGTGACTTGTCGTGCGCGCCAACTGGCCGAGCCGCCCTCTCCGGAGCCGGGTCCCCGAGCGCTGCGGAGTAGGTCACTCCGGAGACGCAGAACCGTAAGGCTGCCAGGGCGAAGAAGTATTATTGTGGTTGCGACAGCTTTGATGACGAGCATATTTCAGCCACAAGGGAGCATCGAGGCAGGAGTGGACCGATGAAATTTAAACACTAATGAAACCGTATACTATTTATATGTTTATTTAAAGTTATATACGTACTTACCTCCACTTAAATTAAACATTTTTCTATCCCGAAAAAGCGTCACGCTGGAAAATATATTCCAGTACGTCAACTATATCATATGATTCCAGATGAAAATTACGGTTATTTAGTCTGGGCCCTCTTTAACTTAGATTTAGATTTTTTAGAAAAAAATAAACCTGTATGTGGCGTATGAGGGAGAAGAGTAATTTGAATTAAACACATTATTTAAAAGGACATGGTTGCACCATTCTAAACCCAATTTAGTAATCGTTCCCAGTTCAGCTCTTTTCTTTTAGCACTGTTACTCGCAAGTTATTATTTTTTTATCCTTTGTCAACACTAATAAAAATAGACGTGTTTTCATAATCTGAAACTGGTTAAGTAATGCTTCTGTCAGCTAGAAGGAAATGAAGTCATCCTTATTCTCTTTGCTGCGGAACCAGCTAAATTAATGCCATGGGATCTTCGCGTAGACACTAAATCTTATGTACGTCCGGTTCACGTAACAAGGCTTTCTTAATACGTCACGCACGTTTTTGTCCTTTTCACGATACTACACACCTCAGCAGTGTTTTAAAAGCGATATTCCTCTGAAGTGGTGAACTACGCGCGAATAATAATTAATAGTATTGGTAAATAAAATTCAATAAACAAAATATGTAACATCTTGAAGGTTGAAATTAAAAGGTAAATCATATAAAATAATTGTTCCTCATTGTCTTTAAAATTAATCTTTCTTTGTTATTAGCACTACTAACAGTACAGACTATAAGAGTTTTTTCAACGAGTATATTTTTTAAGGTCGCAAAACGCAAAACAAGGATAACCTCTTCACTAGAGAGATCGCGATTATGATAGCAAGACAGCGAGTAACAAGTTGACAATAATGTACTGCATTTGGCTACAAAAATGTCAAAACGGAGAAGAAAATCAAAACATGATTTTTCATTCTTCAACGTAAAGCCTTGCCGTAAACCAACGAACAGCCGGTTAACACACTAACCTCAACACGCCTCCCACTGCTGCGTAACAGAGTTGTGAATTCGCGGTGCGAAAGCTCACCCCGGTCACGCTCTATTAGCGCGCCTGGCCAAAAAGCTCGCCCTGGCGTAGTCCCCAGAACCAGAGATTAGCACGATCGCTGCCATTTATCCTTTAACCCGAAAGGATAGTCAGGCAGTATTCAGGAGTTGAGGAGAAATTATAACAATCGAAAGTATTATGGAGATTATCAAGGGTTGATTTTGAAATCCCATCACACAGAATGCCACACAGTTCGATATCTCCTTATAACTTCTGGGTCGTTGGGGCCTTCCGTTGCCCATTTAGCAAATGCTGAGGTGAACCCTTCTTTTGCTTCGGGACATAAATTTAGCTTCACTATCCACATGTTTTGTTCAGACCTCCATTTCCATTTCCTAGTTGCTGTAGTAGTGGTCCTGGGGTGAAGGTTGCTACCTAGCTAGCAATACTATAAAATCAAATCTATAGTTCGTTTACTGATGAAAATCTTTCCTAAAACTCAAGAAACAAAAATGTGTAGTTATTAAATGTTGCTAATCTCGCTTTGTTAGAATTTTAATTCACAATTCGACAATAAAAACATCCGGTATCTACTGTTTTCTGACGAAAATTAATCAAATTGAATTGAACATAAAATGACGGAATCACCTGGCGCGCCGGCGCGAAGGAATGCCGCCCAGTGTATACAGAGATAACTCTAAGAAGGGACTGCTTTGGCAGCTACTGCTTGGCTACAGCTGGTAGCATAACTGCTGGTTATATGCACATGCACAGTTATGAAGGCTCCGGCTGTCGGGATGTCGCCACCTCGAGGGTATTGTTTCCGACGTTTCAACCCTCATATCGTGTTCTTCTTCAGGGCTAGAGTGAATCCACGATACGTCAGCAACAATGCCCTCAACGTGGACTGCCGAGGGCCTTCACATGACACTGGCCGCGGAAGCCTACTACTGCTCAATTAGTTAATGCGTTCGTTTACAGTTGGCTGGCTTTTAAATACCTTCGACACATCATCTTGCCATCCCATCGCTCAGCATGACTTCCATTTGTTTTCCTCTTGTCAAACTTTGTCCCTTAGTCTAACTCTTCTATATGCAGGGAGCCTGCCCTGGGCCATCCGCGCCCGCCGCGCGGCGCCACCTCCGCAATAGCCTCGTGTTCCGAGCGAGCGGCGGCCAAACGCCGTCGCTTTGCAGCCGCTTTGTGCCGCGTGCGCTTGGCTTGTCACACGTGACCCCGCGCGCCGCCGCGGCCTGCGTGCTCCGTGCAACCCGCGCGGATCGGACGCCGTCGCCCGTGAAAAAGTGCGCGTGCGCGTGCGCGTGTGTGAAATCGACGCGTTTTCACCTTCGCTTCGCGCCCATGTCCAGTCTTTATGTGAAAATGACTGCTTAATGGGATAACTTTAAAGTTAAATATATATGTTCTATTGGTGTGGTGTAGTTGACATCGTTTATATAGTTGAAGTTAGCGTCCAAAATGTTTCAATTTTTGTATAATTAATTAACATCTTTTGATGGCTAAGAATGTATCAACAGAGTTTTTGGCCTTTTACATATCAACATGTGGTCTAATTGGGACTGGTTATATATAGAAAGCTTTTTATCAATTTAACAAAAATGTTGATAAATACAAGTGAATTATTTAAAATGATACAGGCGAGACTTAGTAATCATTTGGAACGAAATTTCAGATGCAGTGTTTAAAATGTTACGTAACAAGGTTGTTATATACAAAAATGTAGTACTCATTTAACAGATTCGTCAAAGTTTTAAAGAAGTTATCCCAGAAACATTGCTCTAAAGTACAGTTAAAATGCCTAGAAGCGCACTCACCACCTCACATTTCAATCTTTTCTTTGTTGCACACTATACAACCCACAAACAACATATTTCACACGCTTTTGTTGTTGTTTTCATCTTACAGTTCGTTTTGGTGGATTTTCTGATCTGGAGGAAAGGTTCTCAGTCGAATCGCGCCTGAGGTTATTTTGAAGAACCTATCTCAGAACATGCACAGAACTCGATCTAATGATAGTGGTTGCGTGCAAAATTTGACACCACCTCCAACACCCCACTTCGTGGACGTGTTTCGAAATCTCCGCGGGTAAAATGTAGATTGCTGCCAATGTGTTATGAGTATGTCTGAGGTCCTGCAGCTGTGAAAGTTAAGGAAACGCATTTACGGCTGTGGGAAGCGACACGAAATTGCTGTTGCCCAGAGGTGTAAGGGTATCGTTCACTCCAAAGATTTTCTATCTTTAGAGGAATTGCTGTCAAAATAACAAGTGTTCTAGAGAAACTTGGAGAATAATGATCCTATTTTCCTCGCTGTAGGCGACATGAAAAAAGTGGTTGCATGTTGCAAGTATTTAACTGAACTATATTTCCGTGATATAATATCACAGTCATGCGTGTAAGAAATTTTGAAATTGTCTTCTGTAATAAGGGTAGTTTCGCATGCGCAGGCGCTAAAATTTACTACCTTCATCGTACTTATCAAACGAAATAATGCCTAACTGCAGTTACAATGAGGTCGATTATTACCGCTTTTTGTTCTGTTTTATTAATCGTGAAACCATATCTTGAAATTTGGATGTATTTTCAGAAATATGAAACTTTACAAACTTTGCATTTTTGCGACCAAGAGAAAGTGTGTGACTCCGAGAAATTATCGCGCATAATTCGTCGTGACGGAAAAGTTAGCATATTTATCC
This sequence comes from Gryllus bimaculatus, assembly GCA_017312745.1. Classification (NCBI taxonomy): domain Eukaryota; kingdom Metazoa; phylum Arthropoda; class Insecta; order Orthoptera; family Gryllidae; genus Gryllus; species Gryllus bimaculatus. The sequence goes on from BOPP01000030.1 coordinate 1,693,871, forward strand.
CAAAGTAAGATTCACCATTGAGTGGGAAAATATAGAAATTGAGCGCTTCTCAAGGAAAGCATTAAGGTAAAGATTATGTTCCAAGCAACGAACTTTCACGTGTGGTGAGTGAAGCGCTGGCCGCTCACCTCTCACCCATCACGACGCCCATCACGACGCGTCAGCACATTCGAATTGCTTTCTCGCTACACTCGCTTCTCCACAGCCTCGCTCTTCGCCGCCATGCATTTAAGAAATTATTCAATGCCGTAAAGCGAAAAACGCGTGGAACAAATAGCAGACATTGTGAAACTGATTGGTGCACATTGGTTGAGGAATTACTGTGTGGCACACTTAAAAAATTCCTATACATTCCTCTAGTAGGATTTCTTTTGAAGAAAGAGAATTGTTATGTACTTTGCACTTGGCCATTCTGTCGTACAAATTGTCTTTAATGCGTAAATGAACGTTTTTGGTCTGTTATTGCAAGATAGGAAACAACATGTCGTTAACTTTCTTGGACTTTACGTTTAAGAAGTTAATTAATTTTGTTAGTAAATAGCGATGGGGAAGTTCTGGACAACGAAGACAATAAGGAATAGGAAAATTACGGAAAGAATTATTACTTCATCATGGATAGAATAATGACTGACATTACAATTAATCCCTTCTACCGAAGATAACTGAAAACCACACTGGACTTATATAAAAAGAGCGAAAGAGGATGTTCAATTAATTATTTTTACAGAAAGAATCACCAAGTTGTGTACCATTAATTTTATTATACAAACAATTCCTTTTTGAAACCAGCTTACACGTTCAAACTATTTTGATAAAACCACATTTTCTTGATGGAAGAAGAGTATTGGCGCTTAACAGTATCTCGAATCTGCAAGATCGTAAGTTTATAGAAGGCCAGAAATAATTGATTTATTAATTATTATTAATTCAGACATATCATGTTTAACTATAAACTTGAATAGTATGTTCTTCAGCGTGTAAATAGTATTAAATAATATAAATTATTTATTATAAATTATTTATATTATAATATCAATTAATTAAAAAGGAATATAAATTTCAAGAAGATAGTTCCTTTTCGGTATAAATGGAGATACGATGTTGTTTATTGGGAGACGACATCCAACATCAGTGTCTGCTTCGAACTCCAATATGAGAGAAGCACTGGAGTGCAGCTGTAGCCAGCGAAGTGCTGGGCCAGGCTCCGTGCTCCGACGCGGCGCGCGCGGCGGTCGCTGGAAGTGAAAGGCGGGCGGGCGGAACGAGACTTGACTGCCGCGTGCGGGCGAGTCACGCTCTTGGCGGGGGCGGGACGAGGGGTGAGGGGCGAGGGGCGGCGAGGGCGGCGCGCCCACCGCCGCGCTCGCGACCTCCGCCACGTGCGCCGCGGGAATGCTTTTCTCTGGGATCTCCGCCGACGTCGCGCCGCGGCACTCGTCATTCCGTCTTGCTGGCGCGAGTTCGGATGCGACGTGCATTTCGATGTTTTTCAGAGCATCGATGTTTTTGTGGAGACGTCGATGTGTTAACACCGATGTTTTTTCAATATCGATGATTTGTGATCGATGTTTTTTTTTCTTCCCGATGTTTTATTTTTGAATGAAAAATTCCCTTGATCACAATGCCGTGAAAGTTAAAATATAAGAAAAACTGATAGTAACATGTGTGTTCATGATAGTAACTGAGAGTAACATGATAGTTCGCGTGTTGGGACCAAAGGAACGCTGTTCGCACTACCTTCATCCACCAAACACTCTCGCCCGCGATAACCTCCCGAGATGCCCTTCTATTTCCTCTTTCTTCATATTCATTTCGCACATTGAGACATGGTCAACAAATATGCTGTGGGCGTAGGTTCTCCCCCTTCCTCTGATACCCTTATTTGGAGAATTGACAAACTGGGACCTTGTCAAATTAAATTTTAATTCACACGAATTTAATAATAGAGGTTACTAATACAGTCTAAAAACATCGATATTTTAGTCGTAGTAGTTAGTTCAATAACATAGTACAGTTCAATAACATCGATTGTTTTTAGTCGATATATTTTTGTTTGCTAACATCGATGTTCTGTTATCGATGGCGCATCGCTAGTTCGGAGGTGTCCTCTGTATGCATCTTCACGTATCTGTCTGACGTGATGCTGCCTTTGTGTTCGCAGCAGCAGACCTCGCCTGTTTATAGAATCATCGCCTCCTCTTGGTCATTTTTCTCCTCTTTGGTTTTTGGGTTTGTTTCGTTTCGTCTTTCGTTGGGTAGAGCTTGTTTTTTTTCATGTCGTGCTTTTGAAAAGTATGAAATTATGTAGCCATCGCTGTATCATCAATATCTTTATCAGTAACTACTTGGCTATCCGGGAGACGTCGCATTCTAGGCACAGGTACGATTGAGAGCCTACGCTCTCAATATTCCTACCCTCACCATTTCTAACGTTTGTGTCCGTCACGGAAGGTTTTACTTGCATGTGTAATTGACCTGATAAACTTCTACAACATTACCCCCGTGTTCGTAACCTTCAATCTGGTTTTCTCTCATGACGTGTCATTGTGGCTGTAGTTGTCATAATGGCTTTTTTTACCCGTTTTCTTACGTACAACGGCTCAATTCTAAAACGACTTCCTCTCATTACCATTCATACGTCACACAGTTTTTTTCCAATTTCACCTTTTCACTCTCTCATTCCAAACCACCCACGCTTTATGAAAGTGTGCGTCGCTCTCTAGCGGAATGACCCAAAAGGCGTGGTCTGGAAAGTGCATTTGAGAACCTTTTAAAATTCACCGGCCGCCCCTGCTTTAAGAAATAACACACGTAGTCGAAATAACATGTTGGCGACGTGCACGAAGGTTTCTTGGGCGAGGTGCCTGCTTGGCGTGTGTGGAACGAACCGCTGCCAGGCCTCTCCAGCGCATTTTCAATCCGCCTCACAGTGTTTGCTAACGAACCCAAGTTCAAGGATAGAGTTGAATAGCTTGGTCGTAGAGTTTTTGTGGTTCTACGGTGTTAGAGATGGTAGTTCGTTGCATGAAGTATGCTAAGCCTACACCGAACAAGCTATGTAAGCAACGCGCAATAATAGTTATGAGTATTTGTTTGAAGAATTAATATTTCATAAAATATTCATATGTCTCCTCCTTTGCTTCTTCTGTATTAATGATAATGTTCCCTTTCAGATTGGAAAATGTTGGAGTAAATTATGATAATACTCGTATATTTTTATATTTTGTTTACATTGTTTTTGAAAACTGAGGACACACTTATTATAGCTGATCACGACACAGACACAGACAGAAGCGTGCAGCGTATCTCAACTATTAGTTCCTTGAAAAATACCCAGAATTTTCTTATATCAGTGAATATTGTTTTTCCTTTGAATATGCCCTTACAACTTTCATAAGTTTGTGTTTTATTTTATGTGTACATGTCTACACTTTTTAGTATTCAAAGACTGAATATTCACAAACTCAGTTCTGTTACTATAACATGAAAATCTTTGTAAAATAAGTAGATTGAACACATAGAAAGTAAAGATATTTATAAAAAGAAATTAGATATGAATGGTCCACAAAGAAATGATGTGTATAACACAGTCACAGATCATAGCGCACCGGCATTTTGTACGACTTAGTATAATTGGATAGCGCCATGTATAGGGACCCGACTGCATTATGAAAATTCCCAGTCAGTGGTGAAGAACGTACTTTGATAGACGACCATTCTCGTGATGTGTTGTGTTTGTTCGGGACGGTCGGAGATGGACGCCTGCGACTTTTGGCACGCAGCTCCGCGGCGCGGCGCTTCTAGGACGGTCTTTGCGGTGAGTCACCGTAGGTGGGGGGTGGGGGTGGGGCGCCGACGACCTGTCGACCTTTCGCGCACCCAGTGACGTAACCAAATTCTTTCGCGGACGGTCCCGACCACTGAATCACACACCGGCCGCCCGCAGGCGGGCACGCCGACCCGGACCATAAACCGCAACGCCATTGTGATTTAACCCTGACGCGACGCGCGTCGATCGAAGACGAAACTCATTAAAACAACCTTACGTTAATGTGATTTAATCTTGCGATTCACGCTTCGTGAATTGACTGCTAATGAAAGTGAGATATGCTTGATGAATCCTTGTAAGTGTTGTTATGCTTCGCAAGCGCGTAGATAAGACATTTTCAAGCGTGCAAATTTTGTTAATTACTGTGTGAATTAATGATCTAAGAGAGGCCTTTGTGATTTAATGGGTAAGGCGGTTGCGTTTGCGTTCGTTAGGCGTTTGAGTCTGTGTAATCTGTGAAGAAAATGATAGTACTTGCAAAACATTCCTAACACATTAAAATCTGACAACAAAGCATTCCAGTCGCAATACCGGTTGTCATCATCCATTGACGCCAGTCGTGTGTAGCTGCAGTTTATTGCTTTGTCACGCTCCGATTGGCTCACTTAACGACCGTCGAGTCGCCTCTCAACTGAAATACCTCGCCCAGGGAGTGGCCCGCGCGTCTGTCACAGCATCCAATGCCCGCTATCTGTAATCCGAGAACCTAATTCTGCGGCCTGCGGGGCCCTGGGCGGGCTGGTGGGCGAGCCTTCGGCAACGGGAGGCCGCGGCGCGAGTTTCTCCTCGGGAGGGTGTGGGAACGGAGCCCCGGGGCTCTCGGAGAGTGGCCGACGTTGCATCCACAGTGGCGAGGTGTCTGGGGGGACGTTGCAAACACAGCGTCTCTTACGGATATGAAAAAGCTGTTGTTTTTTTTCCATAGATACGATACGGTATAACATGATCGTTGATGAAAATATTGTCAAGCACGAACTGCGAAACTTTTACCTTCTCATATATCTTTGAACATTTTGAATTTTTCTATTATTAAAATAAAACACGACCTCTTTCATTAATTGTTTCATGCGAGTTCATTATTTTACTTTCAATTGAGATTACTATTGTTTCTAATAAAGAATTGTAATATTAAAATAAAAGTCAATGAACATTCAATGAAACATTGAGAAATGTAAAACAGTTTTGTTCTGTTTGGAAATATAGGAGATGATAATGCGAGTAAGACGAATAATAACGTGGAATGTCTAGACTCTAGAGGAAAAGTAAACAAACATGTCTTATTGACACACCATTTATGATGTATTATATAACCTTAATGATACAAATATTAATAGAAAACTACTCTGGTGGCTTTGCGTCATCTATCATTGTAACGTGTGGATGGTAAAATAGAAAAATAGTTTTATTTCATTGACTTTACTTAATAAAATCCGACACAAATGCTGTTATGTATCAATAACGGAGATAAAAGGTATTGGATGATGAAAAGTGAAACAGGTGTGGAGGATGGAAGAAACAACAAAGAATGATTAATGAAGCGACGTGTGTGTGGGAGAGGGGAGGGGTCGTAGGAGTGTCTTCAGATGACATCTGCGGCCGTAGAAAGTCGTAGGCGGCGCGGCGGTGGCCACCGTATCAGCTTCGGCGGTGCCCGTCCCCGCCCTGTCGCCCCCGGCGAAGGCGAGAGCGCCGCGAACGGGGCCCCGCCCGCCCGCCACTTCCGCTTCCGCTCCACTGCTGCCGATCGCGGTTAATTGCAGGTGGATAAATGTGAGCGCCCGCAGCGGACCACACCGACCAGGTGGTGAGATCGGCGAAGGCGATAATCGCTCTGAAGGGCGGGAGATCGAATCCCGACGCGCGTGTTTCTGTTTTGTGATTGTGGTGATTGCGCAAACTTCTGCATGTTTCGAAATGTCATCCAGATGGACACTTATTGGTTTGTAAAAGTATTGGAAGGAAGCTGTTGGTTTTCGGTCAATTGATGGCTGACGACGTGTTAGAGTTAAAGCAATAAGATCGTTGTAATGATATACACGTTGCGTTAGAATTATTTTATCTAACCTGAACCTTGATTAAAATTTTTGAAGTACACTTTTGGTATTGTGAAGTAATCCAGTTACATATTTGCGTCCTTTCCGTGTTCAATTCGTAAGGATGAGATTTTCTTAGTTTTGATTAGACAGTTTTAGAGATCAGTTAAAGAAGCCAGACACAAACGCTCAGAAAATAACTCTTTAACATATCTTAGAAATGGTACATTGATAATGCTAAAAAAAACATACCTACTAACTTACTGAATATTTTCGCTATGTGGCCTAATAATAGATCTTTCTCACATTTCAGATATACCTGTTATAAGGGATATACGAGTAGTTTGGGACAGCTGGCACCTAATAAATTTCTTTACAAAAATGATAAATTCATATTTTCTTTAAGGTGTACTTGTCCACGAACATTAATTACCAAAATGTCGTAGACGCCCTTGATACACTGACCCTCGAACACCAATGGGCGGCGTCGGCCACGCATGTTACCTCACAGGTCGCCTGACATGCAAATCGCGTATCTCGGTCCAGTTTCTCTTTTTACTCGTTCGTTGCGTTATCTCGCCGCGAGATGGGGCGTCAAGTGCCAGGCCTCCTGCAAAGGGAATGCATCCTGCTGATGAACCATCGCCCGCATCCAGGTGGCCGTCAAGGGAGGGGGCGATGGAGGGGAGGAGACCAGTTTCTTTCTGACCTTGACACGTGTGGAGAATCTTCCCAGAGTTCAATGTCGGACCTTCATTCCTGAATGTGTGATTCTTATGCGTATAACACGCTAAAAGCTTCTAACTTGGATTTCTGTGTAAGAGGAATATGCTAATAAATGGACACTGTCCCTCGAGTTTTCTAATAAATGTCGGGTCTACGTTTACTATTTCGTGGAAAGTTGTTTTTAATACTTGCAATTACTCGTATTATAATTGATTATTCATATGTTTTTTCAGATTCGTGCATACGATGAGAGTAGCAAATATGCGTTTTTGAAGGTGAGACTGAAAAGGGACACATAATTGAATATCCTAAGTAGTGAATAATGCAGTGAAATAAATATTTTGAAAACACTTATTTAGTATCTCCTCAGCATTATATCATTAGAAAGTAAGTTGTTTTCGTACTTCTGACAGTGACCTTCAGTGCTTTGATTCTATTCAGAAATCTTTAACATAACATTTTAGCTCTTTGTTTTCGCTGTCCCTAGCAACACGCCCTTGTGTAATATGTAATGCGGTAGAGTTCTTACTTTATTCATGCTGTAACGTGAAACGCCTGTCTATTCATGGTTGTCGACTCAGCAATTCTAGATTTACTGTGTCGATAAGCATGGAAAAATTGTATAGTTATTTTCTTGTTTGTTTTCTGCAGTGTTGTGAGACGCGTTCAAGTGATCGTTTGGCGATCTTTTCAACACACGTCCTACATAAATTTTTACATTCAAGGTTTCGCAGCCTCGTCATGTTATTGTAACAATTTTATCGACACACCCGTCTATAATCAGTCATTGCCTTTTCACTGACGAAAAAATCCAGTACAAAAACGACGTTTCTAATTTAATTTGAAGTGTTCCTGTTAAGATTAAATTACGTTAATAATTACGTTACTCTTATAATTAAAAATACGTTAATGATAATACGTTAACGTTATGAATAAAAATACAAACCACAAATACAAAAACGGTCATTTTGGAATATATTGCGAGATTCCCAGGTTTTGCTAACATCTCTGTAAATGTACCCCACCTTTCGTTCCCGTTTTCACAAAAGTGACGCCAGTAATTTCAAGTTTCTAGTATTCTCTGAAAATCAAATTGCTGTCTGCCTCTGCCTTCGGTCCGTGATCGTAATACACCAATCCATTTGTCAACGGGCCGTGATGGAGGTGGGCAGTGTGCCGTGCTCTTTCAATAATGCATGAATCAATCCACTCCGTTGCTCGCCTCCGGGGTCTCGGCGGGGCAATAGACGGCCGGCGCACGGCGGCACGGGCCGGTTGCGGGGGCGGGGCGGGAGGGCGGCGACGATGGTGGCGCGGGCGGCTGCGGCGGGCGGCGGGGCGGCTGCGGGCGGCGGCGGGCGGTGGAAGCGGAGAGGCGGGGTGCGGCGGAGCGGGGGTGGCGGCAGGAGCGTGGTGGCGCGGAGCGGGGGGTGGGCGGCGGAGCGGGGGTGCGGCTCGGAGCGGGCGGGTTGGCGGCGGGAGGCTGGGGGTGGCGGCGCGAGCGGGGGTGGCGGCCGGGAACGGGGGGCGACGCGGCGTAGCGGGGGGCGCCGGAGGGGCGGGCGGCGGCGCGGGCGGCGAGCGCGGGCGGACGGCGTGGGGCGGCGGCGCGGGGCGAAGACAGACGCGGGGTGGAGGTGTGGGCGAGGGGGGCTGGGGCGGGGCGGAGCGGTCGGAGGCGGCTGGGAGTGCAAAAAAACCCCCAGGGAACCCGGGGGCGGGGGACATCCCCGTTTTCTTTTTTAACGGACACGGCGGCCCGGGCCAGTAGCTTCTCGCGCTGGCCTCCCAGTGAAGCAGGTACTCCCCGCACGGGAAGACCGCGCGTGGTCGGGGACCCAGTTTCGACCAAAGTATGCCCACGCGCATTCTCGACAAGTCAGTCGTAGTTAACTCTCTCGCTTCATTTCCATTTGACTGGGGGGGAAACGGGAAGAAATGAAATTTATTTTACGTTTAGTTAATGTTTTCCATATATATTGCTCGCTTCTATATTACTCGTTTGGATTCTCAGAAGTGATTTTCATGTAATAAGTGCAAGGAATTTCTTATAAACATGTATAGTACTGACTGAGAGTTTGTGGGTCGATATTACTAATTCGTAACGCAAAGAAAATGACAAATCATGACATTTTATGGATGGAATTTATTTACTTTAACAAGAAAAAACTGCATTTCATGTAGTTAAAACATTAAATAATATTATTAATTTATAGAACTCCGACCGATAGGTTTTGGGGATTTTAGTTATCCCAATTATACGCAATATTTTTTGTTTACTTTGTAGTATGGAACAGTTATTAATTCTCTCCTTTTCCTCGGGGTTTCAGGATTTTTGGAACGGGTCCTTCTTTGAAATTTCGAACTTTCCCTTGAAAAAAAAAGGAACGTTGAAGTTTTATTTGCCCTTTAGCCAAATAAAACAAGAAACTCTTCTTCTGTTAATGTTAAAACATTAGAGTCAAATAACCTACGCACATTTTCAAAAAATCTTTCAACTTGTATATAACGTTCATAGTACTAAGATACAATGGCCGCGGCATCTTCGCCCATTCAAGACACTTGTTTGCGTCCCAGCTAACAAACCTGTCTCGCCAGCCTCCGAGAGAATGCGAGCCGTGTCGTCGCCTCCAGGAAAGGGCCGTTGCGCACGCGCGCTCTTTTCGGGACAATCGCGGAACAAAGCGAGTCGTCGGCTTCACCGCCACACGAACATCTCGACTCGACCGTTTCTCGAGGCGGGACAATGGCGACGGCGCGCCGGCGGCTCCCGCGCCCACAAAGGCCCGGAGCCGGAGCCCGGAGCCCCCGAGCGAGTCCAAGCGAGCGCCCGGCCACACTCGCCCCTTCTTGCAGCACGGTCACCTCAACGGTCCCACCTTCCCCCCCCCCCGCCGCCGCCGCCGGCGCCGCCTCGAGGACCTCGTTCGAGAGCTGCCCCCCCTCCGTTTGGCGGCGCGCCCCGCGCCAGCCCCACCCCCCAAAAAAGAGGTCTGCCGTGCTGCCTTGAGTCACGCGTCCGGCGCGGTCGCGTTCGGAGACGGAAATGCTTCCCAGTGAAATTTGCCGATTGGCCGTGGTTGTTGGCGCCCGACCGGATCTAATATTCAGAGATGACGCCAAAGAAACACACGGTTTTAAAAACGAGCCATCGTAGCAATTGTATCAGTAAGTAAGTGTACTTCATCCTGTCGGTCAATATTTGAAATAAGAGTATTTAGCTATCTTTGTTCATTAATAAGAATGGAATTTATGAAAGTAAAATAATATAATTGTATCCTTACCTACCAATGCAACATTTATGTAGAAATGAAGGATGGAAGGAGTTCAGAAATGTGTATTATAAATAACGTATTTTGCTAGAATTTATTGAAACTGTTCAAGTCCAAATATATTCCATTTCGTGAGCTCTAGGAATTCTTATAAATCCTTATTAGACATAATGACCAAATAAAACAATTATCTTCAAAAAGACGCATTTCTGAACGCATTCATCAACGCATTTCCCATAAGTGCTAATCTAAAAATAAGCATTTCTTCTCAAAATGCGGAAGCTCTGCCTGGAGCAGCCTTTCGAAACTCCATTCCGAGAGAGGCTGGTCCGGCGCTATCATTTCCGCCGCCCCTTGCCGCCTCAAGGACCGCAATTGAAAGGCCGTCGTGCGGCGCGGCGCAAGTCGCCTTCACTGCGGCGCTCGGCGCACAGTTGCGTTGTTCCTGCGCGGAGACGCACGGTGCCCAGCCGCGGTGTTCCTGCGCAGAGACGCGACTCCGAACGCGCCACTTGCTCCGCCGAAAGAACAGCCTCTCTGCAAGGGCATGCGGAAGGGGCAGCAACTGGAGCGGGCGGAGAGGACTTAGATCAGGATTTCTCTTCAAGTGGAGTTGATCTTAAGCGTGGAAAGAATGGTATGTTTTTTTTCCAGCAGGTTAGCTCAACAATTGGAACATCGATGTATTACATTCGTCGAAATCCAATTATTTTTGTTCATTATCCGTGATGTTTTCAAACACAGTTTTCTCTAACCCAGTACATTTCTCGTCGAATTCCGAAGTAAGGTAACAAAAGTTATCAATATCGCATATTGGTAGGGTAGAGCAAATTCTTCCAATATTTTAAAATGATGATCTCGATCAACAATTCTTAGAAATATTGAAGAGCATGTCATGTCACATGTGGTACCTTTGCTTTCCATACATTTCAGAAAATGTGGCTATTATTTTTTCTTATTAACGTTTCTCAGTACAAACAATAGTAAGAACATTTGCACCATCACATTGATGAGATGTTCAATATTGACACTTTAACGGCAAACTTATTATTGAATCATTACATACAAAATATCCGAATGCATCTCCGTAACAAACTAACTTCCATGGAATCAATAACTGCGCAAATAAGAGAGAAGGCCATCATAACGGTGCAATATATAGGCAGATCAAATCCGAGGGACGATGCAAATTCAATAACCATCGCGGTCTTCCGCATAAAACATTGCTCTCCGGACGCCAAATACGGAGCTGTGTATTCGCGACCGCTTCGCAATGTTTACGGTTAGCCGATTAGCGCACCTGTCAGCGTAGAGGAGCGCCAGGCGGCAGGCGAAGGACCGCGGGGCGAGCGGTGAGCACGACCGGGGGAGGAGCGTTTTTTGGCGTGGAGCGACTGCTGGTCACGAGGGATTGAGTTGAAGCGACGAAAGACAGACAGCCCGAACACTCTGAGGAAGTAGCCACGGCAATACCGAATGAGGGAAGGTTATACGGACACGTTTCGTTGTAACGGTGTCCAGTTATATCCCTAAACCAAATATCATCATTATCATCATCAGCAGCAGCAGCAGCAACAGTAGCAGTATGGGTTAGGCTGATCTAGTCTGTTCCGGCAAAGTTGTGAAGAGAAGATAATATCTTATTTGGTCTTCTGACTTCGAAATATCGTAATATAACCATATATCGATTCCGGCCGTATGCTGAAAGGAATAAAAGTTTTACATCTCGGTCAGAATGTGTCAAATTACTTATGACTGTTTATGAATTCGAGGACCAAAATTAAACATTATCTTCAACTCATATCACTCATTATCAAGAGTCACTGTTAGTATCAATATGCTTGTAAGAAAGCTCAGTATCGCGAGAATTTTTCAGCGTTCCTTCTTACTTTTTTTTTACATGGCAATTCTTCAGAGTTCTTGTAGCAGAGTGCTTAAAGAAAGTAGTATACATTCGACACGCGGCAGCGCTGCGCGGTCAGTGGCGGAAGAGCAGACTTGAGTGGGGGGACCATCTCCCATCGCGCCCCAGGTTTTCGCTCAGCGTCGCGAGTGATCGGAGGCGGCGCGTCGTGTCTGCGGAAGGTTCACGCGCGTCGCGTGTTCGCGGGGGCGCGACCTTGCGATCGCCGCCCGCGGTGCGGGCGCTCGGGCAATGGACGCCCGTAGCCCGCGGCGCGCCGCGCTCGGCGCCTTCTGCTCCAAGTTGGCTCCTCTCCCGCCGCCACGCCGCCGGTTAGGGCATTTAACCTGTCTCGTCGTAAAAACACACTTCATTTAACTTTAACTACGGAACGTATTTCATATAAGCGGAATTGACAGAATATGCTAAACTTCCTGCGTCTAAAGCTTAAAGGAATTTTAGGATTTTCTTTTTTAGAATTTTTGTGAATTTCGTTTAAAGAAATTCTAACACCTTTATACCAATTAGATATAACAATGAAATTAGGTCTAGAAAATTCTTAGAAAACTAACGGATTCAAGGGAGGGGGCTGAATGCAAATACCTTGGATATAGGAACGTTTCAAATCGAATAACGAAACTTATTTAACATTTACTGAAAATATTTATTTTATTAATTTACTAAAATACATAATGTTGCTAATAAGTGTATTTTGGAGAATATACATAATAATATAAATACATAAATAATGTGTGGTACACGATTGAGAATTTTGTCATAAAAGAGTACCTGTAATCTTTCTATATACGCCCTTCCCTTGAGCAGTTTCTGGATCCAGACCTGGATCCAGGTCAATAGGAGCGTCTGCCTAATAAAGGTCACATGAAATTTGGTTTCATGCTTTGAACGAAAATTGGGGTTATTGATCGTGTTGTAGTGAGTCGCAATTGACTATAACATTGAAACTGCCGGAAAAATAAAAAAATAAAAACTTTAATTAAATTTGTCGTGCCTGCGGGACTTGAGTCAAAGTTATTTTATCGTGTACATAGTTTTTATAAAGAATTTCGAGACTATTGCAAGAAAAAAGTCGTAATTATGGTTACTGCATTTCCGTATTTCTTCCATACCTACATCGCGACAATACTCTGACAAACATTTTCATCGTTCGCAATTTCTAATCAAAAATCCTCACGATCTCGGTATTCTGGAATGTCTATTCATTTGATCCTATCCTGGAATGTATTCAATGTCCTAGGAATGCCTATTCATTTGTACGCCACTTAATTAAAGTGTTTTCTCATGTAAGTCATTTCCCATGCACAAAAAGATTAATTATTCTAATATAGTCTACTATTTCAACATGAAAATAGTTGTGGAATCAACATGCCTTAAGACACAACTATTGACTAAAAAACTTAACCAACTAGTTTCATTTCCAGTTGACAAAGTGATTTCTAAAAACAGGAATGACACGTTCTAAAACGTAAACTTTCTTTTTTATTATCTAGTTCAAATGGACATTCACTAAGTCATTTCACGTTATTGTTTAGGAATAGTGAAACTATCAACATCAAAGTATTGTATTCATATATTATTGAAGTTTAAGAATATATTTTCTGAAAAAATATTAAGTAATGAATTCAACAACTTGTTCTCGTCTCAAAAATACATTGGTGACTTCTGTTGATTTATTTCTTACTTTTTTATATTTCGTATGTAGCATTCTCATACCTTTCATCAAGGCTACCTCGACGTAAAAGCATACTTCATTTAACCTTAATCTGCACAAAGAAATATGTTTCCCGCCTGGCGTACGCATTCACGACCGGATACTCCTAATCTTCGAGACAGTCGCGAAGGTTACCGGAAGCCGTTCGAACGCCCCGTTTCAAACTAATCGCGTGACGGGGACGTGGGGCGGGGTTGAGGTAGTAGTACCACGACAGAGAGCAACAGGATTGTCACGAGTGATGGTAGAGGAAGAGCGACAGTAATGGTATTGTTCAATATGTTCGAGCATGGCCTGCACGAATTAATTGCCATAAAATCCTTTGAGTGAATATTTGAAGCGATATTTAGAAAAATTAATATTAAGATATGTGTTTGTTATTCCACAAACAATGTTAGTTAGGAGGACATAATAGTTTGTACTGGATAGATGTAATTTTTATAACACTGTTTATACAGTTTGGCTAATTGCAATTACTGTGATCAAGGAAAGAAGAATCAAAGAAACTTTGTCATATTTCTATTCATATATAAGCAATCCCATGCATTTGTTTTCAATATTGGGTAAATGATAAACAATATCGGATACGGATTGAAAAAAAGTGCTGACTCTTTTCTACCAATCCTTGTTCCCCCCATGGCAAATCAGTACTTGTTTTGAGAATCAGCAAGAAAACGTGACTATTACTTCTGCGCACAAGCAGAAAATCGGAATGATGACCAGTTCGCTAGTAAATACCGAGCCAAAGTTGAACCAACGGTGTCGTGGATCGGTCGTCACAGGGAACGTCCCCGGAACCGGCGCGCGCCAGGTTATCTACGGCTACCCCGCCCCTACCGGCCCATCGCGCCACTGTCACCTCTGCCACGGCTGCCCCCCCCTCCGATTCGCGCCTAACGGTGCCCGCGCCCGCTGGGGCGAACCGATCGGCGGGCGCGCCCGCACGGCGGGGCGTTCCGTGTGGCCGAGCGAGGCGCCCCCGTCACCACCTCCGCCCCCACTCCCGCGCCCCCATGCCACCGTCAGCGAGAACAGTTAGCCCGAGCCCCCGCGATGAAAATAAACGCCGCGTATAATCGGGCGCACAATGGGTCACGTAGGGCCACCGCCCGCGCGCCCCTGGTGGCGGGACGTGACGGCCGCGCGCCCCGCGCTCGCCCGCGACTTCTAAGGACGAGGAATGCGACGGCGACGGCATTTTACTGTTAGAGTTGCGAGGCGGCTTCCGATTTGTATGACCGAGATTCCACGCCTTTCCACCCGGCTATATTTCAAAGAGAGGGCGGTGACCTGCCGAAATGCCAGGGACTATACATATACCGACCCTGAATTAACGTTACAGAACATCCCAGATGTAAAAATTTAAAAAAATGTATGTTTGATGAAAATAGTCTGGTGAGATGTCATGTGCATTTATTTTCTGGAAAATGTAATTTTATAGGATTGTTCATAGGAATATTGGAAACGGGTCGAAAGGAGTGGCTAAAAGTTTTTTCATCCCACCACTGTCAGTCGAGTTTGTTGAGAATTTTAAGAGAAACATCATTCAACAATCATAAGTGATATTGTAAAGTGATGAATTAAAAGCACTAGTACTAAGTTACAAAATTGTACCATCGACCTATTGAATTGCTAACGAAAAGAAATTATTTCGTTTGGACTAAGAATGTTTTTCTTTGAACAGACTAACCAACGTCCTATCAATGTGCCCCTACTGCTTCTGAGAAGCAAAATCATTGTGGTCGCAAAGGGGTCTGCCTCAACCTGCTGCAAGTCAGAAAACGTCAGCGAGAACTGACGAGGCGCGGCGGCGCGCAGTGATTTGAAAGATTAAAAAAGTAAACAAAATTTATTTCTGAATATCTGTTCAATATACTCGTACACAATTCAAAAATCGAGAGATATAAAATATACTACACTACCTTTTAAATATTTGTAGTATTCATTATTGTGTACTGCGTTCGTAGGCTTTGGGTATTTTGAAGAAGCTGGAAGATCATAATTGATCCGAATTTGACTTCCGTAATTCTTAGTAATTATTCGTTTCCTAATCGAATTTCTGACTTGTTATTGCTAATTTATTATATTTCTTATAACAACAATATTGAGAAGACATACATTGTATATGTTTCTATGTTTATACGTACATCATAATGTTGAAATATTTAAAAATCAAGCCACGTAACAATACGGTCCTGAAGGTTTCATTTCAAACTTCCGCCATCTATATAACTTCAGATTAACTTTCATTACACAGTTATTTATGAAGATAATAAGGAAGGACTGATCGCACGCGGTGCGTGTCCCGTTGTTTAAGAACTGCTTCAACATCCGCCTAGATTTGATCGCAGCAAACCGCGGAAATTACCAACCAGAGCACCCTGAGAGGAATTCTTATACCGGCAGTAGTGGATACCCACCCATCTAGTTCGACGGGCGTAAATTAAACAGTAATTACAATTTTTGAGATAATGATGAAATTGCATTTAAACTTTGGAAGACCTTACATCAGGAGTGATAGTTGGACGTCTTAACGTCTTTTAGGCGACGCCAGACGCTGGCCTAAAGAGGTGACATGGCTGTTGCAAATCTACATTGCCAATGGACTGTGGACTCAACCCTTACTCCACCGAAATCAGATTGGGTCTCAGGTGTGGAAAAGCCATAAAACGACTACAATACAGCAGAAAACGGCTTCCTTGATGAATTAATGATGATGGCTAAGCCATCAAAAGCTGCTCTTGTAATAAACAGTATTGTTGACAATGACAACCCATATAATTATTCATTGTAAATGCCAACGAAAACTCACCACACTACCAATATCTCAGATGTGGACTGACATGTGTGTTGCAGCACTGAGCCGAATGAAACATTAGACGGTAAACGACGATTAAGATTTGCGATTACTGTAATTAATAGTACAGGAAACACACAGTTAGGCGAGGGCTTGTACATTTAGCAACACCGCTTCACGTGCTAGCTAGCTAGCACAGAAAGATCTCAATGACTGTAATGAGCGAAGATTTTGCTCGCTCGTTACCCAATACGGAGCGGAGCGCTGCGCCGCGGCGCGTGAGGGCGTGTGCGAAAGACCTCTGGAACGCGAAGTCTTTGGGCGGCGTCGCCCCGCGCAGTTTGCGCAGGAGGTCCTTCACCTGTCGTCGTTTTTATGTATGAAGCCTCGCCTGCGACTTCACTCGCGCTCGAGCTTTGGAGCGGGACTTGACGCGCCGACACGTCTTCGTTTATTTCGTGTTGTTGCAAAATGAAACGCCCAAGAAAGACGATGAGATTGATTTCTACACCATTGTGTGTGGAGTTTGGTGCTTCCCTGAATGGGGTGGAGGGTCCTTAGATTCGTTCAGGTATGTCTCGGAAAGGAGAAATCTGATTATTTATCCCCTTGTACTTCCTACTTAGGCGGCAGAGAAAGTTTTTAAAGGGTACTTGTAATTTTATGAATAATTTTACGAACAGGCTATGATTATTGTGACAGGTTTGTGATGTTTGAAATCGGGGATAATTTGCTTATTAAAGAATACTATCCAACAAAGCAACTTGTACATTACGCCTACAAATTCAAAGAGCATTCAATTGAGGATGAGTTTCTCACTCACGTTGTCCTTTGCAAACTCTTCTAGTTTGATCTCGCACGTCGATTGCGTGGGTTCCGTGCAGCAGTTGGCAACATTGTGAAACCGCAGGGGGAAACTGGATGGTCTTCCGGGTGGACGTAACACTACCCTCCGCAGAAGCCTTTGCTGCCCACTCGAGTCGGTGAGCTCTGCTTGCCCCGATCGACCTGAAACACATGACACTCGCATGCACAGGAAGGGTTGGTTGGCGAGTGTTCTCTTACACAGAAAAGGACAATCTGATCAGTGTGTTCTAATTAGAGAAAGTCGTTACATGGTTTACTTGCACATGCATGAATCAGTAAAACCGGTTATGGTGACTCACTGCCCTGCCTTCGACCAGGAGGGCCTAGGGTTCAAGTCCCGAAGGTGACAGGATTTTTGACACTAGCTTGATGCCTAGGTCGAATCCAGCCTTTGTTTAGAGGATACTTCTGGAGGCTGGCTGCTCTGATCCGATCTGTTTTCCTTGGTTTCTCCTATCAACTTCAGGCGAATGCCGGAGCAGTACTTTAAGAAATGGGCCACGCGCGCGATATTTCTTTGCTCTTGCTTGTCCTACCCTCACCAGTTACTTACACTTGCATGCACTACACTACCCCTAATGACGGGAGACCAGTCAGATCACTTGTTCTGGCTGGGGCAGTATCCTTCTGTCAAAAATACCTGATTGAGAAAAACACCTTCAAACAAACCTTCCGATGCCTAAATGACCTAACATACCATGGTAAGTTGGCGTGAAGGGTGAAGGCGATCGAAATAGAATTGAGGGCTAACACTTGATTCAGACGGTGTTTGTCATCAGAAACAATCGTTATCAGAAAAGTGTAACGGTGCTTATGCCTCACACATCAATACAGTTCCGGGTGGAGTTAAATATTTTCCCTTCGTTACAATCCATTTACGAATGTATTGCTATAACTTTTCACCGAAACGATCAAACTTAAGAACCTAAAATATTTATTATAGAAATATTATACTTCATGAGAATCAAGTGCCAATTTTAGTAAATTATCCACTTCATTGTCCAATGAAACACGCATTATTTTTTCAAAAGACGAACAATTTCGAATCTAGACAAATCCTCTTCGTTACAAACGCAACTTTCCTGCTAATAATATTTTTGCTTGTATATGGATAAGGATACTTGGATATCAATATTCATAGGTCGAATAAATCGATTGTTACAATGTAGTAGATGCATACGAAAGTTGAGCTTGATTCCTCTTCTAGAAGGCTGTAAACGCAGATTTAAAATATTTCTTAAATAATTTGTCTAAGAAAGGAGAACAAAACAAAGCCTCCAAGAAGCGTATCAGCCACGTCCGTCTACAAGCGCAGAAGGAAACCATCCGAGTACAGAGAAGGGATAATTGCGATCCGTATTGCAGGGTTAATTAACAAGTATAGTCAAACATATCAAAACATGAATAATTATCCTTCTTAACTCTTTTTGCTGGAGTTTAATTTTACGAAAAATACATAAATATATATCACATACATTGCATTGAAAGGAATTTTGTTAATCGTTCCATGAGCAAAGGAAAAAGCTGTTACACTGCACTTTACAAGACAGAATTCATTTGAGCTTTTCCAGAACTCTCTTAAATACATTATAACCTTTTACCAGATACTCAACATATTGTGTATGTCCATTTTCATTTCATTCAGAAGGATTAAACCCTATAATTAAAACAAGTGTATGAAAAAAGGTTTAAAACAAATAGTTTCAATAATATTTTCAACAATCTCGTCGAGCACTTGTTTTTCCAAATCTGACGTCGATTTGAGAGGGGGGGGATTCTGTGAACCATGCCTTTCAGTCTCTGCGGGGAGCGAGGAAACTTATCACTGCGGCGTCACATGTAGCGTGGATCGGTGAACGCCGCTGACACAGTTGCGATCAGGCGGCATCTCCAGTGCCCCAGTTTAAAGGCTCGGGGAAGAGCCGCGCAGGCGGAATGCGCGTACGCTCCGAGGCGACCGCTCTACCGCTTCTTGCGGCGCCGGACACACTGCCTGCGCCGCTGCCATCGTCTCTGCCGTCCCCAAAGCCCCGCAACAGCCGCCATCTGCATCGCCTCTGACCACCACCATCACCACCGCCATCTCCATCTCCACCACCATCTCCATCTCCACCACCGCCACCACCATCTCCACCACCACCACCACCACCACCACCACCACCACCATCATCATCATCGTCACTACCACCATCACCATCACCCGCCATCTCTACCACCATCACCACCACCACCATCATCATCAAAACCACACCACCACCATCACCACCGCAACACTATCACCATTACCACCACCGCCACCACCACCAACACTACCACTATCAGTACCATCACTACCACTAATACTACTACCACTACCATCACTACCACTAGCAGCACCATCACGCCCGTTACCACTACTCTCTTCGTTCCGAGGCGACATGATGGTGATGACGATGATGATGATGATGATGATGATGGTGATGATGGTGGTGATTGAATTTTTCCTATGTCAGAGGGAACAGAGGATCTCACGCCTACGTGTCCTCTCACCTTTCCTATGCAGGTGATCGCAATACATGATTTGTCTCCTTCGACTGTAGGAAAGATGATAGGGTGGTCACAAGGGTAAATAATAGACGAATGGATTGGGTGATGTTTTAGAAAGGGTATTAAGTGGTATGGAATTTTAAACTACGTCGCAACGCAACTACATGGTGAAAACACTCATGCGACTGCAGGTGTCCTTCCGTAGCCTTCGGTGCATTATCGAAGCCCTTGTGGCTCCGAAGCCAGAACTAATATCACCACTACTATACTTACTGCCAAGATCTCCAGTGTTTCCCCCGCCAATCGCACCATGGCCACCACCAACGCCGCCTTTGTCTCCTACAATGACGTCGCCTCAGCTGCTACCGGCAGTCGCCGCTGATTTTATGTGCCGTCACCAAACCCGTGTACTTTCTTCATATTGTATGTTACAAGGCAGACGGCAGGGTTGTGCGGTCCGCAGAGGAAGTACGTCGGCCGTCCGCAAACCGGTTGCGCGCCTCTGCGTCTATAAGTAGCGCAAGCGTCGGTGGGAGAGAATGCTTGACGGCAAGCGACAGATTATTCCAGTTGCAGTTTCTCACGATACCGACGAATTTGGAATTATATTTTACCGGAGTGGGTCGTGTATGAAGTACGAATATTTTGGCTCGATGTAGAATAAAGGGTGCATATCGTTTCCAGCACGAATATACGGAGAATATGTGCATTATACGCTTGCCTGCGTATACGAAGGAGATACATGAAACACATTCGCATAAGATTGATTGAAGTTGAAGGTAAACACGCTATGATGTGAAAAAGAATAGTCATGAGAATGAATATTTTTCGCTTTGAAGCCATATTCCTAGTGTTTAATTCTAGTCGGTTATGTGCAAAATCTGAGATAACTAATTCACATTTGAATCCATTTCAAAAATATTATTTTCAAGTGTGTTTCGAGTCTGTGTGCCTTTTGCATTACACCACCATCACAGTAAATACTTTTCTGAAGGCTAGGGGACTCGCAGTTGGCCAGCTTTTTTCCTCGCTCCTGTTGAACTGCCTCTCTACCTGAGGAGCGAAGGGCCCTCTTTTACCACCTGCGCGGAATCCGTGAAGCGAAGATGTCGGCTTCTCTGTTCACGAAATAGACGAGACACTGCGCTCGCCGCCAGTAGGGAAACAGAGAAAGTGCATTTAAAGGAGGCAGATAAATTCTCTCAGTGGGATAGGCGCACCTTGGAACACCCAAACATGGAAGTGGCAGGTGCTTGAGTATATAACGGAGGTCACTCGAAAAGATCGGATGTTTGCTGACCCGCAAGAGGACTCTTCCAATTTATGATTGCCTTTTATGTCAGTAAGCAAACATTTTCGGTGCTTTTGAGTTCTGTATGAAAATATGGAACATATGAGAAGTTTTTGAGAACACTGGTCTGAATTTTCTTAAGCAATTTTGTAGTGTTCAGTGATTTCTTCCCAACCCAAGCGAACTGCGAAAAATGTTCTCAAATGCTCATCTCGTTTTGTTTTTGAAGTTGTACCCGTCCGTTAATACATAAGTTTTAGTTTTAATCTTATTTTTATCATAGTATAATAGCAACCCCCCAAAATGCAATACTGGTAAACAATGTAAAGCAATAAACTAAAATCTTTGAGAAATGATATTTTCTTTCTACGCAGGAGGCAAACCATCTCGTTTATTCTTTGCCTTGAAAGTCTCCAAATCTTTTTCTTTCTTGATGTCTAACATTACATCACCTATCGCGCTCTCCGATCGCTTCTCTCAGTTGTCTCCCTTTTAGGGGACGCAGCTTCGCGCATTTCTGGCCGTCAGAAAGGGTACCCTGTAAAATTGGGCGCGTCTATCCTCCGATCTCGGCGCGAGGTCCTCCGGTGGCTTCTGACCTTTGGGGCGGGGTGGGGGGTGGGGGGCATTCCTCAGTGAGTCAGGAGGAGTCGACTGCGCCCCCAAGGCGAGCCAGTTGCCGGCGGACGCCCTCGGTCTTCGGCGTCTGAGTCTGCGGCGCGGCGCGGCGCGGCGCGGCAGTTTGCTCAACCGCCTGCGCTACAGATCCGGGAGAGGCCCCCTCACGCTGTTGCCACTGCTGCACCCTGCTAGGGCGAAATGCTTCTCCTTGTTCCTCTACGCTTAATGTATATTCCTTTTTCTCCTTTTGCCCTTCTTTTAGTCACTTCTTCGTATGGGCTTTGGATTATTTTTATATTTTTATTGAAGTGGCAACATTCCCATTTCATTAATTTTTTGTCGACTTGACAGAGACTATTCCTCATACTGTTAGTTTTCTTAATATTGTTAATCCTCTCGTGGTATTTATTATTTTACAGCTTCTTTGATACTTATTTCTTTTATCTTCTTATTTATGTTCTAATTTTGCTTCGTTTCTTTTCTCTTAATGTTACCTACTTTTTTCGCACAGTTTTCCTATTCACATACCTTCCATTTTTTTCTTTTTCATTGTCTTTCTCTCGTTATTTATTTATTTTGGGATCTTCCTCCAGCCATGCTTATTTCTTTTTCTTTTCGTTTCATCGCCTTTTTGTCCTTTTACATTTCCCTGTCTATCGACTGATCTATCGCTTCCAATATTCCTCTCTGCCTTATATTCTTCATTGCTGCTCGTTCTGGAGGTCTCCTCCTCGCCCGCCGCTTGACTGCATCTCGCCTGAGGCGGCCGCTCCGCGCGCTTGCTGACCTACTGGCGTTCCAGGGACTGCGCGGTGGCTGCGGCCGCGTGCCGCGTCGCTCGTCCGCCGCCTCTCGGCCGCCGCCTCCGCCTGCGCCTCCGCCGCGCCGCCTAATTGGCGCCATCGCGCAGATTCCACCCGCACAGCCACCGCGTAAGCCCGGGAACCCGCCGTCGAGATATTTTAACGAGAGGAGATGCGGCGCTCTGGGCTCTTGTCTGCGAAGTGTCGGTGCTCCTTAGGGTTCTCACTTTGGTCTCCGTTCGCCAAAGGAATTAGTTCGTAGCAATACCATTTGCTCTCTCCTGAAATAATTTGAGTAAATATTGTATTTGCATGTGGTTATGGACGTCAAAGATAGATTGGAACTGTAAATTAAACAGTGTTCGTTTTTCCGTAGGAATATGCTCAGCTTTGTCTTGTTCATTTCAACAAATAAAATGTTAAAATGTTTGCATTTCAACTTGACTACACAAAGTGACCAAAGGGAAATACGGAAAACGTCTTCCTAGAATTCTGTTTTCTACTCATTACTAGAAGACTGAAGCAAAAGATTTATAGATGTTTGAGTGCCAATTCTAATTAGCAACATTGGAAATGTATTCGGCACATTACTCACCTGCAAGGAAAGCTTGTTTCGATTTCCCGTTGCAATTCTTTCGTATTGCGGAAACGAAGGGCAAAACCACTTGTATTGCATCACAAACTAAATGCTTGTCAACACGACAGACGGAAGTCCCAATCTTGCCCAACACTTGTTCTTCCCAATTTTGCACAACGCTCTAAACTCGCTCTCCCTCACACTCTAAGTGGTATGGTACACGCGCAAGAATGCGAACATCCTCTCGAGCAGCGGTTCTCAAACCAGTGTAACGCGTCCTACTTGATGTGCAGGACGAGATACTATCTACTTACAGAACTTGTTGCTTGTACACAACAATAACATTAATCCACCTCGTGGAAACGTATGTTTATTTGTAGAGGAAACTGAAACATTACAACCCATCTTTAACAAGATAAGGTTGAATATATTTGCTAATTTTAGAGTATTTTATAAAGAAATTCTTTAAAGGAATGAAACATCGATGGAACACAATGATTTTTTCAATGTACTATTATTTCTCTTTCGCTAATTGTCACCGCCGCTCATATTCGTTGGACATTTGGAGACATACTGTATTGTTTCAAAAGTGTGTCAACCAATCGTGCGTCAATGAAGATAAGATGTACGGTCATCTAGAAAAGTTTATAGTGGGATATGAGGGAGTGTTATGCATATTACATGTGTCAAATTATAGGCCTTCATCACTCGTGAATTTAAAAATTCAGGCCAAACATTTTTTTACTAACTAGTGTTTACGTTCATTAGTGAAATGGAAAACTAAAGATGTCGTATAATGAAAACCAACTCACAAAGTCAATTCATATACTCTATACACATCACATAGTAGTGCAACTTTAAATATCTATTTTTCAAAACTCATTCTGTGTTTTAATTGAAACTGCCAAAATATTTTTTCCAAAAGCAAACAAACTCCCAAAAAAATTAGAATACGTATGTAATGTATGTATGTATGTATGTATAGAGGTGCAAATTGTTAGCAAATCGGTGAATATTTAACTCAACAGCCCAGAATCCAAAAGAATTGAAAGAAGGGGAATAGTGGGAAAGGATAGCAAATTTGATGTTTTTATGATTAGCAATATGTGTCGTTGTCTTATCACATAAGATTGATACAACAAGCTATTTCAGTCTTATTTCCTTCATATGACTCTCTGGTGCATCCAATGCAAATGGATGGCGGCCAGGAGCGCAGGTAGAACAACCACCAGGGCTACGCCACATACTACATCTATTTGCAAAGCGGAGAAACGCGTGCTCCCGGAACTCGGCGCGGCGTCACGCACCCCGGCCCCCGCTGCCCTGCGCACCGCGTGCCCTTCCGTGCCCCCCGGCGTGCATGCCGGGCACGCGTGCGCCGCCTGGCGTCGAGCTCGGAGCCCTCGAAAGCGCACTTGTAGTTTGGCTGCGGCTGTGTACGTTTGCGCGACTCACGCGTTGCACGCTGCAGGGCCCCCAGCCCGGATCTGGCTCGCGACACCGACCGCGCCAACTGTGTCGCGCGTGTTGTCGTGACGAGGGACGCACGCGTGTTCAGTGCTGTGTTTGAGTTTCTTGTTTTAAAGGACTGTCAAATTGTTTACTTAGGCGAAAAGAAATAAAGAGGTAGAATTGAGAACGTCAAACTGTTTTGTTTTGTTTTTTGGAGGTTAATGACACGGTTTTTTTAAGTATTGAAGGTTGTGATATATATGCATTTAGTAGAAGATAAAGGTTCAGTATTTGGTTCACTTAGATATTAACCAGGAGACGGCAACATGCAACTCAGTTGGAAATCAGCAATATGCATACATATATTTATTAATAGTAAGTTTATTGTGGCGGATCCAACACAGGTTTCATTCTTCTATGAATTAACTGAATTTATTCAAAATATTTAGCACATATTTGTCGCGTCAAATATAAAGGTGTATTCCTATTATTAATCTACATTTTTTAAAATTTTAACCTAGCAATTTTCAAACTTTTTTGATATTTCCATTGAGAGGACGGGTCCAAATTAAAATTGCTCCCTCCCAATATTCGCTCTAAAACTGCTCTTCTAAGAATGTAAAGAAGAGAACTTTAACAGGTTATCATACAATATCAATTAACATCATTCAATAATTTGAAAATTTTTTCTCCACAGGCGTTTCAAATCCTATTAATTTTCAATAATATTGATGACTTTACGGATCAAAAGGTAATTATTGTAAATATAATTAAAGACAGGTCTGAAAAAATTGATCTTAAAAATGGTCAAAGAATTTTGGTTCGGCTAACAGACCTCGAAATATTCAAATTTAGATGTTCTGCGGTGGAGTAAATATTTTGTGAGCATAACGGTCCGTGTTTCGTCGAAACGTCTTTTTGTCGAGCAGTGGCTACTTGATGCCCCGTTTCTCACGAAACGTTGAGTGGCTGCAAACGCTAGGACATTGCCCCGAGTGGCTACAGCGTAAGATGTGCTTCTAGCGTCCTCTTTTGTCACAGCAGATGGCTAGTCACCCCTCCCCCCTACTTCTGAAGTTGAAGGTTACTGTTACCGTTTCTTCTGCAATCAATTCATTTTGTACAGTCATTCACGTCTTCAGCAATCACATTATGTTTGGCAGCTGTTTGCCAACACTCGACTCCAAACAAGGCAATCGCGTTCTTGCCGAACATTTCATTTGCTTTCGTTTCTAATACCTACCATTGTGCAGTTTCCTTTCATATATTTCATATCTTTTGTCCTCACGCGCTCTCTCTCTCTCACATCTCGTTTCCATTTCGAGAGGTCCCTTAGCACGAAGAAAAAGGTTCAGCGTTTGTCTCCCGGCTGGCAATCTTTCAAACGCGCCGAGGCCGTAAATCTCATGGCTTCGCCATAGAAAGCGCCGTAGGTGCAGCCACCGCATGTCCGCGTTGCGCGCAAAGAAAACAAGGTGAAAGAAACGCGTGACCTGTGGGCGGGGGCTCAAAGGATTCGGCGGCGGCGACGGCGCGTCGCAAGAGGCCGATGGCCGGTTTTGGCACGCAGCACCGGCGTGAAAGCCCCGTCGGGCCCCGCCCCTTGAGCCAGCTCTCCCCCATTACTAGTGTTGGTAGAATTTAGCTCTTTAATTTTTTTAATTGCATTTTGAAAATAAGGTTTCAGCATTTCATAGATTTATTAAATTGAGATATAGGGTTTTGTAGTATTTGTGAAGAAAATTATTATTATTATTATTATTATTAATATTAAGTAAAGACTCCTTGAAATAAATAAAAAAAATTTAAAAAATGATCCTTTTAGATTTTCCCATTATAATCAGAAAGTAAGAGAAACTAATATAATATTTTTCCATTTGTAAACACGGCCACTGACAAATTCAATGTTTTCAGACATCGATACGTGTTGTCGATGTCGCATGAGCGAGCGAACGCGAAGCAAACTATGAAATGTAATTTAGCAATTATACCTCATATTCACTTTCATTTCATACTTTGTACGTGACTTCGCACTTTGCGATTAATTTCGCTTTTTATCGCAGATTGAAAACCAGAAATGTACTGTACCGACCGTCAAACGTGCAATTACAAATTGTTTTAAGCGCTTAGTAACATTTTGGATTATTGACAATTGCTAATATATACTATCTCTACGTATGACGCCCGAGCGTGGTCGCCTCAGTCACCTCCGTGAACATCTCTAACGCCCGTTTTACGACGTAATTTTGTCATCATATTTCTGAAGAGAAAAGGGATGGACAAGGGACGTTTATTTCGTATCGGTATCGAAACTGAATGGACGAGAACGAGCGTTTTTCTCGATCATTTGTCATGAATTGTTATGAAAACATTTCCTCTGAACGCCGCAAAAAGCGCTGAAGTTTAAACAGTTGAACACAGTATCTATGGTAACAAAATAAGTTAAGTTATATTAAGGCTGAGTTCGGAATGAGTCGACAGAACTCAGTATATGTTTTATTTCTCAGTACATAATCACTTCACATTACAATTCACCTCATTAGAACTCTCTAGAAACTGTACAAAAGTAATAAAACGTACTACACGCATAACCTGAGTTGCAAAATGTGACGCCAGGAGCGCGAAAGTCAAATTGGATGATCTATGTTTCGAAAAATGAAGCATGTGTCTTAAATGCCACTTTTCTGTACCGGTGAAAAATTATGAAAAACTGTGTAAAACAGGCTTAAGACATTCCTTTATGGCTTATGCCATTTCTCTGGTTCGTTCTGTATGACCACCGTATACCATGAGCATCTCTCCGACTAGCGTTCACAATGTCAACTCGATTATCTTTATAGATATTTTCCTTTTCCGCTTTTCTTTCAACTATTTCGTCCGTGTTCTCCTTCGTATTTTCTGAATTCTACCTGATGTCGCACTATGACGGCATTTGATTCTCAATTGACTAATAAGCCATAATCGTTTACTATCACCCGTCTGGAGTAATGTCAATCGCATTGCCTCCAATATTAATAAATTATCTGTATTGTAGCTGATAGTCCACGTGTCTTCTCTGTCTTCGTTTGTTTTGTCTATTTCATTTATATTGTTAATCTGCCATCTTCATTACATGAACAATAAACACGCTGTCAGGTTCGCGGCTCTGGCCTGATTTTCGTAAAATTTGTGTTGTGAGCTTTTGTGTTTTCCTATTAGAGAATTTACCTCTTTTCAGCGACCTCACATTTCCTTCATTCCTTTTTATCTTACTTATTCACCTACGTTGACGCAAATTCCCGAACGCCATTCTTTCGACCATTCTTTCGTCATATGCTAATTATTTGTACTATCACCAGAGTCACTTCAGCATTTCAGTCCAACTCACCAACTACGTTCCGAATACCACAAAACGCTCGTACCACAGGACCTTATTTACAATGCCGTTTTCACTGGTATTACGCGTGTCCGTGAATGCTAGGCGTAGGCAAGGCGCCGCAGGTGCCTGCGGGCGCTGTTGACTCTACGGAGCGATCTCTCCGCGCGTCCGTCAGTGGCCGCCGCCGCCGCCGGCGCCGCCGCAGCTGGCAGCGCTCAAGAGGTCAACGCGCTTGCTGCTGACCTGGAAACCTGAGTCTACTGCCCGAGAGGCTAGACTACGGCGGAGACGGAACGGCGGTTGCAGGAGAGGCGGTGACGAGGCGAACACAAGAATGGCTACGCGGTCGGTGAAATTGGCGCAGGGAGATTGCAGGGCAAATGTTCTATTCTTTGCTGTAGGCATGGGTGTCCGCGACATGAAAATTGGGGGTAGATTTTTCGTGTACAGTAGGGACATAACAATGGTATTTAAATGCTAGAAAATGCGCAGAATTTTTAAGACGTTTTTATTGATTTATTGGGGAGTTAAGAATGTTCTCGCTTTTGAGTAAAAAAAGCTATCAATGTATGTTGTAGTAAAGGTATGTAGTCAATAAACTTAAAAAAGTAGTCAACACAAAAAGGAAATTTCTTAACATTGATTTTAGCAATACTGAATTACGTTTACCTTCATCGTATGCTAGCAACTTTGTAATGCTGATGGGATCAACGTTTGCGTCGAAACTGTCGCAGTTTGCCGTAAATCTTCCTGCTCACGTGTCTAGTTTGAGAAGGTCCAGAAAATCTTGACAAGTGAGGCAGATAATACCGTTATTTAATCCTTTGTGTGTCATATTATCTCGTAATACGTTTTCAATTTTCGAAGGGAGCTGAAGCTCCGCTCGTATTGGCAATGTAAACATACGTCTGCTCCTAAGCGCAGTGTTGAAAAGTTCAGTCTAGTCGCTTACGTAAATAGCAAAGAAATTAAATGAGAATAAAACTATTGTGCGCATGTATTGCGGGGGGCGTGTGCCCCGCCCTCTCCTGCCACTAACGCCCGTGTCAGAAGGGAGGAGGTGGGTAGCGATTGAATAAGAAAGCGCGGCGGCAGGACCAGCGGTGGGGAGCCGCAGCGGAGATGGAAGATGGGGCATCGCCGCGGAAGCCGTCGTCACAGTTGCAGCGTCTAGATGCATTTCCACGAAGTTGCGTTATCACCTCGGCGGCAGGGATGGGAAAATTCCCAGGAGCTGTACGATCTCCGCCATTCACAGAGATTCTACTCGACGAATGAGCATGTTGCAAGGATTAGGATTTTCGCATAGGGTGTTGAGTAAGCTAATGCAAATGGTTATCGTGGGTGAGAAACGTTGTGTTGAGTTAGGTTATCTCTTTGAATCTGAAAAATTGTTTCGCGCTTTGTTCCAATACGCCCATATTCTTATTTTAACGAATGCTTCCTTGGTGTGTAATCAAACGCCATCTACATAAGATCTCAATATCACACTGTTAAAGAGGAAATTACTCACTCGATCTCATCAATACCAACACAGACTCGAAAATATATTAATCATCTGGCAAAACATCTTAGATAACAGCAAATGACGAGAAGATTGAAAGAGTACATCCTCTGATCTGGACGCACAAGATATAAATAATATTTTTCTTTTAAAATAATTGTAACTGTAGAATATAATTCTTTTTGTCACAACTCGCTTGCATACTATTGTATGTTTTGTTTGTTATTGTGTTATTGCTATTTAATGGATGTGTTTATTGTTCTTGTTTTATTTGTTTTTCTCTCTGAATTGGACAATTAGTTTAAAAACCATTTTTAGAAAGAACCAGAATTCGATGGTTTCTTTACATGTCAATAATGTTATGTACAATGTGTATTTTGCCGAATGTTCGAGTAGAACAAATTGCAAATAAAGCAGATGTTAGAAAAAAATATTCTTATTTTGATGGAAAGAAGAAGAACTGGTTATTCGCTACGTAATCGCGGATTGTATATTTCCACGAACATTGACCGACTCAGTTTATCTCGGAGACGGCATTGCCACTGTATCTGCAGAAATTCTGACCGCGAGGTTCTGGAGTTCGAGTTCCGACGGAAGCGGATATTCGACACTAGATAGGTAGCTCGGCGGAATTCAGTCGCGCTCTGGAGGAGAATTCTAACGGCTGACTGCTCTGATCGGTAGTTGTCCATTGTTTCTTCGATTAATATAAGACTGTATCGCAGAATTCCAATATTCCAGTTCATAGGCGGTTTGTCCGCCCCGTATTTTCAGAGAATTCTTAAGAGCGAATGCACTGTTTTCGTTAGAACGTCACAATCGTGAAGAGCATAAATGATCGTAATCCAGACCTTGCCAAAATGGTTTCAGGCAATGTATTCTTAAAAACATTAATATATAAAGCTGAAAATTGAGCAGAATTGTTAACTGCGAAAGATATAGCAAATATCCGTAATTGTTGATGAGACTGTCTCTCTGTCTGTCTGTCTGTCTGTCTGTCTGTCTGTCTGAACTGGCACAATAGGCTTCGACGGGGCCAAGGCGTACCAGCGGCGGCCCACCCTTGCGGCCATGGGTTAAAAGATACGTGTGGTTAGCACATAAACATCCCTACGCCGTATTCCGGTCTTCTCAACCTGAGAAGAGAGCTTTCTCATCGTCACACAGCAACAGATACTTGAGCATTGCAACGAAATCGCACACAATAATCTGTCCTGACCGAGAATCCAGGGTCGCGTCCTCGAAATCGAGCACGCTGACATGTGAGCTACCGGTAGGGATTTGATGCGACAGTAACTATATTTTTAAAACAAATCTCTTTCGCGAATCCCCCGCGCAGTCATCAGCGAGTCAGAACCGCGAAGCAGAACAGCGATGAGAAGCTTCACGGGAAGCCACCCGGCGCGTTGGGCAAGGCCCGCGGTGGCATAACTCATCGTGGGTCACGCGCGCGAGAATGCCGCCCTCACGCCTCTGCCCTGACGACACAGTGCCGGCCGGCCGGCCAGGAGGAGTTTCTTCACTGGGTGGGCGGCTGCGCGCGGCGCCGCGCGGTGGAAACGCTCCCAATTAAACGCGCGCTGACTCGCCGCGGCATATAATGGCTCCGCGTTTCAAAGCGGCTCATCCCGGCCTCGTTGCATCGCGCGATGTGTGAGTGGGCAGGACAGCTCGGGGAGGTTAGGTTATGAGTAGGGATAGGATTTATATGGAATGTCATGTATCTTAAGTATGTTCATACATACAGACTAAAGTTGTTAATAATATGGGATAACAATTTGAAGTATTAAAATGGTGAAAATAATAAATTAATAAAATGTTTAAGGTACATAAATAGGTCGGTCGGAAGACTATTGATTTAATGTTGGTTGTAGTGTTTTATTGTCAGTTGTAGAACTATCATTTTATTCTCTTAATATTGCTTTGTACAATCCAAAATGACACTCAACATCGAAAACTGTGATGAATTCCATCTTAAATCAAGAAATGTTAAACTTCTATTGTTGAAATTAAAAACAGATTTACGTCCAAACGTACTCACCATTTTAAATTGCGCTAAACATCAAAATCAATTTTCCAAGAATAACTTTCAAAACCTAAAATATGCCTATTGTGTATCAAAAAATGTACATATGTAGTTATGTAATATTAACATATGGTATATCACATAAAGAATTGATAGTTATTCTTCAATTTGTAAAAATATGCACTGTACATGGAAGTAGAGAAAAATACAGGCAATCAAATATGTGTCTTTACTTTAACATTTAACAAAATTTTGATCACGTGACTAATTGACACACACATCTAATGACCTAAAAGTCCCAGCTGTGTTTGTGATTGTGCCTTGGTCTATTCTAAAGTAGTAGTCAGACAGGTCAAAGTGGAAGGGAAAAGGAGCTAATGCTGTATGGAAACTTTTGGAGCGCTTTGAAGATAAACACATATGTGTTAAAGAATGAGAAATTATATTAAAATAATACGAATGAGTACATGCACATTTACTGTGACCAATCGGATAATTTTATGGGCATACACTAACGGACTTCAAGGTTCTCGACAGTAAAATGTTACCTGTTGTTGAATGACCTTATTCTTACTTCAAGAGGTCCCAACCGACTATTTTAAACGAGCAGTCTGTTACAGAACCGCTTGTGTTGGCATCTGCTACATAATTCAGGTTAACAGTGAGTAGTGTCTCCATTAACAACACGAGGGTGAATGCTCAGATTTACGAGCACTATCATCCGTCTTATGGCTCAAAAACCACCGAATATCGTGAAACAAAAACCGCCCCAAAACGCATTCCAGAACAACGTTGGCTTCTGAAAAAATACTTGTACGAATACTAACATTCCAAATTTCCAAATTTGTTAGAGACTTCTCCCTAAAAGAGAAAATTATATAATTCTTATTACTCTTCTAAGTTTGTGTATGTGTACTTCGAAAGCAAATGATCTCGGTGAAATTAAAACTTTTGTTCTTTCTGTTCCAGGTCAGTAAGGTCAACATTCTGAGGTGAACGACGTAGCTGAGCCGATCGTGAGTAGAAAATATACATATCCAAAGGTGGTACTTCACATGCCGCATTCGGCAAGTGCCAAGCGGAAGCTCGCCGAATCCCGTTTAGTGGGTAGGAATTTCTAGCTCTTTGCCGAGCGCCAGTCTTTCGATGCTCGCCCTTTCCGAAATGCGCAGCAACTTATTGGAGCATTTGTAGAAAATCATAGGAAGCGAATATTCGCGGAGCACCTCAATTACTGAGAAGGTAGTTGCTCGCGCCACCATCTGGTCAAGAATGTGTGTTTGGGCAAGTGTCGTAGCTTCTTGCCCTATAGAGAAGCTTCTGCAAAGTGTATTGGGTTACGTACAAATTCATTCAGAAAACGGTCTTAAAATAACTCTGATCTCACAGGAAATCAGGAACCGTCCGTTCGGTTTATTTGCGGGAGTTTGAACTGCCGGGTGGAGGCGATAGACGCAGGCTTCATCGGACGGGAAATCTATTTAGACGATTAATACCGGGCGAATGCCGGAGTATTATCGTAAAGAATGGGTCACAACACACGCACATTCTTTCCTTCCTCATCGTTCTCCGCTCCTCTTCTCTTACGCACACATTCATGCATTGTACTATCACCCTTGTTGCAGTCATAGAACTTGACCAGGGTAGAGCGGTTGCCTTGCTAGGAGGGATGGAAAAAAAATAGGAAGTCTTCGGGTACGTCGGCGCCGGATCTCTCATTTCAGCGAATAAGGAACCACTTTTTTATAACATGAACTTCCCTTACGGACTTTCAACCTGAGTAGCCGTGACATTATTCCATAAATAATCATTCACTCGGCCGGGTAACTCTGAAGCATATCCCGAAAGTGCGGGCCTCTCTGCTTAAACTATGTCACTCCGGTGTCACCGAAGTTTTCGAATTAGAGTCCCGACGGTGTCAGGATTTTAGCTACATTGTTAGGTCGAATTCAGCCGCTGCGTGGAGGAAAATTCTAGTGGCTGGCTGCTCTCATCGTTTTCCGTTCTGTTCCAGGCGCATGCCGCAGCAATATCCTAACTAACAGGCCATGAATCGCGCGCGATATTTCTTTCCTAAACTTCTAAACTCCCGCAAGTTGACGGCTAGGTCGGCACCAGATCTCCATCCCGCGAGGGAAGGATATTCTCTCGTGATAAACGTGCACTACACATAGGGTACTAACGGAAATGCCGTTGTCGCGTCTTCAAACACGAAAAAATCAATGAATCGCTCTCCGCGAATTGGCCTCTCTGCCAACGACGCGGCGTCACCCGGACAACCTAGAAGTCATCAACTCGATCCGCGGAATTCTACGTGTACAAATGAAACGCATTGTCTTGGAGACATCTTCGGCGGCAGGGGGAGGGGCCGCCGACTCGGGCATCGAAAGGCGGACCGGTGCGGGTGGCCGAGCAGGAAGCGGCCTGGCCGCGATCGCTATCTGCTAGATGCGTTTTACAACTCTTCCGCGAGAGCAGCGGCGCCTCTCAGGCCGCAGAACGGGAAAGGCGCCTCCACGGAACGACAGGTGGGCGAGGGGCTATTGTTTATCATCGCGCCAATAGAAATCGGAGCGTGGCAAGACGGATAGCTCTCGCATTTCGGGTCTAGGGGGAAAAGATGCGCTTCCGAAAAGCCAACGCTTCTCTGTCAGATGTTAAGGAAATTAGAGATTATTTTATCGTGTTCTTCTCGACATCACTATGAAGATCGACCAATGGATCCCGTGAATAATCTAAAGTATTAAGCTAATTTCACAATAAAAGTGTATTACTTTTTCCAAACTACTAGTATATACTGTTCGTCCATTTATGACATTTACGTATTTATTTTAAGGAAAATGTTTACATACTCAATTTATATTCCTTGTGCAAAATAAACATATTTAATAAGTTACGTAATTATAATGTGCATAAAACCTTCACACGAAAGTATTGGAATGTTATTCTTCTCTGCATTTGCAGCTCATTATTTCCTTCTATTGTGAACGTAACTTCTCTATTACCTCCAGTTGTGTAAAACAAATTAATTCTTAAAAACATCTTCTTTCATTCACACGCGGTTGTCGCCCCGTAGTTACGTCTTGAACAGCTTCATTTCGTTGGATGGAACCATAATACCGAGCCCACGGCGCGCGTGGTAAAGAGTTTCTTCCTCACGCAATCCAGAGCACCCAGTGCACGCGAGTTTCCCAGCTGCAGACGCTCGCGGTAAGACGATCGCGACACCCAACAGGCGAGCGCGAAGTCGAGAGCGGGAAGCGAGGGTCGGGCCACAAGGCTCGCGGCGAGTACAATGTTGGGGGAGGGGAGCGGGAAACAGTGAGGGTAGCGAAGAGCGGTGAGGGGGGTGGGAAGAGCCTGTGGTGAGGGGGGTACGAAGAGTGATGAGCAGGGTTGCGAAGAGGTAGTGGTGCGAAGAGCGGTGAGTGGGGTGCGAAGAGCGGTGAGTGGGGTGCGAAGAGCGGTGAGCGGGGGTATGCCCAGTGATAAGCGGGGTGCAAAGAGCCAGTGGTGAGGGGGTGCGAAAAGTTGGTGATAAGCGAGGAGCGAGGAGCGGGGTGTGAAGAGCGGTGAGCGAGATGCGTAGAGCAGTGTGCGTAGAGCGGTGAGCGGGGTGCGAAGAACGGTGAGCGGGGTGCGAAGAGGTAGTGGGGAGCAGGGTGCGAAGAGGTAGTGAGGAGCGAGGCCCGAAGATGGGTGAGTGGAGCGCGTATAGCAATGAGCGAGGCGCGAAGAACGGTGTATTGTCTGCCAAGAGCGATGATCGGAGTCCCAAGAATGGTGAGCGGGGCGCGGCAGGCGTAGGTTGCGCCTAGCGCTCTGGACCCGTTACGCCGCCTTGCGAAACGCCCCAACATCTTGTCTCGCACCTCTTACACATCGCGACACGCACTGAGCCGTGAACAGCGGCAGTGGAGTGGCACCGAGATAGCGCGAATGGAGCAGCTCTATCGCTCCTTGCCGGGCGCTTAGGTTGTAATGTAGTCGTTTCGACCGCTTTCTCCGACATTCACTGCCTCGCATTCACGATTTGCTGTTGTTTGTGTCATTTATCATTGCATTTTCTTATATAGTAGCCATCTCTTTGACACAGGCATACCTGTTTTCTTTTTTTTCTGTTTAAAAAATACCTTTGTGTACAACTTGATGGTTCTATTCCCAATTATTTTCCTTTGTTCCTTGCAATCCCGCCTTCCTTTACTCTTCCACCCGGGTTATCTTCCACGACGGACATCTATTTCATTCATCTCGAGCTCATCCAGTTCTATGTTCCCCTTTTCTCCTTTCATGAGCAGACCAGTCGACATGAGCATCATGTTATTCTGTTCAGTCCAGTCTTAGCTCAGAAATTCTGTTCTAATATTCTCTTGCATTCGGTAAGTAACAAAAACTGTTCCAATTCCCTTCCTTTAATCGCTATCAATTGGATATCACGGTTTTCACTTTCCATGTCACTCACCTCTCTACTGCTCAAATTCTCCATCACCGCCGTCTTGCGACTCAGCTCCTTGGTCTCCCTGATAGCACGGCAGATAGAGCGCGGTGGAGGTTTGATGAATTGGTCCGGTGCCACCGCCACCTGAACGGTAAGTGATCGAAAGGGAAAAGTCTTGATGCTCTTCTGGGCGCACGTGGCGACCGAGGGACCGGAATCTGATGCGAAACAGGCGCATTTCTTTATAACGACACCTGCCAGTTTCTGGAAAATATGGAGTCGTTTACACGATTCGTTAGTATAAAAAAAAATTCGTTACAGTTATGGTAGTTTTAGAGAACTCATGACTATTACGGCCACGACAATTTTGGAAAATTGGTTTGTTTGTAAGAAAACATTACAAAAACACTGAAAAATATCAAGTCCAAAATCATTTTAAATCAACTTTTACATCCTTTAAGACATTATAGAGATTATCAGTTAACATTTTTAATGCATTAGACAGCCCATTATTTTGCGAATTCTTAATTCACAATTAGTTTCATTCAACAATAGGTTCTCATTAGCGTTGCGACGCGTTATAGACGTATAAGGGAGTTTAAATGACAACGTTTAATGAGAGTCTTCATCAACTTACATTTGAATGTAAGATTCCACCCATTTGCCATAGATAGGCAAAAAAGTGAATTGATGTAAACCTCTCAAGACACATCTTCATCCTTTGGTGAATATGTGACACTAATTAGAAATTTTCTTGATGGATTTACAAAGGCTAAAGATTCAGCTCGTAAATAATAAAGAATGCCTTCAGGATTAATGAGCCCCTGAACATTTTCATCTAAGTCTTTCTTTACAGGACAATAGATCATATGCAACGTGTGTAGCAATTGACTGGCATTCAATTCCCGCCATGAAAAAACTATAGAAAAATCAATCAAATCTTTCAAACTGAATGAACGTAATAATAATCTTCTCACGCAGGATTCTTCCTCGTGCTTTTATTTCCTCCGGCCAAGCAATCTTTTTCTGCGAAAAAACGGCATGTAATTTTTCGACGGCGATCAAAATTTACGTTAACACAATGATTGTCACGTTGGAGAGCAATGGATAATTCATATTCATTTTTCCCGCGATGAATAAGGTGCTCAGTGCCAAAGAAACATGACAATAACGAATATGTCTTTTTTAGTCGGTTAACAGAAAACTAAATGACCAGTTGGTAATCACGAAA
>BOPP01000030.1:1742782-1778018 GCA_017312745.1 Gryllus bimaculatus
TGCTCATAATCACATATGTTATACTTTCCTCTGAATGAAGAGTTTATAACCACACTTAAAAAAACATAAATTACAGCAATCAATTATTAGGTAAAAGTTTTCTAAACGAGAATGGAGATATCAGCCCCCTTACAAATTGTAACATTAGAACCGGCATTTAGCTAATAGATTTCTCTCTGAAGACATCTATTTCAACAGGATCTACGAAAAAGAAACCCTTAACTTTTATGTAAACACAATTTAATAGCTTTTGGAGCAACAGTCGCCAAGGTGTGCGAGCGCAGCGCCAAGGGTGCGAGCGCATGCGCCAAGGGTGCCCGAGCGCATGCGCCGAAAGGTTGACGAGCGCAGCACCAAGGGCGCGAGCGCATGCGCCCAAGGCGCGAGCGGCGGGGCGCCAGGGCGCGAGCGCGTGCGCCAAGGGCGCGAGCGCGTGCGCCAAGGGCGCGAGCGCGTGCGCAAGGGCGCGAGGCGCGTGCGCCAAGGCGCGCTGAGCGCGTGCGCCAAGGGTGCGAGCGCGTGCGCCAGGGTGCGAGCGCGTGCGGCCAAAGGGTGCGAGGCGCAACCGCCACGGGGCGCAGTGCAGGGGCAAAAGTGCGCTAGCGGAAAGTAATGAGCTGCACGCGGTCGGCGCCGGCGCTGCGAGCGCCCGCAACGGGACTCGAAAACTCGCACTGAAGGTGGACTGCCTTCAACGCAACGCAACGCGTATGCGCAGCGCCCTGCTCCGCCGGAGCACCAGCATGAGGGATAGGTCCGATTACTCCGCCGGCACCCGTGGTGCTTTGCTCCAGTGCTTGCTGCTCCGCTGCCTTATGGTGGAATGCACAAACGCGCTTTCTGAGGATTAATCCATTATCTTGAGGACGCGTTATGTTTATGTGGAAATGAATGACCCAATATTCGGAGGAAAACGTGATGGAATTATGGACGTGCCTGAGAAGAAGTAAAAAAAATACGGGTTTTGCAGTTGAAGTGTTACTTAATGTTGGCCGTACTTATTCGATTGATTTGCTCGATTGTTTGGGATACCCATGCGCAAAACCAGTGATTTTGATTTAGTTTCGTTTTTATTGTCGGAGGAACAAACTCATTACTCTTTCAGTTCAATTGACCTTTATATTATATTCCAATCTTTTTTACAATTTTTGAGTTTAAATTATTTTTAGAAAAAATAAAGAAT
Organism: Gryllus bimaculatus; assembly: GCA_017312745.1. Lineage (NCBI taxonomy): Eukaryota > Metazoa > Arthropoda > Insecta > Orthoptera > Gryllidae > Gryllus > Gryllus bimaculatus. Next base: position 1,743,966 of record BOPP01000030.1, read on the forward strand.
AAGAAACATGATGAATAAAAGTTCTTTGCGAATGTTAACATAAACATTGGTTTTATTTCGTAAGAAGGGAAATACGAATACATATGAACTTGTAATAGAAGTACACTCAACATATACAGGCTAATAGCAAGATGAACGGAATATTGTAGATAGGAAACTTAAAGACGGAGATTAAAATCAAACTAAGATATTTTATAATAAGAGAAACAAATGCATGCGCCGCAGGAAAAATTGAAGTGTGAGAATTAAAAATTTCTTTAAAATTCTCCTCATGTTTATATGCCTCCATCCACTACGGGTTGGCATTTGTAAATACACAAATAAATTACTAACCTCAGCAAAGAAATGCATTTCATTAAATTGAAACGTGATAGCGTCAACCAGTCTAGAACATTGGTCCCGTAAATGTAGTGCATATTTTTCTTCGAAGATGTGGAGGTCTTTCATACTCGAGCCCAGGTCTTCCCGGTCAGAGGCAGAGCAGTGATGATCAGTTTGATTCCATGGTGCCACCTCTCCGGTCATGAATTTCATAAACACAGTGCGAGGACCGCTGCCGCCCTTGACTGTTCCCCCGTCATTGAAGGCAATGCTCGAGTGCAGGGTCCGTGGGCGCAACCAATTGCGGCCGACGTGTTGGCCCAGATGACGACGCTGGGCGGCGTCGAGCGCCGTTCCCATCGCATCGGCCGCTGCCGTCGCGTCGCGTCGGCGCAGCGCGGGAACAAAGCAAACTTTCCCTATTCAAAAAAGGCTTCGAAATGTAATTACCCGCGCGTGGGGGCACTGCAGCCAACCGCCTCCGGCCGCCCGCTGTCCCCGCCTTATGACAAGCGTTGCGCCCACGTCGCCTTCCTCGCGTGGGACGGTGCCGCCGCCGCCGGAAGCCTTTCGCCTGCGCGAGGTGGACGCGGCAGGCACGCCAAGCAAGGCCCGCCGCCAGCGGATCTCGCGTTGTGGCTACGGCCGCCTAACGGTGGAAGGGTTGATCACGGCGTTGAAACGTCTTTCGTAAACTCCAAAGCAGAGTGCAATTAGTGCACGAGAAAGACCCGTAAAACCTTGACGAAGTTGGAGTGAACGTGTTAGTGAAGTCAGGAAAAGATTAGAATTGAGCCAATTCCTTACCGGCCGAGTTGAGCCAAAGCTAGCAGCGAACTCATGTACTGGGAGGGCGTAGGCTTTCGAGTACCGACGTAGAGATTTTTCCGATACCTGCTGGAATAGCTACGTCGAACCAGCCGCTGTCTGGAAAAGTCTAACGTCGGCTCTCTGATCGGTAATTTTCTGGGGTCTCTCCGATCAACACCAGGATGATGCGGCTTACCCTACAAAAAGGCCACGTACCGCGTTGCTGTTTTCCCTTCTTCATTGTATCTATCCTTTCCCCTTGTCACACACACACAGCACATACACACCACATGCACAACTAAAGGTACCACACACGTCTGGAGATTTGTCGAGAATTTTGAGAACGTGTCCCATCTGGCCAGTGCCCCATTGAGAAGATACCTTGGGAGAAAACCCCACAGACCGTCCTCTACGTGATTGGTATTGAGGCAAGATAATAAAGTCCACATGTTCAAAACTGTCAGGCGTCATATTGTATGGAATTCACAATTAGCCGTAACGGGTTTAGAAACAAATTGATAAAACGGCTTCGACAGATTCTTTGTAACGTCATATTTTCTTAACTTTGTTACCTGTAGAATAGCCCCGAATATAAACCGCTGGTAATCATCCTCAGTCGTTCTTTTATAAATGTTTGCCGCTTTTCCTTTTGGAAATTGAGTTCACGGACAAATTCTGTCCGCTGTTCGCTCTGCTGAAATCGGCCTCCTAGCGTAGACTCCATGTGCGAAATTTGCGGAGAACAAAGAACAGGGTGCAGGTTTTTATGGGTATTACACTCCACATTTACCTTTTACTAATCATCATCATCACATTCATATGAAAATGTCCGTCCTGGAGACTTTCCAACGACGCCCACCAATACGCTCAGGTTGCAAAATAAGACCATTGCGTATTCTTCACTCGTAATTCAGGCCTTCGAGTAAAGGGAAAGATAAAAAACACTGCTGACACGCCCACCTGCTCTTCTCTCTCTTCTCTTTCTTCTCTCTTATTCTCTTCATTCTTTCATCTCTTTTACCTTTTCTTATTTCCTCACGACCCTTTCCTAGCAATTCTCTTTCTCTCTCCCCCTCTCTATCTGTTTCTGTCTATAATCAATGTTCCAATATATTCTCAGTCAGTTTACACTTCACGTCCTGTTCTGTTCTCTTTTTTATTTCCGCATCTTTTGCCACAAATTATAAACTCTATCTTTGTCTGTTTAACGATTTATTTGTTTATAAAAATTGAACGGAAAGAATGTAATTGTTTTCAAAATAATATATACAATTTGTGAATTTTTTTACCCTGAGAGTTAAATATATCGATGTGTTACTTACAAAGAACTGTACGCACTTGCAGCTGAAAATTAAATCAATCGTTACAGTCCTGATATAATAATAACTATTCTGTCTTCGTGTAATTATCCATCAAACGAAGGTTTTATCTGGCCTAATCTGCTGCATCCGTTTCATTTAAAAAAAAACTTCCTTGTTTCACTTTGCCATTTTGCACAATCCTTTGAGAGATGGTTCGGCGCCCCGGAGCGTTGGAGTCTTTTACCGCCGAAACCTTTACTCGGCATTTTCTCTATTTCACCGGAGCTGCGGCCTTCGGAAGCGCTTGCCCACGCGTCTTTTGCGGTTTCCCTGGAGCGCCAGCGGCGCCTTTCCCGCTCCTTGGCGTGCGCAGAAGGCGACGCGACGCTAGCGGCGCGCGCAGCGGCGACGGAAAGCAGCCTCCTTGCTTCCGGTCGGCGTCTTCCGCTTCTCGGCGGCTGATGACTACGGACGCGGAGCAACGAACGCCGCTGTCGTTTACGCCTCGCGTGAGATTGCGCGGCGGGTGGCTCGGTTAGGCGGGCAAGCGGGACGTTAAGACTTCGGTTTCCTAATGCTTACGGGTTATTTTTTAATACTTTCGTGTTGGGAAGAAGCTTATTTTTAACACGCATCGCAAGCGATGCTGGTCTCTTTAATTTGATCTTTCAAGGGATATGACCCTAAAGGCTGGAACCTGGATTACCCCAGGATCTTACAGCTCTTTGGTTCTCCTTGCGTTTCTCCCCATCCCAAAGAGTATTAGGGAAAACCTGGTAGCCCCCCCCCCCCACGTCTCCCTTCCCTCAGCCAATGTCTGGCACTTAGACGATTGCTTTATCAGTTTATCCCCTCGAGGTAGTCATGATCTTTCAATCTAATTTGATTTGCTTGATTATTATCGTGTATTCCGGGCGAATTAACTGATATGAACGTCGACCCTTATGTTGTAGTGTATGTTTTTATCACTGGAGATTGATGTTCTTTCCTCGCTTGAATTGGGGAAAATCCGGCACCCGACCTCCTAGTCAGAGACTGCAGTGAATCAAATTGATGCCTTGAGTAGTCAATGATGTATGTCATTTGCCATGTTCAGCCAGTAATCTCCTTTGAATCAAGGCTAACATTATCACAACAAATCAACATTTAAATGGAGGTCTAATCCGACCAAAGACGCGTGTCTACGGGACTCTCCCGCGTTCCTTCGCTTTGCTACTAACGACATGGGTACGCCCCGAGAAACTCCAGATGTCCGACTGGCCATTTCCAATCCCGTCTCCGGTCCAGGTCCAAGGGTGTTGAGCGCTCTTTGCAGGAGGGCGGGGGCTGGTCTGGAGAGGCGGGGGGGCTGGTCTGGAGAGCGGGGGCTGGTCTGGAGAGCGGGGGCTGGTCTGGAGAGGCGGGGGCTGGTCTGGAGGGGCGGGGCCCGGTCTGGAGAGACGGGGGCTGGCCTGGAGAGAACGGGGGCTGGCCTGTGAGCAGACGGGGGCTGGCCAGGAGAGACGGGGGCGGCCTGGAGAGACGGGGCGCTTGGCCTGGAAGAGCGGGGGCCGGTCTGGAGAGGCGGCGCCGCGCACAGCGTGCCGATGTCGTGGCCCAGATGGGAGCCGCGCGAGGCGTGTCGGCGCGGCGAAGCCGCAGAGCGTCGCGGGGCGGCCGTGGGGCGTCGGCTTCACAGGGTGCGCTGGCCGTGACCGTTATTTTGCTGCTCCGCGCGCCTGCAAACTGCCAAAGTCGAAAGACCGTCTTTATTTCGTGAAATTCGTCTGGGTGCTGAGATTTGAAAACAGGAATGTTTTATACTTAGAATTGTTTTATTCTCTCAGTTGTGAACTACTTATTTTTGAGCTATGAATTCCAGAATACTCCAGGTACAATTCGCGTTCCAATGAGAGCTTGGCCTGTTTCCGGGTGTGTGGGAAGTCAAGTATTGCGTTTACTTGGATCTAACGACTAGATATTCGTCTCAAGGTAATGTGAATTGCGAATACATATGCAAGGTAAGCGAAATACATATAAGAATTGAGGTTTTTGACATTGTGCTCAGGTAATATTGGAATTATTTAAAGTTATTTAAAAGGGTGCTTTATTAAGTGCCCAAATCGTACATTTGTAAAAAGGTCGAAAATTCAATGATTTTTTTAAAGTCTAACTAGATTAGGTGCATTTAAAATTCAATTTGCAGTAGTACCTTATAAACTTGGAACTGATAACAAGTTTTTCATTGGAGAAAAAATTTATCGGCAAATTCGATCACATCCTGCCTATTATCTGAAGTTTACAGCGTATTTTTTTGAAAGATCAACCCATATTGGATGCTTATTTCAGAATTAAGAAGAATTAAGAACCTCTTAGTCCAAACTTCCCTCAGATATCGGTCAAACATAACCTCTGAGCCTCAACGTTCGTACGTCGTTTAATTAACGAGATTTGTACATTAGCTTAATAAAACATTTCATTCACGATTTCTTACACGCAACAATCAGATACAAGTAGCAGTTTGTACTCATTACAAAATATTTCTGACTTTCGGTATGAATTCACCCAGGTTCAATGTGGGATAACGTCGGCCCAATTCTGTCGATCTGTGTATGTTTGCAGAGGATCTCGTTTAGTTTGGAAAACGCGCCTTTTCTTCTCCAATTTTCCAGCAGAATTACATTCGCCTCCCAATAAGAAAAAGATACCACCGTTCTGCCGTGCACTCGCGGTTTCACGTGTAGTACCGATTATGTTTTTTCGAATTTCGGCGTCAGTTTTCGTTGTCGTTTTACAGGCATCTGCGAACGCAAACAGAAGAAAGTCAATCACGGCCCTTTTCGCCTCCGCTCGCCGCCGACGCACGAGTGGCCCGTCCACGCCGGCCAGGGCACCGGGACCAACGACCGTTTCGCGCACGCATTCGCTCGCACGCACGCACGCAACGCCCCGCCCACTCTTACGCAGTCCGAAGGACTAGAGACCGAGGCAATTGCCACTACGAGTCGTGCAGATTTTCGCTACTTCCGATTGAAGAATAATTTTCATTACGATCAGAGTCTGAATCGAACAGAAGTAATTTTACTTTTAATATATATTTTTGACTGAAGAGTCAGATGATTTTTATGTAACCGATGAACCAATGAATGCTGTTTGTACCTGACAATAAAAGAAGCGGCAGCACCTGAAGAAGTAGTATACATGTAGCACTGTTAAGTTCATGGTTTTGTGAAGCCACGAATTGGCCTTCGTCCGAGAGCATATTCACACTCCTTAATAGGGATATGTGGAATTCTCAACATGTCAATAATTGTAATGTTAAAAACGTAAGTAACCGTGGCTGAGGATAATGCTGACGAAGTATTTAAAGATGCGTAGAAAATGTGGCGCCGGAGAAAACAAAAGCTTCATCGATGTGAAAATGAGCAGATATTTCCTTACAGCTATTATTACGTCGGCTTGCTATTATATCCAGATATGGAGGGAGCAGACACAAGAAGTATTGTGTGTATTTTCTAAAAAAGCTAGAGAAAGAGAAAAATAGGTAATGAAGCAGAAACATAGAAAGAGAGATGCGAGAGAAGCCAGAGAGGAGAAGGGAGGGAGGGAAGGGAGGATATGAAAAGCGAAGATCCTTTCCTGCATTTTTTATGGCCAGGTCGGAGGTCGTGGGTGGTGGGTTTCTTTTCGATGCCTTTACTCGTGATTAAGGGCGGCCCGTAAAGGCCCTCTGCGTGCGCAGGGTACGGAAATGGGTGGGCACGCCGAGAATAGGCGGCGTGATGAAAGGGACTGTGAGGTATGAAAAACAGCCTCTCGGCGCGCCTGTCGAGGGAACGAATCTCCGCCTGCCCGTTGAGGGAATTTCTTACCTGTCAAAACGCAGAGCTCGCCAAAGCACAGAAAAACGCCTCGGGGTGGAATTACATACGAAACCGGAATTTCTAGTGCCGCAGTCCGGTCAACCTCATCCCCTCTCACGCAGAGCACGCAAGCGACAGAGGTTTGCATGCAAGTGTTGAGATCATCGAACCAGTGGGTTCCGAAAGTCGAATCGGATTTAATATCCTCAAACGTGTTAGCTCCGCTTACTCGCCTAAGTAATTAAGTACAACATTGTTTTGGCATGCCCTTATTGCTATGTATACTTGGCATATCAGAATCACTATCAGGCGCTTTCTCATACTACCTTGCAGGTGTAAGATATTTGTCCAGATAGTCACTCGAAGTACATTAATAAGGTTTGACATGTTGCCTCAGCTGAAATTAGAATGAATAAAAGATTATTTAAAAATGGTACCTTATTATGTGTCAAATCTTACATTTTGCTAAAAGGGGACGAAAATCAACGAATTATTTTTTGAGAGTTTACTAGATGAGGTGATTTAAAATCAATTTGCAGTAGTCCCCCTTTACAAACGTTGGAAACTTGGGTCTAGGTTCTTCTCATTAGAGAAAATTTTATGGCAAAATTCGAATCACATCCTGCCTATTATCTGAAAGACCGACATATTTTTTGACAGATAGTCACAGATCGCTGGTACTTGGCGATTGAATAATCCATATTTGAATGTTGGTAAATTCCTCTTCAGTGATAGAGAGAAGCCAATACTAAATTGGAAAACGTACGCTATAAAATAACAAATAAAATACTCTTTCCGACATAAATGTGGACTGCGGCCTCGCAAAATAACCCGTTGTCGTGGTCATAAATGAACGATATGCAAATTATAACTAATAATAATAATAAAATAATAATAAATAATAATAATAATGTCTTTATAATTGGTGACGGCTGCGGCCTTTAGGGCGTCCCAAACAAGAGAAACAAGGTGGTTTTTGAAAATGCCTCGTAAGGAGCGCCCTCGTTAATAGCAAAGCCTGCTTGCGTCCGTAGTCTTCCGAAAAGAACGAGAACAAGGTGGTTTCTGGAACCACCTCGCAAGGGAGCATCCTCATGCTAGAGCTGCCTTCTTCGCAGTCACAACTCCATCAGGCAGGCACTTGCCTCCGCCGCGCTCGTGCGCGCCACTCCTCCGCACGCCTCCACGGCGCCGCGCGAGGCGCCGACGTGGAGCATGGCGCGGCGCGGGCGGCGTGAGACGCGCGGAAGCAGCGGCGGCGACGGCGACGGGCGACGGCGCATTCGCACGTAGGCCCCAAAAGCAGGTCAAAGGCGCGCCAAGCCCCTCATGATCGCAGCGGAGGCGCGGGGTCTGAACATGTAGTGCCCAGCCACTTCAGTGTTCTATGCGGAAGTTACGTTATTATTCATTTGTTAAGTTGTAGTTATCGAAAGCGTATTTATTCGAGTTTTTTAAATGGGTGGTGTCGGTTACTGAAGAAAATTAGTAAATAATGTGAATATATTCTTATCGGCTTATGAGTAGGGGGGGCTAAAGCCCCCGCAAGCCCTTGTCGGCTTAGGCGTCCACGGTAGTATGTGGAGCACATTTTCACGCGAATTTAATTACACCTATTTGCAGTTGTGGAATGATGGTAGACAATTGATAACTATGTGACTTCGAAAACTGTCAGAAATGGGTCTGTTTCAAAACACCGTTGTTCATATTTTAAAAAATCGATGCTCAAAATACATTGGACGGAAAACTATCGATATTTTATACATTGATGCTTTTAAAATATGGAAAATTTCTGAACCTATTTTTAGTGACCTCTTAACATCAATGTATCACCATAGGAGGGGGGCGATTTCATTTGAAAATGGACTTTTATATTAATTTATAATAGACATTTATCTTGACAAAACAAATTCAAATAATTTTTGAAACTTTTATTATAATGATTTGATAATATAAAAACAATAACTACATTTATCAACAAAAACTCAAATAATTTATTATTTTAAGTCCTTTGGTCACTTCGGTCTTGAAGAATATTCAATTTATGGATATCTGAAAATTATTTAAGTTTTAATCATACTTTTTTTTCATTTCAAAAAAATGAAATATCAACTCCAAAAAATTGGCGGGCGCGATGTTGTAACGGTTAGCGTACTGTACTGTGTACCCTAAGTTTGGCGGGTTCAAACCCGATTGAAGCCGTGGATTTTTAAGGCGAAAAAAATCCTTCGTACACCTTCCTCTCGAGAGGAAGTAAAGCCGGCTGTCCCATGTCGTAGATTTAACTTGCCATTAAAAAGATCCTCAAGCCTAAATGACGCCTCTGAGCTAAATTCAAAATCGCCTGATTTCTCGCCCAAGAAATACCTCCTTTCTCTCCCTAGTGGTTGAAAGAGCGTAGCGAAATTTGCGTGGTCAGACGGAAAGAGCGGCCTGATGGCCGAAGTCTCGCCACGTAAAATAAGGCAAATTCAATTCAATTCAAAAATACATCGAGTCGAAATTCATCGATGATAAAAATATCGGCTTTTAATAAATCGATTTAAATACATCGATGTTTTGAAGCCCTCGACATCAAGTATGCCTGGTAGGTGCGTCCCCCTTCGCGAGGCGCGCGGGCGCACTGTGACGCCGCGCAGAAGGCGCGGTCTGGCGCAGCGCGCTGAGGAATGCGCGCTGTCCGTATGCCCGGCCACGCCGCAGCCTCGCCAGCTATTTGGTCACCGGCGCAACCTCTTTCAGTCGCCCGCGGCCTCCAGCCCCCACCCCCACCCTTCACCCCCACCCCTTGAGACCCGCCCCGCATTTTGTTTTAGGAGTAGGTCGAAAACTCTTCCTGGAAGGCCACGGGATTTTTTTTTTTTGTCAATCCGGAATATTAATCGTTTCTTTTATTAAGAAGAGTATTGGGGAGGATTTAGGAACACGGATTTTCTTCTAAAGGGAAACACGAGGATACGTGTGGATGAAACGAAGGATATCGATTACAGTATGGGTTCTATGTTGATTAACTGTGAAAATGTCAATATTCTAGAGGGAAAATAAGTTGGACTTAAGATTCGTGTCGGAAAATCCTGAAGTGCCCTGTTTTCATGTTCCTTTTGGGGTCAGATGGGAGAGTTACTGAGAAAAAATGGTGATTAGCAGTCAACGCAAGTCAGTTAATTATTTATTGTATAAAACTGAAATAATAACCAATAAACTTCTTGTCCTAGATACGGTCTTTGCATAAATTTCAATGAATTGCGTCCCTCGTTTCCAATGCCATTTCTGTTATACGTAATTTGTCACGTAGTCCATTAGAAAATATTCGTGTCTTTTTGGTACACGTGTCAATGATATTTTAACTTACTTAAAATGAGATGTGAATGCAACGATCGCAGATGACGTATAGACATAATTGAAACAATTTGTGCTCTGACTATATTCAACATTTTCAATGCCCCAAATGATATTTTTTCTGCCTATACTAGATACGAGGTGATCAGATCTAATATAATCGAATCACCAATATTAAAACCGGTATTACTAATATTGAAAACAAAATGATCAATAACCCATGTACCGGAAGTATTGCAACGAGCTGTTCATCCGCGCCAAGGAGCCTAACCTCTTTGTAGCTCGTGTCTGCTTCAGCCGCCGGAGTGGGGGTCCTCGACGCACGCGCTGCCCTTCTCCAAAAACTCGGACGCGCGGACATTTCCCGCTTCCTCCCCGCGAAGGCAGGCAGGCAGGTGGGCAGGTGGACAGGCGGCAGGCGGAAGGCCCAGGAAGCGCGCAACACGCGAATATCCTGCGACGGACACGCGCTTCGCGAGGAAGCGGAGCTCGCCACGGAAAGGAACAATGCGATTTCCGAGCGAGGTTGAAGGTCCTCGAAAGCAACGATTTTTGGTGTTTCCTCCGATCATAAAATTCTGCAAGTTGTGCAATGGAAATGGGTGAAATCATTGCGGGGTGGTTGTAGAAGTAATTTAAAGTTATGAACTAAGTGGTGGACAAATAGCAAAACGCCACATAATTTGTCCAGTGGAAAAGGAGATTCAGTTCTTGGCACTGAAGTAGAACACATGAAGGCAATGAGAGCCGCATTCCGATGTCTCATGTATTACAAAGGTGCAAGTGACAGTCACATTCGTTTTTACAAATGTACACATTTAATTTGTTATATTGAAATTGTTGTATTGATATGGCTTTTCCCCGTGACAATATACTGGAACAAGACCTAAGTGTTCTGTGAAGTACACATTTATAAGAAAATAAAAATAATTCAAATAAAAATACATACAACATTTGTAGTGGGAACGAAACCCAATTCAATTAAGTACGGCTTTGCCTAACGTTACTATGTACAGTACAGCCTCTGGAAGCCGTATTTTTTTAATGACCAGAGAAATTTTACGGCATTTTGTAGCCTAACATCTATACCGAAAAAATGTGGAATTGTGAAGATTCAGAATTAGGTCACTCTACCCGAGATTATAAGAACTCATTTTTAAGTTTGTTTTTTTTTATTTTGTTAATTCAAAGTTCTATACAAGTTACGTTACACTTAAATATACATAGGAATTTCATAATAAAATCTTTTCTTTCTGTATGAGAAAACTTCATGAGGCCTCGATGATGTGGTAAGTGTTAAAATAAAATTATAATTAGAAGGTTATTTTGTTCAATTGTTTTTGAAAAGTTAGTTTTTATTCACTTATTTATTTTTCTAGTAGTTAATTTAAAATGGCCGAAATTTGTCTTTAGGGAATTTGGATTTGATTGAAGTGGTGGTGGTTGTTCCCCTCCTCTCTAGCTCTCCACTCTTGTGGCAGAAGATTGGAAAATGTCTGTACAGATGGGCTGTGTGCACATACCTTGCGATTTTTTTAACATAGTGGACCTGATATTCGATTCAAGCTCTGTTTAATTCTGACAACGCAGTGTGTCTTTACGACTATAATATATACCAAAGGAGCTAAATTCTATTATTTCATGGCAACCAGTAGTTATAGTCGCAATTAGCACATGTTACTTGGTGGCCCTTCTGGGACTCCCTAAAATCGTTTCTCGGTTACATAGAGGACCGCGGTTAGAAACTATTTCTGATGATGAAGGAAATTTTGACAGGGAAAAAACTTAAATGTATATTAAAGAAATTGAATAGTGTTCTACTATTTATTATAATTAGTTATTAATATGGGAGATTAATTTCGTCCAGTAATTTTTGACGGGTTACCCCTATTAATTTACCTTACCCAAAATATTTCTTTTGATCATTTTATTTTTCGTTTCTCGAAACTTATTACCAAGTTTAAAATGTATTTCCTCGTTTTCGCTCACCCACCCGCTGCCCTGCGCTTCCGTTTGTTGCACCGCTCTGCTTCATTCTCCGAAGTTGTGTTCCGAGGCGAGAGCGCGCTCGTGGTAACGAAACCACTTTACAGCTGCATTCCTCGAAGAGGCTGACGGCACGCGAGCGGCAGGGACTTCCCCGCGTCGCCGCACTCTGCGGTCGGGTGCCCCGTCCGCCCACTGCGCCCCTGGGCGGATACGGCCCCCGGCACGCCACACGGGCTGCCGCAGCGTTGAGAGGAAAAAATTATGGATCGTACCTTTCATTAGTGTTGTGATTTGCCGTACAAAAAATTTACTTGTGCTGAAACGGCAGATTGGCACTTGATAGGGAAAGCTAGCGGTTAGCTTGTGTTGCACAATTTAGAACAACTGGAACGATTGTTAGAGGACAGAACGTTTTAGCAAAAAGGTGCAAATCAACTTGTAAGATTTTTGTCTTTGAAAAGACGCCCCCTAAGATATGAAAGAAAAATTAGTATATCATGGGTCGTCTCAGACGATTCTCTGCATTTTTTAGACTTCCTTCTACAAAAGAATGAAAGAAGCTTGTTGCCTTTGTATACTTGTTCATGTGATGGGAATAGTTGATTGGGTCGAAAACACCAACTATCATACATGATCGCATCTAGCTGAAAATGCATTATCTCTAAAGTGATTTGGGATAATTCAATATATCACAAATTGAACAAACTCGTGGAGACAATTTCCTACACAAAAGTGCGTGTAGTTAAAATTATGTAGAAAACTAAAGATATATTAAGAGAAAGTAAAAAAGAAAGAAGAATAGAAGTCGCACGAGATGACAAACAACATCAATACTAACTAATCATGCTCACGTTTCACCCGGGGCTTTTAATCATGGGAAACAAACTATCCTCCGCTGGGAACAACTACCATTGTTCTCCTTCATTTGAGGTAACCACTGACACGAAGACACTCACGGCTGCCCTCACCCACCTCCACCTATCCTGAATGCATTTCCCGGCGCCTGCCCGAAACAACGAAGCACTTCCTGCTCTTCCCACGTGCAGGAAGAACATGTCTAAGAGTAAACAATGCCCAGCGCGGGTTACTCAACACCTTCGCGAAGAAGAAAGCCGAAGAAAGTGCAGGTTTATTCGATGCGAATACGTTCTCCAGGACGATTAAACTCGAGAAAGGACTGCGGGTAATTAGCGTGGACGGCTTTTATCGCGATCCGCGTGCCTGCGCCCTTTCCCCTCCCCTTCCCCCTCCCCCGCCATGTTGTCGTGGCGCCCGAACGCGAATCCGTATAAACAAAAAGGCGTCGTTTCTCTTTTTTCCACGCAGCTACCCTTGCATGCCGGCACGGTCTAAAGTGGCGGGCTTTTCTGCAGCTTTCGTGACAGTGAGGCGAGGTGTCCATCTTCGAGGCGACTGGTCTGCTTCTTTGGAGGATGGTTTTGTTAAAAACATCTGTCCAAAGAATCGACACGAACCCTGTTTTTGATATCTTTTTCTCTCGGGAGAAAATGCGTCTATCAAGTACTTTTGTGGGAAGATGCTGGCTATCTGCGATTTATCATTGGAAATATGATTTAACTAATGGAATAATGGATTTAAATATGATTAGAACTTTAATTTATAACTAAGATTTAACATATAGTATGTTTAAACGTGTTTATGTACGTAAAAAATAGCAAATCAGTTTGTTTTCTTTTGTTTTTTGGCAATAAAATTAAATATATTTCAAGTGTCTAAAATTGACTATATAATATAACCAATACTGCTTGTTGGTGTCAGTTAACTACGGAAACATGAATTTCACCATAGTTAATTCTTTTAAGTAGAATACTATAATGAGATTTCTGTTATCGGAGGTTTTTTTTTCCTTTTTTCCACCGAGTGATAATGGAACTGTGAACAGAATTTATTATCTTTTATGAAATAAGACGTATCTATTTAATTCAATAATACTTCCAATCAAATCATTACTACAATTTCTTAACTACACTAGGTTGTTAGCGTTGATTATGTTCCTCTCGAATTTGAGACTGTTACGTTAATGACTAATATTTGTTCACGTATTGGCATAACATCAATAGTAATGTTTTGTTGTGTTTTTGCCCGCAGGTCTAGACAACAGCCGGCATGATCCTTCGGCACCCGGCAGCAGCCGCGGCTGCTGCGCTGGTCGCCATCTTGGCGTGCGCGCTGGCGCCGGCCTCCGCCCAGGTGAGTGTCCGAACGAACGAACGGTCAAGGGCGGCCCAACTGGGTCAGCGATCGGCCCGCTCCCTCCTGCGTTTTGTTGTGCGGCGCGGCCTGCGATCCCTATCTACGCAACCCTCCGCTGCGTGGCACGCCACACCACGCCGGCCCGCCACCCCGCGCCGAGAGCGTGAAGGATAAGTCACGTGGGGGCCGACGCGCTAGAGATTGCGGGCGCGAGGGGGCGTGGTCGCAAACGCGGGTCGGTGCCGCCGAATTCCAATTGCGAAGCCGTTTCTCTTCATGAAGGGGCTGATAAAAATAATAGTGATTTCCTTAGCAATGGACAATGTATTGAGCGGTTTTGCTTGTGTCTAATGACTCCCCTTCGCTGTATTTAAGAAATTAGAAGTCAACTCTGTCTTTGAAAAATGGTCAATCAACTTGTTAGTCTTATAGAAATATAATGTTCCGTTTTCATAAAATTCATGTTAGTTTTAATGTGGAGCTGTAGGAAAATGACTATCATTCGGTTGCTATATTGTCATGTTTAACTGAGGAATCATCAATATATTTTTTACATAAGGTACCTAATTTTATATTAAATGATTCTTAAATAATAGAAAATTCTTTTTGTAAATACACTCAAATGCAAAAAAATGTTTGTTTTGTGATGATTTGATAAATGGGGAGAACAATATAAAAACATTATTTTCTAGTTTAAAACAGTTATAAAATTATAAACAAAAGTTTTGTCGGTGAACTGTTTGGTTTCAAGTAAAAAATAGTTGAGTAGGCTGCAACGTTGTTTATTTAAATTAGAAAACTATTGAAAAAAGTTCAAAAGCATTTCCAGATGAATATTTTTCTCAAAAATATTATTACACGTATTTAAATTCAAAAACTAATAATACATGTACATATTGTTTACAATAAACAGAACAATAAATAATAAAATTCAGTAAATACTTCCTTTTTGGTGTATATACATCAATGTCCTTCTGAAGAAGAAAAATAAAAAAGATAAAAAAATAAAATATAATTTTTTTTTCATGATCTTCAACTTTGTTTCGAAATAAGTCGTTTTGACATGCCACACGTTTAGCTAGCAGAGTAAGGAGACAAATAAAATCAAAACCGCGCTCGGTTGAGCACGGCAGTAAATTACGCATGCAATGGCAAACAGCCTACTCGTCGTAACATGGTCATTGAAGACATTAGCGTTAGCAGAAGGTCAAATGAATCAGTGAACACTCAATAAGGACACGCAAGGCCTTGGTTAACTAATGGTACTCATTAGTAAAGCAGCCCCAGCCCCCAGGAAATAGAATGTGTGCTAAACTATAACGGCTGTTCTTTCTCAGAGCGAAACTACATGACGCGGTCTGCGTCATTCATCGTTAGATTCAGTCATCCGCTGCGTCACTAGAAAGGTTAATACCTCGTGTCCGAAATTCCTCTCTGAGAAAGTTTCCCAAGTGACAAACGTACCGCGAAGGAAAGCTTGGCGTAAGCTGCGCTGAAACGAACCTAATTGTCTCAATCAAGAAACCCGGCGCAAACTAATCGATGGCCACGCCTTCTCTCGATAAATCGATCGCGGCGGCGAACCGGCGGCAGGACCCGAGACAGGGAAAGTGGGGGTTCGCGCGGCACGCCGCCCACCAGTTCCTGGTGTGCTCGATGAAACGCGGAGACAGCCGGAGACGGCTGAATGAGCGGGTCACTCATTGTGGGTATTAGGCTAGCGGCACACACGAGAGTCAAATGATGGACGTTGAAGTGCGTCAGTCGGAGCATGAACGAACACACGCGTTCCGTCGCACACAAGCGCGTTACGTGACGTGGATTGAAATTAGCGTCCGTTACCTAGCCGACAACGGACGTCAAACGCTAGCCAATGTGCAATACTCCTTAACGCACGTTGTTGCTTCAGTGGGAAATGTTTGCTTGTTGGCACAATCTTCGTTGCGACGGACGTGAGCTATAAATCACTTTTATATACACACACCTATTGCAGAACAATTGAAATATGGACAGAATAGTCGCGGAATAGAAGAAGTGGAGTGGAAAAGCGCCTGGGATGTTGGGACAGGTTAATTTATAAAAATAAATTTTAGAAAAGCGTGGAGGAAAGTGATATTTTTTACTCGGCATTCCAATCAAAAACCAATGAGGAGAAAAAAGCCGTTAGTCGTCTTGCAATCGACCATAAATGTTTGTGAAATTCAGCATACAAATAACTTTCATTATTTATCGGATGAGCAAACGACCTCCATTTTCCATTTTTTAGCAATTTCACTTTCATATTACCTATAATTAGTGTTTCCTTATAATTCATGTTGGTTTACTATTTACCCGCGATCACACACAATTCCGTGCGAACAACGCGCGTCTTAACGTATCGTGTGTCCAACGAAACAACTTACATTGACGACGTCCGTTGCGTGATGCTTGGATGCCGCTAACCTAAGGACTCGACGTTCTGGAAACGAAATGCGGGTGGGAGGCGCTGCTAACCGCGCAATGGACTGCGCTGGATCGAAGGGAAAGTGCAGAGCGGGTTGCATGCAACTAGGACACTTCGCGCGGAACGGAAGTAGAGGATGCTGATTAGATCACTCGTTTAGATTAGCGTTTTCGGAAGGAAATTGGTCAAAATTATGTTATTCGCATGACAACTTTTACAACTTATATTCCCCTCTCACTTTTATCATTAGAAATGATTTTGAAGGTGGAGTAGATTAATGTATATAAAATATTATGAGTAACACAATTTCAGAACAATTTTTTAAATATTTGATAGTCTTCTCAATGTATTTTCTAAGATCTATCCATCTTCAATCTATTAGAAGCCCTTTAATTTCTCCGCCTTCATACCAACTATACCGAACACATCTCTAAAACGATTATTTTGGAATTGGTTCGAAACATGCTGGTATTTATTTACCTTTTAAGTATTTGGCTCGGCATTAATTTAGAGAAAACTCTATTTCTTCCATAATTATGTACATCTTTTAGCTTAAATTATTACCTGAATAAATTATTACCTTAAAAAGGTAAACACAAGAAACTGAAAGTGAAAACGAATTCGCGTGCGATCTTCATTGGCCCGGCGTCGCAGAATTCATTGACGTATCCGTGATTCAAGGACCATTTCACTACACAATTTTCAGTCGATTTACGACCCTTTCCAGCACGTTCTGTCGCGCATATTTCCTGCGATGTCCGGTGGCATAGGATGCTTTGGGAAAGCTGTAATCAAAGGGAAAGGACCGCGACGACCACTTTCCAACAGCTTCCGGAGGCGTCTTGCATTTGCTTTGGGCAGCGGAGCGGGGCGTGGCCGCGGGCGGGGAGGGGGGCACGGAGGAGATACAGGCGGTGGAGAAGACGAGGGCCGCTAATGAACCTTTAGAAGAGGTAAGAAGAGGCGGCAACGTAAAAATGACCACGAAAGCAGTCGATGTAGCAGCAGAGGAGAATTCCAGGATCGACAGTTCTAGAGATGGGTATCGGGGTTGGTGAAGGAGTTGCGAATGAGATGATAGAGCCGCCAAGGGTGGTGAGGTGAAGACGGAGAAGGCAGGAATAACAACATGCGGGTGGGGGATAGAAACAGCGGAAGCCCCAAAGCATCCGAAGCGACGCAGACAGAAACTGTGGAAGCGCCAGGAGTAAAACCGTGGGCAGGGACGGAGGCAATGGAAGCGCTGTGAAGCGGCGAAGGCGGAGAAACCTCGGCGGGGGCGGCGCATCCGCGCAGGAACCGCAGTCCAGCTCCCCCGCGCCGCGGCACACTAAACTTCACCTACTTAACCACCTGCGCGAGGACCCCGCCCCTCCGCGCCCCTCCGCCGCCCCTCCGCGCCCCGCCTCTCCGCGCCTTGCCCCTCGCGGCCTGCCCCTCCCGCGCCCCGCCCCTCCGCGCCCGCCCTCCGCGCCCGCCCCTCCTCGCCCCGCCCCTTGCGCCCCGCCCCTTTGCGCCCCGCCCCTTTTGCGCCCGCCCTTCCACGCCCCGCCCCTGCCAGCCCCGCCCCTCCACGCCCCGCCCCTCCACGCCCGCCCCTCCACGCCCGCCCCTCCACGCCCCGCCCCTCCACGCCGCCCCTCCACGCCCCGCCCCTCCACGCCCGCCCTTCGCGCCACCGCCCCTCCGCGCCCTGCCGTGCCACCTCTGCCGGCGACGGCAAGTCCAGTCCGCGCTGTCGGGAGGAGAATCCTTGCGCCCGCTGCTAGGTACTTTGTCATGGATTCTCCAACCAACACAAGGTGAATGCCGAGAAGGACTTAACTAATGGGCAACAAATGGACCACCCGCGATCTTTCCTTTCTAGTTTTTCTTGACCCTCACTCTTTACACACAAATGCACATACACACACACACCTATTCTCTACACTACAACACATAGCGGGAGACCAGTAGGAAGTACAGAGCGTGTATCGGTTTGGGCAGTGCCCCGTTGGTGGATATACCCGAGGAGGGAAATCCCACAGGCCTACGTGTAGGTTGAAGTCGGATTTCACGTCCTTGAGGAGGAGAAACACAGCCACCTCTCGACAGCTAACACACCCTTCACTTACGTAACTAATGGCCATTGCAGTTGACGCGCCTGGAAACACAAAATAATTAACCAATAGTTATCACCTCTGCCACAGCTCACCGAGGCGGCCACCGTAGCCGGAGTCGCATTCTCAAAGCGTAATATTCCTTAAATGTTTAGAGCCTCCACCCCGTAGACTGCGTTCCATCGCTGCGAACGCCATATGGCTGCTGCTATCATACTGCGTAGACCGTCGTAATTGCGAGAGGTGGGACGATTTGTTAGCCTGCCTCCGACTCGGGGCGACAATCCTCGACTTCTGGAGTCGCTCACCTTGGTTCCAAAGCCAGATGGAACATACAAAATACGTCGAGTTGGGATGTTATTCACGAAACGTCGTTCTCAGAGATAGATGCTTAAAAATCTTTGTAGGAGTTGAATTAGTGTATATCAAAGCACTACGAAGAGGTTCAACAAGCTATTAATCTATTAAAAATTAAATAGTTGTGAAAAAGTTTGTAGAATTTGTCATACACGTATATTCGGCTTCTATAATGTTTTATTATTCTAGATATTCTTTAAGCGGGGGAATTATAATGCAAAATGTAAGTCATATTTTTCACGTAGAATTCAAAGAGGCCTTCTGATTTTTTCCACAGCGAAAACTGTTATTTGTAATAACTATTTAGCAATTCTGAAGTTTATTCTATATTACTGTTATGTAACTCATATTTAAGGACTTATTTTATTTGGAATTTTTTCTATTATTCTTCATAAATCGAAAGATTTATCAATTCTATTTTTAAACGCGCGGTGAAACGTAGTCTTTCAAAATGCTACTTTCATTTTGTCGGAAACAAGATGAAAACGAAATCTTCCAAAATGTTTAGGTCTTTTGGGAACACTACGCTAAACTTTTTACATTTTTTGTGACCGTACGCTAGACATTTTATTAGCTAGTTAGTCGGCCTACACATCGACACGTAACTGACGGTGAATTGGAGAATTGCCGTGAAACAGATGAAGGCAACCTAGTAGGTAAGGGCCCGTGAGCGGGAGAAAATATTATGTTGAAGGAAAGTTCCATTCATTGCGTGGTTTATGAAGAGGTCTTGAGCAGAACTGGCATCTCTTTTTGGCCTATTGCGAAATTTTATGGACCTGACCAAGCCATTTTCGGTTTGAGGTAAGCTTGAACGCAGAGTTGCCAGACTATAAAGAATGTAACACCATTTATTCACAAACATCTCGGCGCACAAGTTAGCCGGAACCAAATGCCATAATACAATTGAAGCACTTCCGTCAAGTGACTTAACATTTGGCATAATGTACTCCCTTAAAAACTTGAATGATTATCTGAATAATCATCTGTAATGAAGTTGTAATATTGATTAATCAAGGCTTTCGTGAATGTTATGGTCTATAGGTTGAAAATCAAAATTTATATCCTATTACATTCTACAAGCCTGTGTTAATAATTCCCTGACAAGACGATCCTAATAAACCAAATATCGAATGAGATCCATTTTATTTATTATAAGAACGGAACGAGTTATAGTACATTTCACCTGAAATGGTTATCGTGTCGATTAATACTGACGAAAATTATGTTGGCTGAATGGTGGTTGAGCAATGGTGGAGAGTGGGAGTCGGGAGTAACCGGGGAAGCCCGAGGAAATCGGTAACGAATCCTCTTATTTCTACCACAAAAATCCCCGCAAACTGGGAATACAGCGCAAGTCTCCGGAAACGATATCGGTCGCCGCCAAGCCAAGGGCTCCCAGCCTCCCCATTTCAAACGCATTAGGTAAAATAAGAAATCTCTCTGGCTGAAGCCCAGTGAGCCCGGTTCGAGGCTGAGGGAGGGTCGTCAGGCCGCGTGGGCGGAATGACGACAGCGACGCCCCTGGCGGAGGGGCGGAGGGGTGGGGGACGATGCGCGACGGCCAGGGAGCATCGCGAACGGACGACAGCTGCAATCGGAGGCGTGGGCGGCAGCGTCCTCGAGGACAGAGGAACCTCCGCACACGGCGGAGTGGCATAATCCCTGAGGACGCAAGGGGATTGCAAATCGTCATCTTCATAAAAAAATAGTACTTTTGTCCAATAAAGGAAATTTAAGGAGAATAAAAATAACTAAACATTCAGGCAGCGAAATAAAAAATCTAATTTAATGGTTCGGTTTTGTTGTTATTATCATTATTGAGAATATTACAATTATTATGAATTATTTAATAAAAGTAATATTTTATTTTTTATAATCTTTCACTTTTTTAAAGAACTAAGCTCCTAAATTACCCTCAAGATTTCCAGGTTTTTTTCATGCTTTTAATTGCTATTAATTCATGCTTTAAATTTTCCATTACAATTCGTTGGATAATGAAAATAAATTGTAGGCACGTTATATAAGTACGTATAAGTATATGATATTGCAGAGATATTGCACGTACGTGAGTTTCTAGAAGATAACTAATGAATATCGTATGTGTTTATTAAGGGCAGGATTCGGACTACAAAAGAAAGTGAAGTAATTATAATTGTACGGGCATGAAAAAGGAAGATGACATTGTAAGTTATTCGAGTGTCGTCGGCAATAAATAAAAGCGAATGTTAATATACATTTAAATGTATAGATTATTTAGTTTAATAAAACATTAGGGACTAGAGCCGCTTCACATACATAATACGATACTAGCAAATTGTTACAATTTTTGCAGCCAAATAATGACATAAAGTTCGACACTCCTTGAGATCTTTTGAAAACGTGTCTAGAAAAAATAAACAATAAATATTGAACTGTAGATACCAAATAAAAACTAGCAACTTATTGTTTTAAAACTGTGTGACCTGAAGCCGGACTCTCCAAGAAGTAGGGTGTACAACCGGTTCTTGTCGTAAAGCCGTTCGTTCGTGGGTTGTTGTCTGGCGGGTTGAAGTACTGAAGGAGGTTCCTCGGTAATGTTCCACCGCGCGGAATTTAGCATGTCAGCTCGCCTTACGGAAACTGGGATCTGTCTGATCATGGTGCACGATACATAAAAAACCAATTCCTGGACCTTTACCGCATTACGAAAACAGCTCACGCCATTTCGTAAGCAGTCCAAATCAAAAGATTCAGTGTCCTTTTCGGAGCTTTTCTTGCTCCAATGTGTCAATTGTGGTCTATTCTCTTATAATCCGAGTTGAGTAGATTTAAGTACTGACATTTGACATATTCAGTACTAAATTAAAGACATTTTTTGAATTAATTTCTTTGTAGGAACTGCGTTTTAATTCAGTGAATTTCCCAATCCATTCGAAATATGTGAATATATGAATATCTTGTAATCGTTTTGCAGACCTTGCTTTTAACAGCGAAAGAGAGCGTATTTTGTAAAGAATTCACCCACGAATAACCAAGATAGAGTAGCAAAAATTAAAAATTAAAAATTTTAAATTTTTTTGTTCTTTTCCTAAGGATACGCTCAATTAAAACGCTCCGTCATATTATCTGAACTCACGTTCAGTTCCTCGAGCTACTACGTTTCCGTTAAAGGCCAGGGCTCCAACACGCGGCAGAAGAAATCCAGACTCCTACGATGTGTTCGGGTGAAGAGCCGCGGAGCTGCGTAATGGTCAGGGAAGGGGGGGGCGGTAGGGTCGCGGGTTGCTGCATGCCACAGCCCTCACGGGACGCCGCGGCCGACGACCCGCGCGAGGCGAGCAGCCAGCGCCAATTGCCCGTGCTGCCTACTGGGCCAAAATGGACAGAAAAAATGCCCAAAAAAACGCGCGAAGAAGATAAACAATGAGATCTCATTCTCTAAAATCCGCTACTTTTTGGAGATGAAGGTAGTGTTTGCGAAAATTGTGTAAAGTACAATAAGTTGTTGTTAATGGAATATAAAATATCCGTTTTGAATACTCACGTACGACAAATTTAAATTCAGAAACATATTTTGACATGTACTGCTTAATTTGATGTGAAATAAAAATATGGATGACATTCGACAAGAGGCATTCGATCATCTCTCATCATGAAAATAAATGTTGGAGGAAAGACCTTGAAGTAATATGCAATAAAAATGGCTGCTATTAAGTCTTGCATATTTAATTTCGTTTACTAACGTAATTATTACACCACGTTATACTGTAATTATTGCCTTTTGTATAATCTAACTAAATAGTCATTTCAATGGCGTGCTTAGGAATTACATGAAATAGACCCTGCGCGCACGTGGAACAGTTTGGGCTCACTGTGCGCCGTAATGATACTCTTCGACCCCGCACGCGGAGGGGCGGTGCGATCCCATCCGAGCGAAGACGCGCTGAAGGAGGGGGCAGAGGCCACGTGGAGAACGCCGCACGCGGAAGAAATGGCAAGCGGTGAAAAGATGGGGAGGCAAGACAATAGCAATAGAAGGGATGAGTAAAAATTGGCGGAACAAATTGCATGATTGGCCGATAATGGGGACTCGTATTCAGGAATCTGGATTTGAATCACATCGACCCGAGTAGGTCACGTGTTCAGTTAGAGTTGTTCCCACCGCCAGGAGATTAATGTTTGGTACCGTTCGTGCCTCTCTTTTTACCTTCCCAAATGGCGTCTTTCGCTCTAGGCACGCCATCGTTCTTTGCAGTTTAATTGTTATAAGGACTCCCCCCAAATTAAGACTCTGTCGTTGAGAATGCAAATGTGACAGACAAATGCATTAGAAAATCGAAGATACTTTTAAAAATATTGATGGGTTAGATGGCGAGTGACGACTAGGAGTGAACAGAAAACTTTTGAATTTCTTTATTGATTGTTTTTCTTTGATATAATAATGCATCCAATTAATGTTTTTATATTTGCGCAAACAAATAAAATACAGCACAGCAGGAGACATGTGAATAAAGTTGCGATTTTTGGATAATTACGGTATCGGTAATATTAATTTGATTAAATAAAGTCGTTTGTCTTGATTAACTAATGGAACTGATACTAACACTGCGACATCAATATCGCTACAGAAGAATATATAATGCAGAGACGTAATTAATATGTGGTTTTATTCGTGTTAACAATTAATTTTCTCCATTTGCCTCATTTCTTCTCGTATTGCCACTTTATATGGCTACTCTAGTTTTGTCACAGATACGGACATCTTTAAAATAAATGGGATACATTGCATCCCATTTATTTTAAAGAGTAAAATATGAAATGTGGCAAATAAATGTAAATAATAGTAATATGTAATTTACTAAAATTGACATAAATTGTTTAAATATGAAATGTGCATATATTTCAAATTGTGCACTGACTCTTAATCTATTCCGGAAGTGTCAATATTTCAGGATCGATAGTACTGACTTTTCGTTCTTGTGCTGTTGTTGGTATGGATATCAAGTATCGTATCGATTCAATTATCGCAACATTCCTACGGGTTAAATGTTCACTTTGACCCGGCCTACACGGAAAAATACCTGAATCTTCCTTTCATACATTAAAATGTGTGATTACTTTAACTTTTTAAACATGGAATCGCAATGAAAGCGGCAATGTAACTTTGTGCGATATAAGGAGCCACTTCCCATGCACCTCTGCTACCACTTTATATCGTATTACTGCTTTCACAAAAGATGAATACGTGTTATCAGACAATATTGTTCTTATTATCTGCATTAGTATGCTCGTAAATCCCGTTAACAACGTGCTAAAGTAGTACGACTGAAATCGCATTGTCCCTACTTTGCATGCCGGTCTTGCGAGTAGAGAAGGGGCAGTGAGTGTGGAGGAGGCTACTTCCGCAGGGCGCGGGGCGCTGGGCGGAGCTGCACGTAACGGCAAGATTTCTCCTCGCCTCAGCCTCAGCCCGAGCCCTAGTCAGGCGCAGCCGCGGGGGCTGCAGAGGGCGGGGCGGTGGGAACGCAGCGCGCCAGGCGATGACATAAGCGGCGGCGGCGACGGCGAGAGTGCGCATGCGCCGGGCCCTCCTGCACGGCGTAGTGCACGCTCCCGGATACTCCGCGGCGGAGTGCAGCGCAAACTGATTTTGGTGTGAGATTACCTTGTAGCTTACACATGGCCGTCTCTACTTCGGTACATACGAAGTAAGGATGAATCAAGATGACCACTAGACTTCGCAGTTTTCGGCCCCTGAAATAAGACAATATGGTGTATAATTTCTTAAATCTAAAAGTGCTCGCATTTAAATAGGGAGGTTTGACTTTCCCATATAAGTTTTATTTTATGTTATATAATATGACTTTTTTGAAACGCATGAGCATGAAATATTAAATCATGAATGACATTTTTACTCGTATTTTTCTGATTAACAAAAAAAATATATTTCTATTGATGATTAAGGAAACTGGATTGATTTTCTACTCCGTTGTGAGTCTTACTTCATCGATTGCTCACCTTTGTCACAACCCGGACACTTAGGGTAAGATATTTGTGCACATTCTCATTGAGAAGCTAAAAGGAAAGGAACTCAATAAAGAAGAAAATTAATTACCTATTTTGGTAATTAATTAATTTAAAAAATTCATTTAAATAAATCTAAAAATACATACATTTGGGCAGTTTCTCCATTTTGAGGCTAATAAACCTCAATTTCTCAATTTCTCCCAAACCTGGAAAGACCTGCCGTCTTCCACCATCATTACGGTAGCAGCAGCGGACAGAGAAGCGTTTTAACCTCCCCGCACTAACATTCCCCGCGGCTCCGATTGTTGGGTTGCAATCGCATGGTGCTGTATTGCCCCCCTGCGCCAGCCCCCCTGCGCCAGGCCCCCCTGCGCCAGCCCCCCCTAAGGGCAGCCCACCTGGCGCCCCCCTTATGCGCCAGCCCCCCTACGCCAGCCCCCACCCTACGCCAACCCCTACCGCCAGCCCCCCCTACGCCACGGCCCACACCTACGCCAGCCCCCCCTACGCCAGCCCCCCCTACGCCAGCCCCCCTACGCCAGCCCCCCTACGCCAGCCCCCCTACGCCCAGCCCCCCTACGCCAGCCCCCCTACGCCAGCCCCCCTACGCCATGCCCCTAAACTCTCGCCAGCACCTCTGCACCAGCCCCCCCTGCGCCAGCCCCCTACCCCAGCCCCCCTACGCCAAGCCCCCCTAAGCCAACCCCCCTAAGTCACCCTCCCTAAACCAGCCCCCCTAAACCTAGCCCTCCCTAAACCAGCCCTCCTTAACCAACCACTCCAACAATCTCCCCCCTAATGCCAACCCCCCCATAAGCAACCCCCCCTAAGCCAACCCTTCTCAGCCAGCCCCCCTAAGCCAGCCGCCCAGCGCCATCCTCCCTGCACTACGCCGCCTGAAACCGGTCGGGCCGCGAACGCGGATGTGCTCAGACTGCGTTGCCCCGCCTGACCTACCTACGTTCCCTCAAAACCTCCTGCGCCCGTCCTCCCCGCCCCGCAGTACGACAATCGCTCCTTCCACGCTCAGTGAGGACAACTCGTCTGCGCCCAGGCCACACGCGCTGCTTTATTTACGCGAAATTACCACGATGCACCGCAGAAAGGAGACATACGAGATTAAGATATTTTCATTACTTTTGAATTTGTTCACTGATAATTTCATTTTTTGCTACAATGGTATATAACTTTGTTTCTGGCTCAGCAGCGTGATCGGAATTGCGCCCCACAAGGCGTGGGAGTACACAAAGCCTGAGGTGAAAACAATGATGAGAGAGAAATCTCTATTAATTAGAAGGAAAACTACATTTTACTTTTCAATTTCCGAACAGCTACTTCTATCGTTCATTTAATGAATTACAAATGTGTTTTATTTGTCATTTTGTTATAATGATTTATTTTTAAAATACGGTAACTTAATTTTTGTCCTGTTGTATTCAATAATATTTTCACCTGTGTTAATGCCTCTCGTGTAATTGTAGAGAATATTGTCACAATCATATTTCTGTGTTCTTGGGAGTGTTTGCTTTTAAATTTTATAATTGCTTCATATTGTTAATCAGTACTTATAAATCAATAAAACATAAAATTGCTTTCGTGTTTAAGTGATTAATCTGATAACGTCTGTATTTTTTGCATATACATTATCTATCTGTGAACAAGAGATTTTTAAAATTAAGAATTTATTAACTTTACTTATAGGTTATTTAAACCTAAGGTATGCTGGAACTATTGAGAATGGCATAGCATCCTATACAGCTTTTTTCACACAGTTTGCATATTTTGAATTTAGAAATTGATATTTTTGGAAATATACAATATAATTCTAAATGAGATTGCATTTACTTGATAAAAATACATTGCCTAGTGTCACTTGCCTGAAAGATCGAGATGTACTTGCAAACAAGACTATAATACATTATGATACGAGAAAATGGACTTTTCAGCAATGAGGATTTCAATATTAATTTACATTTTCTTTAAAGACAATCTTCTACACGAGCGAGGAACTTTACTTTTTGTTTCTTCTCCTTCATCCGCATTCCATCTTCCAACTTCTTTTTACTAATCTTCTTTCGGGCACCTACCAACTTGGCAGAAACTAATTTTTCCTCGGGTGTTTTTCATTCGTCGTATTTCACGCAGCATTTAAAGTATGACATTGCATTTCTTGACCGTCTTTATCTATGGTGAAGGCTGAAAAGAAAACTCGTATACCAGATATTTACCTTGGCATTTTGACTGTTTTTGTGCCAGCTGGCGCGCGGGGTAGGGTCGAGCGCGGACACAACGTGACTTGTACAATGCCGCTTTGGCTCATCCGGCCCGCGTTCGCATCCCAGCTGAGCAGCTCTTTCCACGAGTGACATCATCGTCCAACGCCTCACGGCCTCTGGCTGCTTCCCCGCCTGTAATCAAGGTCTTGTTGCTGAACTGCCTCGCTTGCAGAAAGTACTGAACGACGAGAACGCTCGTTGTCCAGCAGTTTATGGTCGATTCTTGGCTGACAGAATAGTGTGAAGGTTCAGACATCAGACCCAAAATTTGTTATTAACCCGAAAGGCTTTCTTGATTTTTCTTTTAGATCAGATACGCTAATATTTGTCACTCTGCCAACCGAAACAAGTGCTCAGATCAGTAAATTCCCGTCCATGTCAAACGTTTGTCAACCAATAAAGCTGTTTTCCATGTTGGGAAGTACTAATTAGTTCTAAAGAAGTTGATACACTATCGATCAGTAATGTTAGAAGATAAGGGAGGAAGAAGGATAGTCAGTCAATTGTATTATTTATAGGAGGTAAGTTCGTTGAAAATACATTTTTTTCATTTAATTTACCTTTCAAAATGCATTTTATAAGTTCAATTTTTGAGCTATTCATAAAGTGGTTCTTTTTCCTGTATCAAAGTAACGTGAGCAGGTAGTACATGAGTGGCGAGCAACAAATATCTAGATTTACATAAAATCTCTTAGCATAATCTGTATATTAATTCAATACAACAAAAAACATGGCTTTAGTAAAACAAGATAGGGAACTTCTCTGCTGACGTGTTTGAAGGGGCGCGGTTCAGCATTCCTGGGAACGCGTTGAATTATTCCCCATGTTATTGAGCCTATCAAATTAGCTTTAAATCATCGCAACAGGAGCAATTAATCGAAGCGCAGACACATAACATTACACATTTACAGGTTTCTCTGGCATCTGAAACGCTTGGCATTCCAATCAATACGTAAATATGAAATAGTATCCCAATGCGCGAACGTTCATCAAAAATAATGAACAGAAAACGTCCACATGGGCGCGAAGCGAGGCCGGACCGCAAGCAACTAATGAAAATTCATTCCCATCGACCTCGAACGAACAAAACTCGACACTCGTAGATCGCCGCAGCGTCGACCACAGGTTCACGATCTGCGTGGATGGATTTAGCGGGTCAGGGTTTCGTTTCCTCGTAGAGGCCAGCGCGTGGTTTGCCGCGATAACCGCGGCCACAGAGACCCGGAATCGAGGTTACGTGTTCGAAATGCACAGGTTTGAAGTATGAAGGACGCATGACAGATTGTCTGACAGGGATATTTGTCCTGTATGTTCCACAAATAGGCGAGAAAATCTGGTCACGCCATGTAGGCAGGAAGAGGGCGAGATAATACACACATGTACTGAGGTAGCGGTCATTGCTCGAAACTCCTAGGCGTGTTTCTGAAACACGTTGTTGAAGGCAGTGTCACACAATTACCATTTACGTAGTATCAACTACATAAAAAATTGAGTGTAAAAGCATTATAATTGAGATTTGTAAAATTTAAAAATGCAATTGAAGTGACGCCAAGGGCAGCTTTAAGGTACTACTTTAATAAAAATCCATGTAAACTACCTCTACTTAAATGTCTAAAAATTAAATATTTGTAGCATCGCTCGTGGGCTGTATTAGTGGCACAAATAAAAAAATACAAAAAAATTCAGTTAACGCCCTCTCCAGATTTGCAGATAGGTGCACCTTCCTGCAGCAACAGCAGCCTAACTTACAGTCCACCAACAAATAGCACAAGAGTGAAATTACGTATTTTAATACAAGGTTGAAAACTTCAAAAGTAATTTATCTCAACATCTGATTGTTTTAGTTGGGCCACTATTACAGCCCATGAAAAATATGAGGCTGTTGTACATAGAACCACCGTCAGAAACGCGTCCTTTTCACGAAACGCAAACAAGGAACCAAATACGTGCGCGACGCACCGAGTGCGTGGGTTCCTCGTAACCGCATCCCTGGAAAACGTTGGAGACGCGAGCAGGAAGGCGCTACAAAGACACGGTTTCCTCCGTGGCTGGCGGAGGTGCCTGCGACAACCACACCGCCCGCATTGTTCGAGGCGGGCGCGCGCTCAGGTGGGCCGCCGCCGCCGCCAGGGTCGCGAGCGAGACAAAAGGCCTCGCGAGGCGGGCACGGAGCGGCCACTGCCCCGCAGGCTCGGGCCCCGCCCTGCCACGCGGCGCGCCGGGCGGGGGCCGGGGCGGGATATCGGGCTGTGGGTGTGGCTCGGCGCTTGGGCCGCCGCGACGGGGGACGGCCATGCGGCAAGGCTACATGTTTAGCCTTTGATTTCATTCTTGCAACTGAAGCGCGTGGGGAATGTCGCATGTGATAATTGAAGATGAAGATGACTGTGCCTTTGCAGCATTGATCTCCGACAACAGTCGTTGTTCATGAATCTTTAAAGATCATATAACTAATTGGATAAGAACTGAACTTAGAGTGTGTCCCGGCTGGGGCGGCGCCCCGCTGGTGGGAGACACCTGGTTAGGGAAAACACCGCAAGCCGACGGGGCCGGATCTTGCCATCCAGCGGGGCAATATCACCGCCACTACACTTACGGGACTAATGACCTTAACATTTGGCGCGCCTGGGATCACTAGTAATCAATCACTCAATGAATCCATTAAAGATGCCCTTTCGTTCGGGCAGAGCGCGTGGCTGAGGGCGCGACGCGGCGTCTGGGGCCGTGGGCCGCGTGGTCGTCGCCGGCGCAGCCGCCCGAATGCGCACCTGTGGGGCGTGGGCGCTTTCCCTGTTGTTCGGACTTGTTCGCGTCTGCGCCGCAAGTAGGGCAGAGACGCCTTGCTTTCCAACGCAACACTTTGTTCTCGGATGTGTTAACACACGCCGTTCTGTGCGTAGGATATTATTGTTTCAACATTGTTTAGTACACACATTTTCACACTCGTGAAATTATTTATTTGTTGCACATCCTGGTAGTATTTTGATCGAAGTGCAACTGTACGAGGGGCAACGAAATTGTTGGTTGAGAGTCGCTGAATGATGTGTAATATTATTGATAAGTCAAATGGGGAATATGGTAACCAAAGATTGGGCAATAATTATGAACTGTTTATGAATGACCACGCTGATACCATTTCCCCAGGGCGCCTGGCCACGAGCGTGATTGAATCTGGAAAACGTTTGCTAATACGAGTGTGTCCCCAATCTTGAGCGAAGATTAATATTCGTCGTGTATGGCTGAAAGCGCGAACAGCAGCAATTCTTTTGTATATGTTACGTAAATGACTTTTTGTGGCACACTTTACTCAGCGATAATATCGAAAATTCCTTTAATCCTTACAATGCGTGTGAATTTCTCCTTAACCCAGAAAAAAGTTTTCCTGCTCTGTAAAAGTCTCCATCAGATGTCTGACTGAAACAATCTTTTTGAAATCGATCTTTGTTGGGTAACTTACTTTCACATCTTTGTGTATCACTAAACTACACTGTCAGAAATATCTGCATTACTTCAATGTAAATGCAATGAAAGTAATTATTATGAACTCACACAAAATTGAATGTACACATGTACATTAGCTTACAACAGTCAAAGCTTAATGATCGTATTTTGAATGAATGAATGATCTTCATGGACTGGTGATTATGAATAAATGATATGAATGATGAGATGCAGGGAAAACGGGAGAATCTGTACATTAAATCTACATTGATTTTTAATTTAAAAATATTTATTTAATGCACAAATACATTAAGCTATTTTTAATGTGCAGTATACATTAAGTTTCATGTACATTAATACATTCACCTGCGTTAAATTTAATAGCATTCCTGACAGAGTAGCCAATGAAAACGTAAATCTGTTACTTAAAGCACACAGAGGCCGCGCCCTCTACTTTGTCAACCCCTCATGTCCGAGTACTACATGTCGGCATCCCTCAAAAGCCGGCTTTGTTTGATAACTTACTTTCACATCTCAGTGTATCACTAAACCATGAAAACGTAAATCTGCTACAACACAGAGACCGCGCCTCGTGCTGTGTCAACCCACGTCAGAGTACTACAAGTCTACTTCCCTCGACAACCTAGTAGGGGCACAGCGGCACTCCGTTCTATCAATCATCCCCGTTGTTCGCGCAGCAGCTCCGCAGCCGCCGTTGCGAAACAAGGCGCGTTGAGTCCCGCGGGCAGTTTTCTCTCCGCCAGAGGCCTTATTGTAAACATTACGCAACGCGCCGCGCTTCTGCGCTGGGAGAGGGGCCGCGAGAGCACGCGAGAAACGCGCCGAAGTCACGCGTGCCTCCGCACGGCACCTGCTGCGAACCGCCGGAGACGAAACGCGCGCGAAATGTCAGGAGGCCGATAACGGGATTCGGTCGGTGGTTCAGCAGTCGGAGGGGAAGTCCTGCGTTGAATGGACTGCTGAAGGAAAACGGGGGGCCTCGGCCATCTTGGCCCAGGTCGGCATAAATCACCGATCTCTCGTTGAGATATTGGAGATAAAGAAATAATGTATGTGGGAATGAGTTACATTTCAGTAATCTGGCAGGAATGATAACGAAATAATTTACAATCTCACCCCCGTTACAAAAATATGTAACTTATTAATTTCATTACTTATACTTTGACAGTAATCGGAAGCAGTATAATGATTTCGTTCCAGAGTCTCAAAGTAAGTGGTTTCGATGAATGGTGAACCAGGCAGCCTCTGAATGGTCATTTAACAGGAAAGAATATTTCAGAACAATTGATTTGGATGAGAAAGCCATACAAATTTGTGTATTCAAAGTGAGTGATACCCAACCCTGCATTTGAGTATTCACATCACGACAATTGATTACATAGCTAGGTCGAATTCAGCCGTCTATCGAGCAGAATTCTAATGACTCGCTGCTCGGTATTTTTCTGTGGTTTCTCCAATCAGCACCAGGCGAATGCCGGACCAGTACGCTAACAAACGGCTCGCGGACCACACGCGATCTTTCCTTCCTCTTCCTCGTTATATCCTCATCTTAGTTTACTTGTTTACACAACCTTATACTTACATGCACTACACTACAACATAAGCCGGGATACCAGTCGGGAGCTTAGAGCTTGTCCCGGTAGAGGCGGGGCACCGCTGGTGGGAGAAACCTGATTGTGGAATCCTCGCTTAGCGAATGAGTAGGTCGGCGCTGGACCTCGGCATCCATCGGGGGAAGATCACCGCCACCTCCCGAGGTAGCAACATGCATTTGATCCGGGACTAATGACCTCAGCAGTGGACGGCCCGGAATCAATCAGACTGAACGTCTGGCGGCCAGGCGGGCCAAGCGGAAGGGCCGAACGACCGCGAGGGGGGGGGCGACCTCGGCGCGGGGAGGGGGAATGTAGTGCGAGGGCAGCGGCGCGGCGGCGACCTCCGCCGGATGCGGAGTCTCCTTGCGGTGCGTGCAAAGAGCGCGTAAGAGGGAGGGGGGCGCAGGAACGGAGCCGGCGGTGCAGGCGGCGCGGCGTGCGTGCTCGCCGCGGGCCCACGGCGTCTGCGAATTATGCTGATCACTCCCCTGCGCCTCTGCGGCCGGCCAACGCAAGAAACGGCGACTGCCAACAAGGGGATTGGCGACGTTCGGTATGGAGTAGTCACACGCATCGGCTTAAAAACTCTCCGTTCGATCCCCGCATTGAAAAGGAAGAAACTTCGAAAATACGTATATTTCAAGTAAAAAATATCAAAGAGCAATTTTTTTTATTGGTATAAGAACAAAAAAGCAATTAGGTTCTTTGATATCTTCATAGTTTATTATTGTATACACATTAGTTCAAGTTCATCAAAGTTACGAAATTCGAATAGCATAATTTATAACTGTTTTATTTCACAATAAATAATCGTGCACTGATATTTTCTCTAACAAATCACAAAATTAATATTCCGCAAAATGTAAAGAACGTCATACACGGTTATGTTTTTTACCAAATTTATGCATTACTACATGATTTTAATAGCATTTTGTATTGAACTTGTTGAAGACGTTGATCAGGCTCGATTGAGTTGAGTGGGCAATGCCTCATGACGTAAAATCGTCCAGTTATCACCACTGTACAGGGCTTGGGCGCTATTTGCCCTCTGCCGAATAGAGGAGTCGGAGCGAGCTCTCGGAGGCGGGCGCCTGCGGCCAGGGCAGAAACTTCGTGACGAGGGGAGGGATCGTCTCGAGGAAATCGTCTGCTTCCAGCCCACTCGCGGCTTCGACCCCTCAATTTTTGCCCATCCCCAGCGCTTGTTTGCCTTTAACGACGCCTCCTAATGCGATTGGCCTAGTTGGCCCAGCGGTCCATTTCCTGCTCCTTTCGTTGAGGCGCAGGAATTTTCCGTAGGTTTCAACAAATATGTAACAACAATGTTACGTGCTAATGCATCACTGAGCTAAATAGAGAGGTCGCTCGCAATGCTTTCAATATTTCCTAATCGTCCGAAGATATCTTGTGCTCTACACTTCTCTGGAGAGTGAATACCACTTCAACACTTGTAGACAAATACCACTGATCTTGAAGGAGCAAAAAAAGTTATTATAGAGATGAATTTAGAGGTATGAAACGGCATTATCATATTGCGTATTTTCTTATTTATATAAATGTTCGTATTCCAAATATTTTTCAATAAACAGAAAACTGAAGTTGAAACCTATTCCAGTAAAGGCAATTCCCCTTTTACCACCATTCCCTCATTACGGAACACCTCGCCTGTCAGCCATTGTCAGAGGAATGCTTTGTTTCCGTTCCCAACGCATCTTCTAGAATTCCTCATTCGTGACGCTTTTGTGAGAATTAACCGAGCACTTGACATCACCATCGGCGCTATCTTCATCACTTTTTCGTCCTCTCACGTACACCAACCCCAACAGTGGCGACAATTCCGCGTGCCCTTGGAACAGGTACGCTAGCAGCATCATTTCAGTCTCGACCGATCACGTCGGCGCTACCAGCACAAAATGTTCCCTCCCCAGTTATCACTGTCTCCACCGTGTCACCACTACAACCACCGCCACCCCCACCCCCACCCCCACCTCTTCCA
>BOPP01000030.1:1778035-1874916 GCA_017312745.1 Gryllus bimaculatus
ACAACAACAACAACAAAATTACCACAACCACTACCACCACATGAAACAGCACTTCCACTCGTACTACCAGCACAATCAGATTACAGTAGTGTCTAAATCATTTCCCCCATCCAATTCCCAACCGTCAATCACCCATCCGCCGATACCCAAATAGTCCACAACTCATTTGCATTAACTCAACAAACCCTACCACTTCAGTCGCCGCTTCTTACCTCCGTCTCGAATGACCGGCCAAACAAGCAGTTCGCCCCGAAACGTGCACGCCTTGCCCTTGAACCCGCACCCTCCTCCGTGCGTGCCAATTCGCCTCAGCGCATCCGCGCACCGAGCCACGGGTTTGAGCGGCGCCCGCGGCGGTTGTCCGTCTTCGACCCTCGCGGACGTTCTCACGGCGCTCGGCTGGTTCGCGGGCTGCGCGCCCGGGGCGCCACCGAAGCCCGGCACTCCCACCCGAGAAGCTGCGGAGCGCCCTCGGCCTTGCTAAGTGGAGCCGTCACCGCTCAGCGGCCCAAGGCCGGCCCGACGTTTCTCCAGGCATGGGGAAAATGCAAGAAAACCCGCCTTCGTTACTTAATGTTGCTCTCAACAATAATTATTGCAGTTTGCTCGGTAGAGAAAGTGTGGGAAACGTGGGGGCATCACTTGCGTAACAATGTGTATGAGTACTGCCGAAATAACTGAATAGCGTTTCCCGCTATACGATTTTGAATATGCTACCACGCAATTAAGTTATTTCATGTTTTGTATTGAAATTTGTGTACTCTAACAAAGTTCCTCTGGCTGCTAATTTACTGTTGAAAGTCGATGACTCGCAGGGATGCTGCCAAACGTGTACACAGGCACCGTCAAAATAAGTGAAGAGCATGGTTCATTGAGTTTATTCAATGGGTTTCCATTCGTTTCCTGTGCACTTTCTACACATCGCTCTCTTCGCAACTCTAAAATACCGAATTCTCTTGCGAAGTACACCTTACTGCAAATTTTCTCTCGCAACTTGTCCGTAATTCGTAATTATGTTGTTTGGTGATGTGGCCGGATTGCATTTGGAGCTGCATTTGCAATATTTAGTAACATTTATAGTCACAAACCTCGATTTCTACGAAAACACCAATGCACATTAGAGAAGACAAAAATAATGTATTGTAATGTTACTAATGACAGGTACCGGTTTCGGATGATTCATTCATTTTGTTTTGCAGGAAAGTATAGTCTAGAAAAATTCCTTTCTGAAGTAATATAAGTTACCAAAGAGCGTCTTCATGATTCAAAATAAGCGGCAAAATAATTTATTTTTGTCATGTTTTCCTTGTTATGAATCATTTTCTCCCATTAAATATACCTGCAATAATCGTATTACTTGTACCACCTTCCCATTATGCTCTTCGTCTTGATATTCATGCTCTTATCACTGATATTCCTTTTTCTGTCTCTACCACTCTCGACTAAGTTTCCTCATTTATTGTTTATGCATAAAAAATGTTTACGACCTAACTTTCATTCGAATTTTTAAAACTGAATACCGCCTGAAATCATGTAATTTTTGTAATTGTTACATAAAAGACCTTACGCGTAGAAACGCAAGCTAATGCGTAGTAGATGGGGTTCCATCCTTGAATTTCTTTCGCTTTCCAATTTCGCAATACCAAATAGCTGAGACATGCATAGTTTACTGTCATCACTTTAATACATTTTACGATCCATCATATTACGTCGTCCTGATGCAAACTCTACAAATGATCATTGTGTCAGTGTGAGTCAACGAATGACGAGAAACCGCCATTCTCTTCTATTGTAGTTCCTTACCTCAGAACATCCTCATTCAGTTCAATGTTAACCACCCCGACCGGGAAGTAAATATTGTGTGAAATATTCCCTGTAGTATTTTGTGATTGAAGATCAAAGAATTATTGGCCCTTTGGTCAAAAAATAGAATAGTACTGGAACTCAGGCATATCAATTAAAGATCATAAACTAAAAATACTATCAAATTACCTGTTACAATAAAAAAGACTAATAATCAGAACAAAATTATGAGATAAGTGATTGAATTAAACAACCTAATTTGTATACTCGCATTTCATTACGAAACCGAGTTGCCTTCAATCAACATCACTTCTGCTCTTTAAAAACTTAAAATGTCCGTATGGTTGAAGTATGGAGCATGACGGAGAGAGCAAGCCGCCGGTAGGCTGCGCGCCTCGTGAGCCAGCCGAGAGCGGAGATCCTGTCTGGGAAGTAGCCCATTGTGCGAGACGCAGCGTGGCCTCTCCTAGAGAAGCCGTCTTTAATAGAGCGGCTCATGGCAGAGGAGGGCGAGGGTTTACGGCTTCGCGGAATCGATGCATGTCAGTGGCGCAGGGCGGGACAGATGCTTCACTTTCACATTCCCGCGTTCGGCCAACTGACAGGTGGCCTCCGGCTGTGCCACGCAGCCTCGAGGCAACGTGATGCCAGCAGAACGCAAAATCTATTAATTCTACGCATAGTCAACAGTAAATTGTGCCTGTCTGCCTGTGCCTATCCCTGTCTGCATGTCTGTCTCGTTTATCTCTGTGTCTGTATATGTGTCTGTCTGCATGTCAGCAGTCTGCCTGCCTATCTCACTGTCTGCCTGTCTGCCTGCCTGCTTGTCTTCCTGTCTGCCTTCCTGTCTGCCTGCCTCACGTCTGCTTGCCTGTCTTCCTGTCCGCCGGCCTCACGTCTGGCTGCCTGCCTGCCTGCCTCTGCTGCCTCTGCCTGCTCTGCCTTGCCTGCCTTGCCTGCCTGCCTGCCTGGCCTGCCTGCCTGCCTGCCTGCCTTGCCTTGCCTGCCTGCCTTGCCTGCCGCTTGCCCTGCCTGGCCTGCCTGCCTGCCTGCCTGCCTGCCTGCCTGCCTGCCTGCCTGCTGCCCTGCCTGCCGGCCTGCCGGCCCTGCCTGCCTGCCTGGCCTGCCTGCCTGCCTTGCCTGGCCTGCCTGGCTGCCTGCCTTGCCTGCCTGCTGCCTGCCTGCCTGGCCTGCCTGGCCTGCCTGCCTGCCTGCCTGCCTGCCTGCCTGCCTGCCTGCCTGCCTGCCTGCCTGCCTGCCTTGCCTGCCTGCCTGCCTGCCTGCCTGCCTGCCTGCCTGCCCGCCTGCCTGCCTGCCTGCCTGCTGCCTGCCCTGTCTCCCCTGCCCCTGCACGCTGCCTGCCGCCTGCCTGCCTACCTGGCTGCGCCTGCCTGCCTGCCTGCCTGCCCTTTGCCTGGGCCCCTTGCCTGGCCTGCCTGCCTGCTCTGCCTGCCTGCCTGCCTGCCTGCCCCGCCTGCCTCCTGCCTGCCCTTGCCTGCCTGCCTGCCTGCCTGGCCTGCCTGCCTGCCTGCCTGCCTGGGCCTGCCTGCCTGCCTGCCTGCCTGCCTGCCTGCCTGCCTGCCTTGCCTGCCTGCCTGCCTGCCTGCCTGCCTGCCTGCCTGCCTGCCTGCCTGCCTGCCTGCCTGCACTGCCTGCCTGCCTGCCTGCCTGCCTGCCTGCTGCTCTGCCTGCCTGGCCTGGCACCTTTGCCTGCTGCCTGGCGCTTGCTCCTGCCTGCCTGCCTGCCCTGCCTGCCTGCCTGCCTGCCTGCCTGCCTGCGCTGCCTGCCTGCCTGCCTGCCTGCCTGCCTGCCTGCCTGCTGCCTGCAGCCTGCCTGCCCTGCATGGCCTGCCTGCCTGCCGGCCTGCCTGCTGCCTGCCTGCCTGCCTGCTGCCTGCCGCCTGCCTCCTGCCTGCCTGCCTGCCTGCCTGCCTGCTGCCTGCCTGCCTGGCCTGCTCCTGCCTGCTCTGCCTGGCCTGCCTGCCTGCCTGCCTGCCTGCCTGCCTGCCCTGGCCTGCCTGCCTGCCTGCCTGCCTGCCCTGCCTGCCCTGCCCCTGCTGCCTGCCTGCCTGCCTGCATGCGGCTGCTGCCTCCGCCTCTGCCTGCCTGCCTGCCTTTGCTGCCTCCTGCCTGTGCCTGCCTGCCCTGCCTGCCTGCCTGCCTGCCTGCCTGTGCTGCCGCTGCCTGCCTTGCCTGCCCTGCCTGCCTGCCTGCCTGCCTGCCTGCCTGCCTGCCTATCTTACTGTCTGCCTGCCTGTCTCACTCACACAATTTAATTTTTTTCAACTCAAATTAATAAACATAAAAATACTTTTAAAACGTTTAAAGCGTCAGAGGCGCCACACTAAATATGTTGTCGGGCAATAGCCTGAAAATGTTTTATCCTATCCATGAAACTCTAATACGAAATGTACTTAGCTTTGATCTATGTTATGAGCCATTCTCATTTCTGAGCGAAGAACATGCTTACAGCTCTCCCTTTCCTGGTCAGGTGATGTTAGTGGTATTCTGCCTTTAAACTTGCAGTTTATCACGGATGGAAAGGTGATCTTGGGGGGAATGATGATCGAAGAATGGTTATGTCTAGGATGAAGGTTCAGGGATGCATCGTGATAAGAGAACCCAACAGGCAATATTGATTTAATATTCCGTGAAATTTTGAATTTGAACAATAATTATATGCAAATGTGCTTCTAAAACTCAAATAAAAGACAAAATATTTTAAAAAGATATTATGAGAAATCTAGTAACATTCGCACGTCACCGTTTAATTTCTCAAGCGAGAGAAAATGGGTGGCCTTGTAGAAAGCAATTCTTTAAGGTTACTACCGTCGTACCAGGATTCAAAATTAAGTGGTGAAAGGATGAGAGGATATTTGAAGACATATAATAGAAGCAATTATTGCTACAATAAGGTGTCACTATTTCAACAAACCATTCTCTTAATAACGAGCTCTATCCACCTTTCTGATTGATGCCACTTTGTTACGTAGCGTAGAAAATGGACGTTATTGACATCGGTTTTGAGAAATGCCTGTAATTATTTGTGTAGAGCAATACTTACACCATGGAGTAGAGTACTTTCTAAAGATCATGTGATTAAACACCATTAAATTCATTATTGATGATTTCGTTGATTTTAATGTAGAAAATCAGATTCATCTCTGTAGAAAGACTCATTAGGTTGCTGCAAGACAAGTTATTCATTATGACTCGAAGTGAAAGTTCAGGTGAATCAATAGATGCAATATTTTGGATTGTAAATTCGTATCTTTGCTCTCCATCACATTAGCCAATAACACTGAGCCTAAACTTCTCTTGGATAACAAACGACCGGGAGCTATTCCAGAATCACAACAAAAAATATACCACGAGAAAGTAAAAACGAAATCGCCAACAGAATGGATGACATGCTTAGGTGTCCTTGCCAAACAAAACGCGTCGTTCTGTAGATGGAATCAAAGAAAAGTAAAATGGAAATGCCAACCAAGAAAGAAAAGTGACGGAAATAAAAGAAAGGAAAGTATCCAACATGCAGAGAAATTGTGTTTAATCTCTCATACATGGGTTTTCTCGTCTGAGAAAGAACCGAGAGGGAAACAAAATATGAAATTCAGTGAGCATATGAATGGCCTTTTACCACTTGATTCAATGATTGATATTTATCACTCAGGATAGTAAGTAGTTAGAAAAGAAAGTTTAAACATGCACCTTGTGTAATTACCATATATACGTGCGTTTTTTTAAAGTTTTGAAAATCATAGAATGTTGAACTAGAAAGAACCAGAAAAAAAGAATGTTGGTGAATCGGAGTATATTGCCCGGAATGATAGTTGTATGTAGAGTTAAACTCGATCGCTTTTAATTTTAGTAGTGGAATAATCCACCTAAAGATACGAAAGAAAGAAACAACAGAAAAATGGAAGAAGAAAGCGAAATACAATCAAAAGAAAGAAAGAGCAAGATAAAATTGAAAGAAAGGACATAAAAACATAAGCAAAAGAAAGTAGAATCAAAAGAACAGACAACAAAAAGAAAGAAGAAAAGAAAATCCGAAGAAAGAGCCTTCGAGAATTTCACAATGAACAACGCAGCGTGGCGCGGTGTGCCGCGACACGTCGACTCGGAACCGTTCACTTTTCCACGCACCTGTGTGGCATTTGTCTCCGCTTCAATGCGCCGATAGGTTATGAAACGCGGAAAGTTGTTCGTTCCGAGAGCGTGAGCTCGCAGCTCACCGCTAACCGCTAGCGGTGAATCGACCGCCATCTTGACTACGGCGCGTCGCGGCTGACGCGAAGGTGAGAAGCACCGTGAGGTTATGAAAGAGTGATCCGATAACACGTTCTTGCCACAGGAAAAAAAACTAGAACGGTCGGTACAGCGTTCTTCAAAACAAATTTCGCAATATAATGTTTATTACTTGTAACTGTGGTGGAATGAAATGAATCATTCACTTTAGAATGCACAGCTTTTGCAACAAGGGGCTTTAGAATAGAATGATTAATCATTTAAGATACGGTAAAAGAATAGTTTCACGTTGTAGATTATCAATAATGATTAATGATAAAGGAAATATAATTTTATTTAAATATGGCAATGGCAATTAATGAATGATTTACATATTCAAAATCTGAAGAAGTTTCCAATCATTTTTCGTACTTATATGAACTTTAGTTTTATATGGCACTGTTAAATGTTTCTTTGTTGAATGAGAGATGTTGAATGATATAACTACTTTCCTACATAAAATCATCGAACTAAAATGAGCGAGATGATTTTTTTCTTGTTTTCTTGGTGTCGATTTTGAAGTTTCTGATTCATTGAAAATATTTGGGAATAGATCAATGCAAATTTGATTAATAACCGTAAGTCCAAGGTCCCTTTCAAGAACGTTAGACCACCTTCTTATTTCTTTTAATTTTCTATACATTCTAAATATTATTGTAAGCTGTTAAGTCCTACATAATAATAAAAAAGATACTTGAAGTAAGTTAATCGCCGGAAACTCGTTTGATGGGCGGGTAATAGAAGTCTGGGTCCTACGCGTCACCTTGCGAGCGGCCTTGTCACCAGGACAAGCTTTAGCAATGCTAACGACCCTCTATACGCAAACGACGAAGTACGCTGGCCAACATAATTAACATGATGGGCGGAAGGCGCAGTTTGAAAGGCAACCCCTGCATTAACTCTATGAAGTGCAGCCAGAAATTTTCTTTAACGATTTTGCCTAGGTCGTATAGTTAAGAATTGCACTGGAAAGTACCTGTGCTTTTGTTAATCTATTGCGATGAGTATTAATGTAATGCAGCATTGTCGGAATGTAGATTTATTATACTGTATTTGTAGTTTTTGAATTATACATTATTTTGTACAAAACAATAATACCATTATCTATCACACTTCGAAGAGAAAGCATTGCTTTCATACTTGAAATTATTTCATAACTTCACCTTAAGATATTCTACCGCAAATTTCTTGAAGTAACTTCTTAGTGAACTAGAAAGGAAACAATGTTTCAATGTGTTATGCAGTAATAAATAGTCATGATTAAAGATATTGTGTGGCTCGGACTACAGTTCCGCAGAAAATATGACTTCAAGCGTTGCGTACTTAATGTAGGGGCGCTCTCCCATATTTTCGACGTTACTTTCTAACATCACTAGGTAGCCGCCAAATCAGAACTTATCCTATTTATACTACCGATCCTAAATGTGCATATATTAAGGGTTATTTAGTTCCGTAATATATATTAATTTTCAAATCCTAGAAAATCACGGTGTCAATTGTGATTTATCTTGCGGTTTTGGGAACTCAACGTAATCCAACCTCTCTTTCACCCTAGGAACGAGTAACTCTCAACGGAGGAGAGCGAGTCTGCCGTAGCGCAAATAGAGCATAATCCTTTTGACACACATCTTGCAGAAAAGCC
The DNA here is from genome assembly GCA_017312745.1 of Gryllus bimaculatus. Taxonomy (NCBI): domain Eukaryota; kingdom Metazoa; phylum Arthropoda; class Insecta; order Orthoptera; family Gryllidae; genus Gryllus; species Gryllus bimaculatus. The sequence continues at coordinate 1,785,771 of BOPP01000030.1, forward strand.
TTTACTTCTTTATTGACTTCCGGTGTCTGATATCAAGAGTGGTCGGTGACCAGATAGTGACGATGATGATGACTGATGAAAGATGGATGATCACAGGTGTATGTACGAGTTGGGGAATGAGATAAATGTCAAGTTACGAAATAATTTCAAGTATGAAAGTAATTTTCTCTCCTCAAAGTGGGGTAGATAATGGTATTATTACAAAATAAAGTATGCATGCAAACAGGATGAAACTTACATGAAAAAAATAGAGAAAGAAACTCACGAAACCGTTCGCTGGCCCGCTGTGGTAGAGCATTTTTTTTGTATTTCCCCTCCGCAGTACTCTCCGGGGAGACGTGAATTTATTTACTTAATTGGGTTTACAGTAAGCTGCTGCCGTACAGCTTTAGCAGCTAAGATGGGTCGATTTTGCGTGTAGCACTTTGGTATGCCAAACTTGAACAAAATTGTTATTATTAATATTTGTCTTACTGCTAAGTTATGTTTTGTTAATGCTCTTTCTTGGTAACGTTTGTATATACAAGCAGTAGTAAGAGTGGTAGAGCAATGGTACAGCTACTGTTTCGGCGCCGTAGCCAGCGCTTTCCTCGCGAGAGGACGACACGATGAGTAGCTTGCTAGAGCTCTGACTAGCGCCTTGCCGGTCCACACTGACCTTGTGCTTCTTGTTACAGGCGCCTGCGGGCCAGCTCTTCACGTGCTCCAACGGTGAGTACCCACACGCCATCTTCCGTGCGCACCGCCGCCTCCGCTGCCAACTAATGAGTGGTTGAGGAGGCGGCGGCGGCGGCGGCAACGGTCCCGCAGCACCCGTGGAGCACAGCACTGTGCGCCCGCGGCTGCGGCGGAGGCTGCTAGCGTACACTAGGCCTATGTTTTTTATGATCGTAATTATAAGCTTCATTACGTGAAATCTCCAACATGTTTTAAGTTGCAACTAAACATTGATAGCTGCCTGGTACTGAAATACAACTAGAAATTAATGTAAGGATTGAAATGATGGTTAATTCATTTAAATAGGAAATTAATATGTTCGGTATCATTTTTTTGTAAATAACAGAACCAAAATGTTCAACGGTGGGAGGGAGAGTTGGCTAATATTATTCCTGTCATCATCCTATCTCCTTGTTGGATTGGAAATTACATTGGAAAGCGGACCCGGGTTGGTGTCTAGGTCGGGGCCACTAATGGCTTTCTCAATTTAAAGTAACACTGATATAGCAGAAATCATTTAAAAATTCCATACGAGATTTTCTTCTTGACTTTGAGCGAAATAGTTGTATTACGTGAGTTTATTGGGAACAAGTCACAGAACACTAGCCTCTTATTGTAGTGATGATGATTCAGGAACCGCATTGATGATGATGATGATGATGATGATGATGCACTTTATTTCATAAAAAATACTCAAAGTTTGATAATGAATCCCCATCTTTGTTTTTGCTAACTTCTCTGTTTATCCCAAGTCGGGAAGGTAACACTAGATTGAAAAAGAGGATTTCAGTTTCTCGCATTTTTTATGCAAATGAAAATTACAAAATATTGTATACATATATCAATTTTCCATGCTTAACATTCATAAATATTTCAACAGTTAAATTATTAATGTTAAATTCTTTCACTTTTGCAAATTCAAGAATACCGAGAAAAAATCTTCGATGAATAATCTTAATAACAGCGAACACTACGTTCCGGGAACATTACGCAAAATAGCTTCAAACACGTTGCAGAATGAGGAAATAGCGTTACATGATCTGCAAATCCCCCAAAGCAGAGCTGAAATCCTTATGGTGTCCCTCCATCTCTTTTACGACGACCAATTTGAAGCCATCAAAGTAAAAGTCGACCCGGGGCGCTCCTCGGCGTATGCATTTCGACGGAACGGCCGTCGCCCGCGGTCGTCCCGACGCGAGATCCGGGTGGGCCGGAATATTCCCTCGACGCCCCCGCTGCCCCCTCCCGCGCCCTTCAGAGCGGGGCCCCCCTTACCTGGCCGTTCATTGTTTGGGCGACCGCTCCGCCAGAACTTTCCATTCTTTTGCACCTGCCTCGCGGCGGCGCTCGTCTCGTGAACCCGTCATTGTGCGTCCCCCGGACAGGGGTTCCTTGTTCCCCCGGGCCCTTTGGAGGCGGGAAAGGGGCCCGCCGCTGGAGGGTCGAATACGCCGACGCATACGCGCGCGAGTGAATGTACAGGCGGGTTCAAAAATTCCTCTCGACGAACAGCCACACCAGCCATATAAAGACTCGCGCTTATCGTAAATGTTCGTATTTCAATTTTGGTCAACGTGTGGTTAGACTCTACACTGACACAAGCCCTTGATTACATGAACAAGATATAGAAACAACACAATTAAACCAATAACTATCCGCTTTCTTCATCGTATTTGCAATTCCCTTGCTTGCACAAACTTTCACCCTGCTTCGTGAAAAAAAATGCATTATGATAGTAATGTTCGTTCTTTGTCGATTTAATTGAAATACTTCGAATTCCAATTTGAATTTTATTGCTTTTGATAGTTGCGTCCAATTACTTCCAAGGAAAACATTTGTTTCATTTTCTTTTGCAATAACACAAAAATGTTTCCCTGAGATTGCTTGAGGTACTGGATTATTGCAGCTCTCTCTCTTTGCTTCCTAATACTTTCAATAACTTCCTTTCTAAGTCTAAAAAGATAATTGTACAATTATAATGTTTATCACTTTCCTATGCAGTTTTTATTCAATGTTTTGTTTAAACGATATTTAATAACATTTTCTTGAATAGATGCCAGTTGTCAATATAGTTTACAGGGAATCATAATTCGCTACATGCAGTTCCCAATATAGATAAGAGAGAATCATATCTCGCTACATGCAGTTCTCTATATAGATTACTTAAAATCATAAACTCGCTACATACAGTTCCCTATATAGAACACAGAGAATCATTTCTCACTACATGCAGTTCCCTATATAGAACACAGAGAATCATATCTCGCTACATGCAGTTCCTTATATAGAACACAGAGAATCATATCTCGCTACATGCAGTTCTCAACATAGATTACATAGAATCATGTCTCGCTACATTCGTGGATACAATTTTCCTTTATGCTCGTGCAACGCGATACATTGTTTGTGCTGTACGAGTACACTTGCTGGAGCCACCAACAGCCCGCCTTCCGCCAGTTCCCACCTTCGTCCGGCGCAGACTAATAGTTTTGCTGGTGGGAACAGAAACAGCTGCTTCCATTGTGTTATTTTGGGAACATGACACTGGATGCGTATTTACGGTAAAACTCTTTGTTTAAGGTTGATGTCACTCCCGGAAACATTTTTCCGAAAGAAAAATATTAATTTCAAAAAAGTCTTGGGGCTAATGATGTTTCTTCATTAAGGTCAGGTACACAGTACTTCGGTACAAAAAGTGTCATCAGAACCTCCTCCAGTCTAGAGTTGGAAGGTCATTTCTTTGCTGTTTCTGTTCTTTCAAATACGTTAGTACTCTTTATGCAATTCCGCTCTCTCTTTCTCTTAATAGAAAATTATTTCACACCGTGAAGCAAAGGGCTTTTCTCTGAGCTGGAACTGGTTCACTCGCCAGTGTGGTAAGAAATGGCGCAACATTCCAACTCGGAAACAAGCAAGCTCAATGAACTCGTGAGACAGCATTCTCAAAGAGGCTTCATGCAGTAGGAATATGGTGAGAGCAATAAGTGTTAAGTACGCAATGGAAACTCTTGCACATTTCTTGTCGCAATTGCAAGAGGATTCAAAACATTCAGGTGACGTGTATTTCCAGCAGCAAATATACTATAATTATTTCATTCACTGCAGGTCTTCAGTTGCTATGATACTCGGCGATGGTTTTGAAGAGGAAATGTCAATTAACATCCGAAAACGCTCATTAATGATCCCACTAAATCATTGAAAAGTTGCATCTGAAATTCGTTTATATACAGAGTGTAAAAGTCTATTAGATACCTGTATTGGTAGATACGTTGTACTGGATTTATGGAAAATCATCAATCATCTCTCACAATTGCCTGTCCTCACAGTTTATGGATAACAGATGTGCCTGCGAAATATTTAAGAGCTATAAAGTTTGTTTAAGTCTCTTGAAATTAAAGAAAAGTTCATTGAATACTATTGTCCTTAAGCAACCGTAAATGTATAAATTTGCTTGTGACCCGACTCAAGAAACAAAGACAGGGTTGTGAGCCAACACTATTTTGAGGTCGAGATAGGTACCCTTAAGCTGTCAGAGTCAGCTAATAAAACACGCGAAGGAATGCCACTTCGCAAGCCGACTTCGTGCGTGGGCAGTCGATGACTGGGGCGGGCACTTGCACAGTACACAGCCGGAGGCTAGCAAGCCCGTTTGGCAGGCAAAGCGCTGGAAGATGTGCTGCCGGTAGCTTCGTCTACAGTGGAACACTAATGCTCTTTTACCTTACAAACTTTACCCACGTGTAATAAGTTTAGTTAACTTGAGGAAGAGGTGTTTTTGTTTGCTTGTTGTGCCGCACGCCTAATTAATGGGTAAATATGTAACTAATGAACTGAAAAGTGACTTTGAAGTCAAAAACTAGCTAGAATAGAGGCCTGAAACCCAAGCTCTTCCGCAAGATTGCAGATCAGAGAAACTCAAATTTCAATATTGGACGAATATGTATGAGTTGGCTGTGATTCAAAATAAGAATAGTAATTAATTTAATGCAAATAAAAGTTCTAAAATATTGAAAACAAAATCTTCAAATATTTTCTAATCAATTTCCGATTTTAAAGTACCATCGAATCAGTGAAACATAACTCCCAGCGCATGTATAATTGGACAGTTCATTGTGTGATACGAATTCGTATACGAATTATGACTGTTCAGTTTGTAGCGATGGCAGATCAGTCTCCATAAAGTAGACGGGCATTCTGCGCGCAACGGGTTGTTCGTTTCCCGGAGACGTCACTAGAGGCAACACACGGCTCGTGCCAGTCGTCCATTAAACGCGCAACGCAAGAATGCCACTTCGCAGCCGAGTACCATGCGTGGGCAGCGGATACCCGCCTGCAAGCACCCCGCCCGAGGCCCACTAGCCTGTTTGACGGGCGCGGCGCGGCGCGGCGCGTGGAGTGGGGAGGGGGGCGGGGTTTGGCGCTCGGCGCTGTCGCATTCCGTGGCCGCCTCCGCGTGGCCTCCGGTTCGCAGCCGGTCGCACCCTTTCGCTCGGCCTTCCGGGCTGCCCTGCCCTGCCCTGCACCGCCCCGCACCGCACCGCACCGCTTCCAGCCCAGTCGAGTCGCGTCAAGCCACGCCATTTTTCGCCGTTCTCCTCGGCCGCAAGGTTGCCGCAGAGGCTGCTACTGCCGACGGCCGCGCATAAGAGAATGACGGGGGAGGGGAGGTGTCGACCCACGGCTTTGAACTTTGCGCTACTTCCCAAGCGCTCGCCTCCTGCCTCGTCCGGCCGGACTCTTCCCGACGCGAATCGCATCGTGCGGTTGTGTTGGCATTAACCTCTTATACAACTCCATTAAGGTTGTAGTTTGTAAGTGGCATTGTGCAAGTCGCACGAAACAACGAGCTCTTGGAACGTGAATGTGAGCCTTGTTTTCACCTCATGTTATTCCTCACTCTGTACTCTACTCTTCTCAACAAAACACGGTTGATTAACCTTTAATATGAAGTTTATAAAAACCACGATTTATGCATTTTTTATGGATTTCCATTCTTCCGAGAACTAATCATAATTTATGGTCAACATAATTAACTCTCTACTAATATCAACTATGATAGTTCCATATTGTCTATTTCGTGTATATATACGTTGAAACATGAATCTTACCTTAACAAAACCTTCCAATGTTTGAGGCAGTTTTTTGCACAATTTGTTGAATACTAATTGCAGTAACTATGTACCCAGTTATTGCCCTCAGATTGCATTGTGTGATCATCAATATTGTGGTACTTCTCATGCTGCAATATGCGATATGCTGTTCTGTTTTTTCTAACGTTCTATGTTTATGTTGCTGTTCTATCGATATGCTGTTCTATTTTTATGTTCATGTTAAACATTCAATCGTTTTAACTAGTCATTATTAATTTGTTTATGGACTGCACAAAATGGGTAAAACGTATGTTCGTACACTATATGTCCTGACTTCTCAATAGCACAGCATTAACATAAACAATCTTCGAAATTGGATTCTTTTTTTAATGTTCTTTTAAGAGAAAGAAAAGATTCAAAATGCGCTACACCGTTGTAGGTATGGTCAGAATGTTTTCAAATGCGAGTGTGGTGAGAGGAGGTGTATTATTTCCCGCTGTTCTCGCTTGTTTGGAATTGCTTCGTAGACGTTAGAGATGGAGAAACGATGGAAGACTACGATTTCAATCCAACAAATTGCTACCTGCACGAAAGATCCAGAATATAGATACGAACCGGTTTTAACATACAATCGCGTGGTGTACCACCAATTCCAAACACATGTCTTCGCGGTGGCAGAAGAACAAGAAACGAATGTACTATGCTTCAGTACGTACTTCAAAGAGAAAAGAAGTTGCACGGACGTTTGTACACTATAAAAGTAGGAAAATATTACAAACAGAATACGTTAAACTCGACTGCCTCAGAAAATAAAGAAACATTTTCTGTAGCAACTGGTTTATCACAAAGTACTCACAAGATACTTTTCACTCATTAGACTATGCCTATCTCTTATAATAGCTTTCTAATCATAATACTACGGTACTTTTCCTCAAAAATCGTTTTCGTTCCCCATGATTTCATCTGTGAAAATGCGAGTTATTCGTTTACGGTGCAACAACATAAGTCTTGGTCTAACGTCGTAGTTACAGTTTTGATACTTTTTAGATCTTGGGCAATCGATCTTTTGGGAATCAGTCCAGTTACCAGCTCTAAGGATGAAAGTGGAGAAAGAAAGGTAAATGAAGGATTCCAATCATTTCGAGGTCCATTATTTTGCTCTTTGCGGAAACCTCTTGAACCTAAAGGGAATAATTCAGAGAAACGACCGAAGATATCAACCGGCCTCTGGAAATGCCATGCCGGTGGCAATGGCGACGTACATAGCTTTTTAGTTGATAGCGAAAATTTGCCGAAACTTGAATCAAGGTCGCAATATTCGAACCTTCAGATATGAGCCTATGTTTTTCGTACAAGTGCTAATTTGAACTGACAAAATTAATAGCTGAGTAAGATAAGCTGTTTGTGGAGACATGTGAAGGCGTGAGTGACACCCCCTTTAACTGAAGGCAAATTAAATTCCATCCGAGTGCTGATTGAGTAATTACCCTCTTCCCGGCTGGCTTTCTCGCCGAGAGCAGAGCTGCGCGGCGTCCGCAGAGAACTTCCGTCTTCCTCCGCTAGCGCCCGTTGGCGCCACGTGGGACGTGGTTGTTTCACACGTGCGGCCACCGTTTAATTAGTGGCGTTGCGAGCGCCCCACCGCACCGCGCGGTCCGCTACGCTCGCAGACCGTTGCTGTCCGTTGCGTCACCACGCTCCGCACGCTCTCCACGCTCGTCGTCCCTCCCTCTCGTGCCGTAATTGCCCTAGAACGCTGTTTTTTGCCCGGATGGCACATTGCTTTGAAATGAAAGAAACTGTTTCTTTTGGCCGGCTTATTGGGTTATTGTCAGTACCTGACTTGTATACTTCGATTGAATGACGACAAATAAAATTTTCCGTATGGAAACGATTGCGATTAGCACAAATTGGGCGTTAAGAAAGGTAAATATGATCGGAGAGCAAATGTTCTTCCCTTGGATAAAAGTGTGAATATTTCGAGTGATCGTGACTTGAAGTAAGAAATGCATAAATCACGTTCACGATACTTACTTCTGGCGGGAAGAGAAAGTTGGAGATAGTTTTAATGTACTTTAGACTACCTTTCATTCTAAGAGAAATGTTATGGTTGATTACCCTCTATCAACTTTGCTTACTATCCATTTATCGTAGTCCCCAGAAGAATACTTTTCTCTTTAAAGTAACACGCGATTAATAGATTTTTTTTTACGAAATGCCTTTCTAAACAGTATGTAGCTTTAGCACACACAATATTTATGTGGGAGCATAATAAGTAGAATGTTTAATGTTTATAATCGATAATTTTAAATTTCATTTTTATATTGTTGCTAGATTCCCTTTAGAATTGACATATATCTCTCTGCTATCAGATCTGACTCCAGACAAACTCCTCCCAATTAATATCTTTCTTCCTCCTTCGCTAATTGCATATTGAGTTTACCGCAACGCACACACCAGCAACCTTGTACGTCGAGACGCGTTCCCTTACAAAAAACACAGAGGAAAAAAACCTCGTGCTCCTCGTCTCGACATTGGACAGTGGACACGCAGCCGATGATTAAACACGGCCAACTCTGCACTTAAGGTTAATAGCAGTCGGCCGTTCAACTCGGCCCGTGAGCGGCGGCGGCGGGGTTTCGTAATTGCGTCTTGGGCTCCGGACCGGCGCGGCGCGGCGCGGCGCGGAGGCTGGAGCGGCGGCGGTGGGTGAAAGTCTAATGGATTTAGTAGTGGCGCAGCCGGATAAACGCCGCAGCAATTAGACGCGGGCGAAGGACGGGGGCGGCGACGGGGGCGGCGCGGAGCCTGCTTCCGCGCTCACTGCCCGTCGTCGGAAAGGATCGTGGTTCCTGGCAGCTTCTCGGATCCATAGCGTTAGAAAACGCTCAAGACGATCCAGAATAGCTGGCTGTTTCGAGAGGAGAAAATACTGAAATGACAGATTCGATTTACCGGTAAAAGTGGCTCAATTGGTGTTGCTGTAGTGCCTCTGACCGGGAGGTCGTAGGTTTCGAATCCCGACGGTGGTAGGTTTTCGACATTGCACTCGACCTAGCTGTCTAGTGAGCCGGTGTCTGGAGGAGAATTCTAGCGGCCAGCTGCTCTGATCGGTAGTTTTCCGTGGTTTCTTCGATCATCACTTGGCAAATGCCGGAGCAGCACCCTAACAAAAGGGCCACGGACCGTGTCCTTTCTCTTCTTCAATTTTGGTTGTCCTCTCCTCACCCCTTATTTACGTACACTACTCTACCACACTTGTCCTACTCTACCACACTTGTCAGGAGACCAGCCGGGAGCTTAGAGCTTGTTCCGGCCGCCCCGCTAGGGTGATGTACCTGATAGGGGAAAATCCTTGTTAGCAGACGTAACGGGCGCCAGATCTCGCCGTCCGGCGGAATAAAACATGCACTACACTTATGGGGATAATGACCTTTGCAGTTGACGCGCCCGGTCATTCAATCAATCAAGATTTGTTTCCCATTGGTGTGACAGAGGCCTCGAAATGATTGTCGAACCGTCAGCACTGCTGCCTTTGATGTGACCACTTCCGGACGGCCAAGAGCATTCGCATGACTGGCCGCAAATGCCTATGACCTCACTTCAAACTGTCCGCTGTTTTTGTTTTGTTTTGTTTTGTTTTTTTCGTACTGACATTGGCACTGATACCGTGTCAATATTCACGTGCATGTGTAAGCAATGAATGGAGGATTGTACGAGACAGCGACTAAAGAAGTGTAACTAAACAGTTGGAAAGATTACTTGCTTGATTTTCTATTTTAAAACTATCACGAATTTCTTTTGAGTCATTACATCAGTCGTTTTTGGAAAGGATACTCTTCGGAACTTTAAACTCTTCAGCGATTTCCTCGCTAATTGCCTCTTTATTTCAATATTTTCTCCTCCATCCAGCTCGTCCATCCTCATGCTTTATATATGTTTATTGTTTTAATGCCGTTTTCATTCTTTATTCGTCATTATACTATAAAGTGCATCCGCCTGTCCTCTTTTCTACCATTGCGGTTCTCATATCTTTGTCAGGCTCTTCGCATTTGTCCGTGACCCTAGTCTTTCTATTCTTTCTCCCTTCAACGCATCCGCCGATTGAAGGCTATGCGGCTGTGCCGATTTGCACCCGCCTACCCCCGCCCGGCCTCGAACCCACTCCCTTGCCCGCGCATCCGCCGCCGCTGCCGGAGGGGTCACGGAGAGAAAAGGCGCTGTTCTCGCGGATCAGGAAACCGGACGCGGACGAGAAAATGACTTCGTTTTCCGACACGGAGAGTTGAATAAGAAGGCGAACCTCGAGTCTAGTTTTGCTCGAGGCAACTTGCTAGGTTAGTAATTATGGTTAATCTACTTTAAGGTGCGATTTGAGAACATAAAGAAATAAGACACAGCTGGAACTTGTGCCATTCTTATCTCCAAATGAATTAAATCAACTTAGGATTTTCACTCACCCTCAAATTATTTCACAAGCGGATGGGACTGAGTAAATATAGTAATGTCAATGCGGAATTAAGTTAGTCCACTCCCAAGCCTATTTTTTCATTTCGAAATTTTTCGGGGGCCGATGTGTTCTCCGCTCATTTTTATCTACAACTCTACAACTACACCTCTATTTTGCTAGTCCATTTCCGAGTTTTGTTTTTTGTTTTGCTTTTGAGAGCCGATGTCCTTCTCGTCCGTTCCGTTGCTACAACTCTAAAAACAACGCAAGGCTAGCCGACGCTGGAAGACCAGATAAAGGCCAAGTGGGTCGGAGGGCAATGCCGTATAGGAGCTCGCGTCGTGACCGGGCACCTGTGCGCCCTGCGGACCAACCGGCCCCGGAACGGCGTCGCTTCTTGCCCGGGCCTCTCCTCTCCTTTTCTCCCCGCCCCGCCCCGCTTCTCTCTTCTCTCCGCGCCGCCTTGGGCTCAGGTGCGCGCCCGCGTTGCGTAAGCGCCGAGGATGGCGGCGGCGGCGGCGGCGCATTCCATCCCGCGACGTGCGTGCGGCGCGACCCGCACGCGCTGTCCACACGTAATTACGACTTTTTGCCGCCCTTCCGCCCCTTCCTCCTCGCCCCGCCCCCTCGAGTCGCCGCCCGGCCGGCCATTCATTGTTCTCGTCAACCTCCTCACTCGCAGCAATGGAACTGTTGGCGCTTTACTTCGTCGATCCTCACCTGTAACTCTTCGTGTTGTTCGATAGTTTTTCTAGCGTTCTTTCTTTCTAGTTTTGAAATCTTTCTACTTCTCCTCTGTTCTAGTTCATCCTTTGAGGAAAGATGCGAATGAATATTTATATTCATAATATATAATATGAATATTTATATTTTCTCTAATTTTGTATCCTTGTTTTCAATATCTCTTCGCTTTCTTCTGCCTTTTTCTTTTCTTTTTATGCTCTAGTATTCATCTCCGCGATCACCTGCATGAATTTGGCATACCTTCAATTAACTACTTTTAAAATCTTTCTTTCTTTCCTTCTTCCTCTTCGTCTTCTTCTTCTACTACTTGTATCGTTAACTCGCCTATTGATGATTACGTCACGTTCTCTCTTTACCGTTTTACTTTCTGTGTTTTTTATTTCTGCATTTGTTTTCTTTCCTGGTTTAAATTTTCAATTTATTCGTTTCTTTACGTCTTTCTTTTTTATTCACTTCGCCCAGTTTTTTTGGTACTTCTTTTTTTTCATTTCCTTTGCCGTTTGGTCTGAATTATCTGCACGCAAGAGTTCTTAGGCCCTCGACTTTACGCAAGACGCTTCTCCACTTCCGAATCAGTTGTAGCCAAAAAACGATCGTCACGATCCAGAGATTTGCGAAACTTTCTCAAAACAAACGCTCCGATGGAAAATAATTCTCCACTTTCTCTTTCCTCAATTGTGTACAAATGTCTGAACTTCCTCGACGAGACAGTCTACATCGGACACATTTACAAGCGAGAACGTTTCCGAACTTCCTCCCCTAGCCGCTGGCCGGAGAAATCACACATCCTGCATTGCGTTCACGATCGACCGAATGGTTTGGCTTCTATGGTGAGACTTTTCTCTGGATAATAGCATATTCCACTTCAGAAGTGTCCTATTGCCCCAAAACGTTAAAGGTCAACCGTAGCAAATCTTCCAATGTTCCTTATAATATTTCATTGTTTTAAGGAAGATCGAGTTTACATTTTAGGAATATACAGCTACTGTTTATTTCTCATGTACGTACATTCTATAAACAAAGAGCAAACCATATATTTAATATTTCACTAGTAAGAATATCCCATATTTGAATTTGACAAATTCAATGAAAATTTTAACAGCTTTAGAAAAATACTATTGTGCAAGTGTACTTATATGTTGTAAGTTTGAGCAAAGTTAATGCTTAGTTGTCATTTGAAAAAAATACATTCAAAGATGCTCCTCTTAAAAATGCCGAATACCTAAACACGACAAAGAATTTTTTCCTGGAAAGCAAACAAACCAGGCAAGCCGGTTGCTCTTCTCAAGCCGGACCCGGCACTCGGACCTTCATTATTTGGACCACCCCGACTCCGGAATAAAAGGTCTCCGGGCTCTTGGTCAAGAGCTTTCGTGGTCTCCCGTTCTTTATGGCTGCGTCGCTGAGAACACGGCTTGCAGCGAGGTCAGCGCAGGTGTTTCCGAGCCGTGGAGCTCTGCGTCTTTCTCCGGCCCGTTCCGCCCCCCGCCCTCCGCGAAGGCCGCTTTTCCTCTGGCCGGGCGCCCGCGCGGGAGGTTCCACAGGCGCGAGCGACGGCCTCGGCTGGGGCGATCGGCGCGGGCGCGAGGCGCGTATTTGCATGGGAATGCGAGCGTCGGGCGATGTCTCCGCGCGATGGCGGCCGCTGCCACGCCCTCCCGCAGCTGCGGCCTTGCGAGCGACGAGCGCCGCCCGCCCACTGGGCCGAAACACGCGGAGCGCGGGGGATTAAACCGACCATTTCAAGTAAACAAAATCGGGAGCGGTGGCGCAGAGTATCAACTGATGTCACTGCAGTGTCTCTGACCGGGAGGTCCTACGTTCGAGTCCCGACGATGGCATGATTTTTCCACACTAGCTTGTCAGCTAGGTCGAGTTCAGTGGCTGTCTAGAGGAGAATTCTAGCGGCCGGCTGCTCTGATTGGTAGTTTTCCTTTTTCCAAACAACACCAGGCGATTGCCGCAACAATACCATAAGAAACGGACCGATGACCGCGCGCGATCTTTCCTTCCTCTTCCTTGTCCTATCCTCATCCCTTACTTACACATACTTACATTAATGCACTTACACCTACACTTACCACCACCGCACATGTACGGAGACTGGTAGGGAGCTTAGAGCTTGTTCCGGCTGGGGCAGTGCCCCATCGATGGGAGATACCTGGATAAGGAACACCCTGCTAGTGGAAGATCGGCGCTTGATTTCGCCATCAGCGGGAGAATACCACAGCCACCTCTAGAGCGCACTTTCGGGATTAATGACCTAATCAGTTGACTCGCCTGGAATAACTAACAATCAAGTGAACAAAAATGTTTGTTTGCAAGTGAATGTTCGCAGGGGGAGGGGGACTAGGACTTCGGTTCCAATGTCTGGTTGATGATTAGATACGTCTACCCCGTTTCCTGTTTTCTCAGCGGTGCCCAGTTTGTTGGCGCCAAGGAGAGGAGGGGGCACAGTTGGGAAACGCATAGAATCGTGAGTCCCATGGATGTTTTCGCCACCCGAAGTGGTCCTCGAGGTTTCGGAGGACTAATGGTCCTATACCTAAGTTCGGTAGGGATTTGACCTCGGAGTGTTAAGTCGTGTGTTTTCACCACCTCAGAGCAGCTCTAGCTCGTTATCTCCGAAAATTTCTGCCTAGAAACCCTCCCGGATTTTTAGGCAGAAAGACACGTTGTTTCAGAGTTCTATTGGAGGTCGTATTTTGGCATTAATCGTCGGTCAGAGGGCCGGCAATCCCGAAGGATCGAGGAGAACATTGCCCAGCCACGATGTCCTCGTCCGGGGCTAATAAAATGAGCGAGGATGATAGATCATGAGCATCAACGTACACAAAACATTTAATGTATTTATCTAATGGCTTTCTGAGCGTGGAGACTGCCAGAGGCAGTAATTCTGCTGCCTTGTTTCTCGGGTCCGCAACTAAATACAGGTTTTCAGTTCCAAGATGAATATGAAAATACGGGAGGAGGACCAAAATATTATTGATGCGTGATGAAGGAAATGTGGAATAATGCGAAGTAGAAGAATGGCAGAACCCCAAGAGAACTCCGTGGACCCGTTTCGAACAATACAAATTCCTCATAGTTTGCTGAATTAAATTTCTGGATCCCAGAGGTGGATATTACCGGTCTGACCATTACATTACTGATCGCTCTATAATGAGTACATGAAGATAAATTAATAAAACACAAGAAATTCATATTTTATTTTCCATTAACTACTTTATGACTTCGGTATACTTTCAAAGTTTATTACCGTTGTGAACTGCCCATGATGAGGTTTTATTATTTTCATGAAATGTTTCTGCATTTATCATTGATAAATTTTAGGATTTTATTGCTTAATGTACGTCATTATTCTATTGGTTGTTAATCACTACAATTACGTACAACACTTATAAATCTCTCACTGAAATGAAGATCTCTCTCATAAAGTAGTAAGTTCTTTCCCCAATCTTCATTAAGTTGCGAAGTTTTACTCGCTGACTTTCTGTGCACCTTCGGCCCACTTAGGACCAATGTGTGTAGCTTCTCCGCTATTTAAAAGAAAAAAGGAGTGAAAAGACTTAAGGTACAGAAAAAACTTCTAAAGAGCAACATTAGAAGCAAACCAAGGCGAAAGACGTATGACATGAAAGCTTGGTTTGTGACGTTATTTGCTTAGGAATTCAGTCCAACGTTTTTGTTCGAGAATGTCATGGGGGGGCAAGGTTGAATGGACATTCCTTTGTTAAATAGAGCGTGCTAGTGTTTAGTAATAGAACAAGCAATTTACTGAAAGAAACTGGTAGTAAAACGAACACATGACTTATCGAGTCAGGTTCTGTATTTTTTTTCCATCGAGTTTTCTTCTCGAGTTTTCCATTTCACAGTAAAGAAAAAATGCTATGAATCTGTATGTTTTTGAGATATACTTCTAAAACATAGCAAATTTAATCTTGAGCACATTCACTGAAATACGCCGCAATATTGAAGAGAGATTTCAATCATTTTCACTAAAACATTGTTTTGGCGCAAAGATTGAAGTCAAATTATGCCACATGGCTGTCCTTCCGTAAAGCTATGAATTTGTATATGTATTTAGCCATTATAGGTCCCGTAAAGAGAATTGGCCGCGGCGCCGCTAGATCCCGGGGTTCCTAGCTGGTGAACCAACCAGAAACCTGGGATGTCTCGCTTAACGAATTCGGATAGCAACTCCTGTTTCGCGGTCGTGGTCTTTCAGTAGAACAATCCCAGCATTCGCCTCTGACTGAAGGAAACAACGAAAACTTTGGTTAGGATGGCCGGCACGAGGTTTGGACCAGGGCCTCCCGATTGCAAAGTCAACGCGCTACTCCCTGCGCCACTTAGCTCAGTGTAAAACCATGTCCTTCGTTTAATTTATTCTCTAAGTGCTTGAACCCGAAGTGAGTTTATGAAACTTTCAAACCCGCACGCGCGTCGTGGCTTTCGCGACATCTCTTCGTCCGCCGTCACCTGCGCGACGGCCACCGCCGTTGTAAGGCTCCTGAAGTCCGCGTGCTCATTTTCCGGGACGTAAACCTTCTTTACGCCTGCCTTATGTTTCCCGCGGCGTCGTAAAAGTCGTGACAAGCCGCGGCGGTTTACCGTTCTGTACCTTACTTTCCGCAGGCCCTCGTGACACAGAAAGCGACCTTTCGAATCGTTTAATGCAGGATTTCCCGCGCGCAACGGTCGTTCACGCCTCTCCAGAGCAGATGGATTCGTTCCGAAGGCTTTCGCCCGGTAGCGAGGATTCGTAATACCGTGGACAATTACTGTATGTAGAGCTTGGCCTCGATAAGCGGCGCCGTTAAAGCAGGGGTGTTAAAAGTTTTCCAACTTCCCTCACCGGTCACGATCGACGGTCCGATAACACGAAATGAGCAGGTGTGAGTGTTTAGCCATAGTCCTCTACAAGCACCCGCATCGTCTTGCATAATCGACAACGCAACGCCTCTCAGTTCACACCTCCGCGGTGCCTCTGACGATGCGGCGCGAGCGTGCCCACGCTGGCCGAGAAACTACAAAGGGACGCCGTTGAGGTGACGTCAGACGGACCCCTCGCGGGCGCCGAGGGAAAACGCTGACAATAGTAGACCCCTCTCACTTCACCCGCGTCTCCCGATTTTCTCATCGCCCCCGCCTCACTCCGCGTCTCCGCGACCGGGCGAAAGGACCGTGCGAAGGCGGAGAATGGCGTCAGAGGCGGAGAATGAAGCGACAATCCGACGGAGAAACAATAAAAGAAAGACGAAGCGCGCGTCTGTGCGCGGGCGGATGGCCGGCGTAGGGGCGGTAGGGGGCGGCGGCTGTTGTGTAACGCCCCGAGCGCTGTGGGTTGTATGGAAATGCTCACGCGCGGATTTGCATCTTGCGCCCGATAGCATCGCTCGGCGGTGCCTCCAGCGGTGGGTGTGCATCACTCTGCGTCGGCGCGCAAGGGCGCGTTGTGGCGGCGGTGGCGCCACGCTCTGGATAGCGGATTGCAGGGGAATCTTTCTGCTGAAAAGTTGCGAGCTCAGCTAAAGCTGCTACGTCATTGTGAATGCTTGGAGCACTAAGAAGTACATATTGTACCAGTATATTAGTCATTGCTAACAGATGTATGTCACCATCATTGTAAATCTTATGAATGTTGAACCATTAGATCTAAAATTTGTCATGGGATTATTGTAGTTTTCCTCAGTTTTACATTGTTTCGTCAATTGACAACCGATTCAGAACTCTTTGATAGCGGAAAATGTCAAATTATTATTGGATAACTTCGACTTTCTTGCTAGATGATAAGCAACAAGATATGATACTACAATGTGTTATAGAAAGGAAAAGAAACGGTAACAAGCCTTAAGAGTACGAACAAATTAACGACAAATACAGTTTTATATTCTCACAAAAGAACAAAAATACTCTCTTATACCTTCACCGAGGTCCCGATACGTCACTCGGCGGGATGACTTTCTACGATTTCGAACACTTTCAACACGCGGGATGCAGGTATCGAATTCCTTTCGACAAAAAAAATAAATAAATAAACCATGAGGTGATCACAAGCTTTTGCCCGAGGGGTTTTGTACCTGTAAACTCGTGAGTCAGTTAATGAGGGATATCCTTTATGTACAGAAATAACAATTTGATCTGCATCAAGGAAACGAGCGCGCGCCGCCCGGGGCGCCTCGAATCCACCGCGCGCCGCCGTTGCACCAGCGCCCGTTGGATCCGCGCGCCTGCTCGGGAAGCTTGCAAAACAGTTTCTCCGCCGCCTCGGGTGCGAACGCCCGCCGCGCGCTTTTTAGAGCCGCGCTTCCCCTCCTCGCCGCCGCCACGCGAATCAAAGGCGATGGACAGAGAGAGAGAGAGGTGACTGTCCTTCCATAACCTCGCTGGCCGTCGATGCACCTGAAAGTGGCCGGGCAGTGATGCGTGGCAAATGTGCATGGACCGCTTTACGGACAGGGGAAAATGAACCGTCGGGTTTCGTCTTGGTCGGTCTCCAACTGAGACACTGGCAGCCAAAACAACCAGTGGAGATTTGTTTGCGGTAGAACTCGATCGGTACAAAATAATCATGAGAAGTGAATGTAATGAATAAGTGTAGGACTGTTACGAGCAGAGGCTACTCGACATCTGGCATATTTGGCTAAATTCTAGATCTGATAATGGTGTATCATCAGAGATAGAAATAATTAATTTGGGGTGAATTAAAGTGATGGATGCAATGCGAATGAGAATATTCCACAGAAAACAGTGGTAGGTCTGAAGAACTGAAATAAATATTGGAAATCTTTAATGAATAATTGGTAGAGTGCGCCTCAGTGTAGCCAGTCATTCGTACGTAGTTTGAAGTTATCTTGTTGGCAATTTGTTTGAAACTTGTAGTACTTCATCCCGAAAAAAAAAAGTTTCTAAACATTTGAAAACATCTTAAACATGAAGAAAGCGTATCTTCTTTTTTTTGCAAACGGACGTTGTTTTTCTCACCGGAACGAGATTATACTGAAAAAAAGAGCCCTCGTTTCCTGAGAAAAGACAAGATTTCCTTTCACAACTCGATTGCGTCACTCAAAATCGAGAGCCGTTCTTTCGCGCGGTTCGGGTACAGCCCCGTTTGATTAGCTCTCAGTGCAGCGGCGCGAGCCCAGCGACGCTAGGGGTTCAGCCTTGCGCAAGGCGCTGCGGAGGCGAGCGGACGCCAAGCATCCCGTTGCTGAGCGGTGCCTCCTGCGACCACGCGTGATTCGAAGGCCACGCGTGAGTCACGCGCCGCAACCATCACCGTCGACGCCATGGCTGTCCTTCACCATTTTCACCATCCACAAGATACCATTACCCTCCAGAAAACGATAGTTGAAGATTAATTTTTGTGAATTAGTCCAAATAAACTGCGTTTAAATTGTCCGAAAAAGAAATTTGATAACGATTAAAATCAATCAGTCGTAGATTTTACTGACTTAATTTATTTTATAGGTGGTTAATATATATTTTAATACTTGCATTGCGAGCTACTTGGTGTGTACTATCGTATATTACTATTACTGAGATTCTGCTACTCGATCTTCCGGACTGAGATGGACTTGCCGAAACGACGTCATTAAGCGAACATTTTATTATTAAATAACGCTCCACTTGGAAGAAATTGTTATGAACTATTTCATACGGTGTCGTAAGGCAGAACATGAATTAGGGATCTATTTAAAACTTGTGTATGAATGAGTACGATTCAATTCGTTTCTAAAAGTGTTGAAGTTACATGAATTTACGTATGTGAATAGCATTAAATATGTAGACAAAATCAAACGAAAAAACAGATGTTAAAATGATTTGCAAAAAGCTAAAAGTATGCATTAGAAGACAGATGAGGCAATAAGAACATTATCTTTTAAATTTATGAAACCACGTGAGATCTCTAGTATTAAAACTTAGGATCCAATCGCAATCATACCGAAAAAGAATGTATTACAAGACATTGAGACTCCCGTGCTTAAATGATTTCCACCCATATTCCTCTCTCACGCCTGCCATTTGTAAACACCGTTGAATCCCGCAAACGTCACCAAGCTCTATTACATAATCACCATCTGCTCAATACCATCACGGGCCTTCCCGCCACCAATGTGCCCTCAAGTTACGAGGAGACTTGTTTGCTCTTAAAGAGTTCGTAGTCTGCTGCAATTTGTATCGATCAGATTAGTTCTTAACGCAAACCTCGAGTTTCCGAATCCGCCTGTTCCCTTTGTGTGGGGACCATCTGGCTCGTCCTTCGGCAACTGTGAGAGCTGGGTCCTCTTCTCGCTGGCATGCTTTTGGAGCTGCCTGCACGACCTTGGTCGTGTCTACTTGGCCAACGTTCGCGAAGTCTGCTGCACGTTCTCAGAAGCCAGCCGGCACCACTGACTTCAATGGAGGGTTTGTCTGCAACCAGCGGTAAACCTTCACCTACTGCTATTATATCGGAGGCATTAAGTGGGAATCATGCTGGGTGCTGTTCAATTTTTTTAAATGTATAGGAAACTGTAAATATAAATAGGCGAGTAATAGTATATATAAAAAGGACCGATGGTTTGTAGAAATTATACTAGTTTTGGTATTCTAATTTCACATAAAAGTGGTTATTGTTGAAGTAAATTGAAGTCAATTTCAGCTTCAATATTTATTTTTGTGTCAATTATCCGAGAGAATTGCGGTTCTCAAAAATAATGGGCATGAAGTAATCTAATGAGCTGCTTCTAATGTTTTCCTCGCGTGCCAGAGTGATTTTTGATTTAATTAAGGTACTACTTAATTGGCGTTTTAGTCATATTCTCATGACCAAGTGTAATGAAGAGAATAAGACTTCGAATGCAGTCTGGAAAAGGTCACGCGTGTTATGAAATGTCTCTGACCCCTCTAAGAACTTTGATTACTTCATTCTAAGTAATTATTTCCACAAGTTCTCAACAATCATGGTTGAGAACTACATACTTGAAGCAGTAGCACTTCACAAAATGGTTTCGGCAAAAAAGGCGCCTCGTTCAGTTGAGTCTGCGATCCTCGAGATAAAAAGAACCACCGGTCGCCTGTTCTCTGCTTTTCGAACACATCCCGCAGTTGTCTCAAGAGTTGTAGGCACACGCTAGGAAGAGTCGTTTCCTCAAGAACATTTTGCAACATCGGCAGAAACGCTCAGAAGCAGCGTAGGCTCCTAGGATGCAGGAGTCACAGGGTACCTGTGAGCAAGACAGCACATTGAGTAATCATTGCTCCACCTTGTTGGGGTCAAGAGACGTCTTGGGTCTCCTGAATATCTTGAATCATCGCCGAATCATTTGTTGTTGTTGGATTTGAAAATAAAAGTGATTTCTCTTTTACTTGTAAGTTTTACCTTGCTGAGTATTTAATACCATACCATAATGTCTTCTCTAGGACTATAACTCCATATAAGAGGAGTAGTGTCGGTGTCCGGTTTGATTCAATAAACGGCGAAAATCAGCTTGGAAAACGTAGTATTTTTTACATATTCAAAAACATCTTATCCTTTTTGTTTCTTTGAATTTCTATTATTAAATATCCCGATGCAAAGAATATTAGTAGCCAAGCTGAGAGCATCTAATTTTTCTTTCGTTATTGAGAGATTTTTGTCTACTAGGCATTCATATTAGTAAATCAATACGAAAGATCTATACTATGGTACTTTTCTTGTTCTTTGCGAGGAATCAAAGTTGTACCTAAATCTGCCTACAACTCCGTGCAACTAAACATCATATTTCAAGAACAACAAAAGAACTAACGGTAATATGTCTTTGGGTCAAAGATTTTCTAGGGTATTTTCTTATAGCTGCACCGTTAAGACAAACTGTAAATAGTGCTGCTGCTCCAGCTCCAGCACCACTTCAACCTCGATACGTGAGTAGTTGACACCCCCAAAACTTTCGCGCGTAGAACTCGCGAACAAACGAGGAAACGCTGCTCGTACAGGGACGGGAGAACCCTTATCGACGCTCGTCTGTCAGCGGCGTGTTTCATTCGCCGGCGGCGTATCGAGAAGCGGAGAAATCGAGCCGAGCCGCGTCGGACAGGCGGCGGTGACTAAGCGGGAAAAGAGAGCACGCTGCGTGACTGAGTCGGCGGGCCGCTGCGTCCGGATACGTCCGTCTCTTGTCCGGGGGCGCTCCCTTGCCTGGCAACACGCTCGTCACGCTTTTCCCCGCGCGTGGAGATTACGGGTTCTGATGTGGCGGGTAAAGCCTCCCCCCCTGTTTCTTTACATCAAAACACTGAAATGTTTGTAACCTATTATACACTATTTGACAACGCTAATTGTACTTCACATTGAGCTACTAGATATTTAAACCTGTCCTGTGTAAATTTCTACGGACAATTTTTAAACGTAGAATGTATATCTACAAGTAATTTCTTAGATACAATTTGCGTATTATTATTATTATTATTATTATTATTATTATTATTATTATTATTATTATTATTACGGTTGCATACTCCATCTCTAACTAGAAGCGTCAGCGTTGTTGATTGATATTTAGTTGTCCTAGATTCCTGTATAGCAATGTTTCAGCTACACAGTACATTCATTTTTCTTAATTTTATCTAGTGCAATGTTCTGTTGTATAAAATGTAATTGAGTGTCACATGTGTATCACACTTAAATGGACGACAACTGGACCATAAAATAATTCATAAAAGTCTGGGCGGTCGATTCGTCTTGGCGAAAACAACTTGAATTTTTTATGCAAAATAAAAGCCTTAGCAGGAGAGACACAAAAACGGAACTCATAATTTATTGTTGGAGGGTCTAAACATTTCTATACACAATTTCTGGTATTTAGTGCATGCTCGAGACCTTCGCAAGTGCGAGAATGTGTCAGGAGAATCGCAAGCTTAATCCATGAGTCATGGCTCCGGCATTTCGCGCGAATGTCGTTAGCAGTACAGGAGTGCCCAGCCCCGCCCCCTCTCTGCCGCGCCCCTTAACTACGCCTCAGGTCGAATGCGTTCGCGGGAATTCCACGAGAGAACGTTGCCTGCGCGGCTGCTGGTGCAACCCGCTGCTTACGCCACCCTCAGCCCGGTATTCTTTGGTCCAGCAATTTAATCCTTGTTGTATGAACTAGAAGTGCATGACTGGACAATTTACATTCCTAGCCATTACGCCAATGCATTCTCAGGATAAAAACAAGAGGGTCCATTGTTGCTACTACTGCGATGATATTCTAACAGTATTTGTATGCGTCTGCATACTAATCATAGTATGCAGACGCATACAAACATCACATACATACTAATCACAGTTCCTGTCGCATGTAGGAAAATACATTTCAATTTGTGCATGACTCTGTTAACAGTTCAGTACAGGGAGCTTTCCATTTAAATCGCCATAATCCCCTTTATCCCCCACAACCACCACAACCACCACAACCACCACAACCACCACAACCACCACAACCATCACAACCACCACACCACCACACCCACCACATCCACCACATCCACCACATCCCACATCCCAACCACGTCCCACCACGTCCACCACGGTCCACCCACGTCACCACGCCACAATCCACCACATCCACCACAACCACCACACCATCACCAACACGAACACCACCATCTTCATCTGGCCACATTCATCTCGTTGCCGGCCACCCGACTCCCGCCGCCCGCTGCCGCAACCGCGGGTGCCTTAGCGCCGGCGTTGACGCTTCCCCAAAACGCCGGCGCGGTCTAACAGGATCGGCGCGCGCGCCGCAAACGCGGCTCTCATTGATACCGCTGCGTCCTGGAGCGTTCCCGCGCGCGCATTCCTGCGGTCGCCGCCGCCGTCGCGGTCTCGATTTCGTTGCGCCCTACGAGCGATGGACTTGGACTGTACTGTAGTAGCAGTTGAAGCTGTGTCAAGATACGCTTTTTCTGAGTCCCAGGCTCTGCCTTTATCCGCTGTTACAAATATTATAATCTTTACCAATAATATATGTTAACAAATAAATACATTTATATGGAATGACTCTGCGAGACAATTTTGAAATACGATATCACAGAATTAGTAAAATCATTGTGTTGTGTACTTGAGGAAGGTTAATAATACGTAGTACATTTCTATAAGTAAATAGCATTGTAAATAAATTGAAAGTATTATGCTAGTAAAGTTATTAGTATTAGAGAACGTGAGATCAAATATTAAGGAATTCTGCTTAGACAAATGCTTGTAAGTGATTCACCAATTGGTGGTTTTGTAGACCCTAAATAAACAAGACTGAAAGAAACGCAGCGACACCCGCTCAGTACTGCGGGTTGCATAACGGCGCCTGGCCTAAAGGCTGATCCACACATTCGGTATTCGGCGAGCAGCGAGCGACCTCTCGCCAAATCCCGCGTAGTGTGAGCGGCTCGCTTGCTATTTGCCGAGCAACGAACATTCGGTGCTCGCCCTTCGCAACGCGTGTCCGTCTTTCGCACGCATCAAAGGAAGCGAACATTCGCCGAGCACATCAGCTGCTCGGGATTGGGCGAGCTGTTACTCGCAACTTGGCGAATGCCGAATGTGTGGAGCCGCCTTAACCTCAGGACGAGAAAAGCTCGACTCACAAAGCATAAGCCATATACGGAACAAATCAAGACTTTAACTTTCTCTGCGAATATTTGTTTTTAACTTATCACCTCATTACATCTGTTCCTCTGTTTACCCCGCCCGGAACGTCGAGTTCTTGTCCAGTTTAATATTTATCATCCAATACGCATGCTCCGTGAATTTATCGAACATCGATGACCGCTTCACACGACAAATAATCTCGACATCCGACATTTGTCGCAAGTTTCCCTGTAGCTGTCCCAACCCAGACGCCACCCAGCGCGTCTTGTAAACGAGGAGAGCACACTGGGGGGCGGCGTGGGGGAATGTGAAACCGAGGGCCGGCGCCCACAAACTCTCCCTCGCCCGCGGCCGCGCAGCCTCAGACGGTCACTTTCCCCCGAACGCAGACGCCCGGCCCGTCTGCCCGGTCCTCCCAGACGCCGATGCCGACGCCGACGCCTCCGGCAAAGCCGCAAAAGCCAACATTATTGACTCCGTAATCCTCATCGTCACTTGCCGTAGCCACTGTAATTGCTCGTTGAAGTTGCGGAGGAACTTCGTGTAGGTACGTGAAGGAACGCGAAAAAGTACGTGAAGGAAGGAAAACATTTCGAACAGCGCTTTTTCATCTTTCAAAATTATTATTACTTTCATCTTTTTACAATATCTTTGTTATTTTCATCATCAACAATCTTTATTACATTATGAAACCGCTATTTTATGAACATGAGTTAACGTAAAATATTTATTAACTACAAATATGTTAGTTAATCTGTAATTACGATAAATGTTTTTAGAAATATCTTCAATATTCATAGGTCTCTCATCCGTTTTGAAAGCAAAGAAGCAAAGCGAGCAACACAGCACCGTTAGCGTATACTTTTGTATACATATCCAGTAAATGAATGATTCGCCGGATGAGTATCGCACATCTTAGTAAGGAATGGGTATAGTGATAACACACGTCCGCAATATTCTGCCCGAATACGTAACTTAATAAAAAATATACCCAAACTTCAAGCCAATCATAGTTGGCTTCAATTTTCTGAATTTGTACGCATTCGTTGGCGTGTTTCGTCCAGGGCAAAGTGCATGCGGCAAAGTGCGTGCGGCAAAGTGCGTGCGGCAAAGTGCGTGCGGCAAAGTGCGTGCGGCAAAGTGCGTGCGAAGCGAGAGAGCTCCGAAGGCGGGGTCGACCGCACCCTTCTTCGCTGCTCCGTCTCGAGCGCGCCTCTCCTCTCGCCGCCGAATGCCCTTTCGCGCGCTCGCGTGGCGAGGCCCTCGCGAGAACTTTCTTCTGGCGCTTTTCGGCGGCGCTTGGCGCGTGGCACGTGGCGGGGGCACGAGAGGCGCCCGCGAGAGGCCAGCACCCTCCCGGCGCCCCCTGCTCTCGACGCGACGTGGCACAGTTTAAGAGGCGAACGAGGAGATGGACCTGGGCGCGCAAGGAGGAATGTTTTTCGCGAATTTTTGCCGTCTAAAAATGTGTTTGTAAACGAGTTGGAACGGAATTTGCGATAACGTATTTGAATTGAAGTTGCCTGGTGAGGTTTTGTTGAGATCGTGAAACATTGGGGAGATATATTGGATGGGAAGTGTCAGAGGATTTAGAAGCTATTCAGGAAAACAGTCGTACTTTAAATCACTCGGAACTAGACAATTTCGCATTCTGAAACTTTAAGAAATAACGGAGTCTCCGGGCAGGAGACAGTACTCTAGCAGCAGCATCCGCGGAAGCTTATTGATCCAGTGGGACCTCACAGATCGGCGAATACTTTCGAATGTAATTTGTTTAAAGTGAGATGAGATGTAGAAGTTGTGGGTTTTCACTGAACACTCACTTTTCCCGAGGGCTCGAGCCGAGGGCCATCCGGAACGCCCTTATTCACATACAGGTAATCGATGATTAATAGTAATAAACCTTAATAATGACTCGAAGAAAGACTCGTTGATTCATGGCCACAATAATTTGATAACTGCTATTACAAGGTCTTCTAACTCAAATTCATAACGGAGTGTGGCATACATTTTATGTTTGTCTCAGAATGAAGAAAAGAGACGTCATCAATTGCTTTTTTTAGCAACAAGTTCTTTAGTCATCTTCAGAGCAATGTGTCAGTCTGATCCGCACATGTCGCCTGCCTCACAAGGCGCAGAAACCTCATCAGGACGAAAGGTTTTATAATAAAGCAATTAATAACCAGATTTTATACATTTACATCATTACCACTCCAATTCGCAAAACTCGACCGTTTGTTCCTGCGCCCCCCCTCTTCCTCCACTACTTCTACTTCTTTTCCTCCGTTTTCACTCCTCGCCGTTCTGCATATTACCTTTACCCGCAGCAGTCAGCCCCTCGCGTTAATTTGAATGAAAACGCCGTTTGGCTCGCATGTTCGGCGTAAGCAAGAGAGATTACTGCTTGCTGCCGTCGTAAACAGCACTCAGCGTCGGCGAGCTGCGTGGTTCGCCTCAAGGTCTTCCAGACGCGCGTCGGCGCAGTCTTGGCTGATCGCTCCCGCTTATAAGAAAGCGAGTTGATTACATTTTGGGGTAGGTTGCAGAGAAATCTTTGTAGATAATGAGAGCATTCTCAAGATATTTTCTCTTTTCACTGCTGCCGTAACTACCATCTATTTGTTATACTGGAATGGAGTGGATATTACACTTGGAATTCGTTCAAGTGATGTTCGATATGAACGTAATTTGCAGAAAATATATTTTTCTTAGGTTTTTTCAGCCACGTTTTATTACATAGTGGCATATCACTGAACAATTATTAAAACTTGTGATGCTACAGAATGGCACAGACTTTCTCGTACTAGTACATAATTTCTTTTAGTCTGGGCTACCTTTTCAATTCTGCCCCACTATCTTTCCAGGTGCTACCTATAGGCAAGACACTTATTCACATTTCTCAAATTTTTGATCGCTGTAATGTAATTGTAAAAGATGGCTGAATTTGATCTAGCTACCTTAGTGTCGAGAATCCTGCCACCGTCCGGACTGGAACCCTAGGACCTCCCGCTCACAGGCACCGCAATGACATCACTTCATGCCCTGAGCCACCTCAGCCGGTGGTATCCTGACGTAGACAAAGACATCCGATTAAGTGTAAACTCGAAATATCTGGCGGCGCTCTCACCCGCCGGGAAACCGGGCCTCGACGCCTTGACCCACATTGCGGCTGCTGTGCAGACAGTCCGGAGACGACCGCCACTGGCGGTGGCGGCGGCGGCAGAGGCGTGTCGCCCACCACTAGCCCCTGCGAAAGCCCAAACCGAACCATCTTCGCACCGCCAGGCTGCGTTTTCTCCCCACGCTGCTCACATTGCCTTCCAAAAATGACTTTCCCAGTCTTTTATCATTTTACAAGTATTAGTGTTGGTCTTCTTCACTTCAAGGAGTAGGCTCTCAAGGCTAATATTCTTCCTGTCTTCTTCTTTCTTCATTATTATTATTATTATTATTATTATTATTATTATTATTATTATTATATCTTAGCTCTTCCGATACGTCACATCTTCCAATGCGTCGCACCTTCTCCCCCATACGTCACATACAGGTTTTACTGTTTTTTGGCTAAATAACTCTAAATCTCTTTTGCCAATGGATCGATAGAGCATTGCCATTGTATAGGCGTCGATTATTCGTATGTGTTGTCTCGATTCTACAAGTGCTCATCTCTAGCGAAGCAAAGTCTCTTGGTGATTAGAAAAACTATATTGAAGATACCTTGCCTCGCTAGAGATGAGGACTTGTAGAATCGTCAGCTCTACACGATCTTAAGTAATCAGCTTGTAACATACATGGCTTAGTTAGTATTTTGTTTAATATAACAGCCTTAGAGCTAGAGTTGCCCATTTTAATGGTGAACTATCACAAAAATATATGTTTAAAAATGTACATACAGATTTAAAAAATATGTATTTGTATCAAATATAATACACATAATATATTCAAAAATATTGCAAGACTTTTAAAATACTTACAAATATTATTTCTCAAATCAATTCATCCAAATACAGTATAAGACATGAATTAAAAAAATCCTCCAAATTGAGTATAAATCGTGAAAAAAATATCATTAAAATCGTAGCGTTTTGAAAAATTTAATTTTGCGGTCAAGAATGTCGCTGATCCATTCTTCGCGAAATTTGGTTTCACCGGGTCTGTGGATGTATGGATCCGTCTCAAATTGGTATCTGACATTGACTGGGCAATACTCAGACTGCGTTTTGGAAACTTCGATAGTGAAATAAACATTGACCGTTGCTTGGGGTATCGGATAAGCCGGCGTCGGTATACTCCACTTTACTTTATAATTATAATAGGAGCTAAATACATCACTATCTCTAAAAATAAAGTCTATGCAAAATAACCACTTTGGATCTCTTTCCCAAGTACCTATGAATTCTTTAATTTTCTCTTCGCCAAGTTTTGTAGTAAATTCATAATTACTTGGCCACTTAATGTTGGGCACTCTCAATGGTTTGTGTTCGAGTTGCACAATTTTAGTAGTTCTCTCTGTAGTACCCTTCAAAGCATGTTTCATTGTACCTTTCACAACATGTTGAGCTATAGTTTTTAGTTCAAATGCTTTGCACATGTCGCCCGAAGAACTTGAAGACACCGTCGTGTAAGTTGAAGATTCAGCTTCTTCGATGGTTATCGGATTCATTTTTATGGATGAAAATAGAATTATGTATAAACTTCTTGTTTCTCTATTCCAAAAATTTGGCTCTTATATCTGCATTTCAAATCCACGAAAAATAATGTTCCCGTTTCTATCGATGGAATAATCTACAAACATAAATCTTTAAAAGATAAAAAAATAGTTCGTTAAGTTTACTCAATTTAATTTCGGAGCAATGTTTTACCCAGAACTATCGCTCTTAGCCCAGTCAATCAATCATGAATTCTTTCTTCTACACTTCACTGTATTAAGGTATGGATGGTTGAAGTTTACCACGTACGAAAACAATATTTCTAAAACGTCTTGATATAGTTACGAATATTCCCTGAAATAATATGTACAATACATTCTATTGTTTTCTAATGCAATTCAAAGAGCAACTATAAAAGGACATCAAGTAGGTTTAAAAAATGAAAAAAATATTTTCAGGATTTTATTTATTTAAAAAAATGATAGTTTTACGGAGAATATAAATCCGATTTATTGAAAGTTTGACCAAAATCAAGCCTAATATCAGCAGATTAAACACTTAAGTACATAAACTATTTCATGAAATAATGATGTAAGGAACCACGTTACTTATATAATGCATGAAAGGGGTCACTCAAAAATATGTTCTCAAAATTTTGCTTTTTCTGACTCCCTCCTCTTTATATTAGAATCGCCAAATTTTTAATAGGACGAAGGGCTTGCGTCAGTAACATGATAAGCCACAGCAAACCTCTCCATATCCGTAGTTGTTAATATCTCGATTTTGGTGAATGCGTGACTTATCTTGTTACTATAGTATATGTCTTCTTATTTCTAATACCCTGCAACGGAGAGTGCCGTCTTTTCCACACAAAAACTTTGTTTTGTGGGTCTCTGATACTGAAAAAGTTACTTTTTGTTGCTTCTTTTTTCGTAGTAAATTATCTTCCTCGACTACGTAAGGTAGGCAGAATCCGTTTTGTGGATCATTGAAACAGAAAAGTTGTAGTTGACAAAACGCCTGTCCGTCTCTGTCTCTCTGTCTGCTTGCCTCTCGTCTCTGTCTGTGAACACGTTAGCGTTAAACCATAGGTCTATCCAGAATTTTCTCCGCATTTGATATTCCCCGATCGATTTGACTCTTGTCGCGGCCCTTATTAGACTTACAAATTTTCATTTTATATTATTTTAATTTTTGGAGTACTTTACATAAAGCTCTAATGACAGTTTAGAAATTTTCTCAAAAATGGCTCCTTTTTGTCTTTTATTATCTCGAATGTACTAAAGTATGCTTATAAAAAATGGTACAGATCCGATTTTTGTAACGTTGTTTTTGGATATTCTTTACATGTTGGGGACGCAGCGCATTATACCTGTCTTTTGTCTTGATGCCAACCTGCGAACATGTCATGCAGTTCTACATCATGCAACTCCTAAATTTGATTTATATACTTATCATACATCATGTACAAATACCAATCAAAAAGATTCTCAGAACGTCGTTTACACATCGTTAGGTTTGTTTTGTATAATATTTAAATATGATTGTCTGCAAGATCTAATCACACTGCCAGAAAAATATCTATATCCCTTAGCGTATGCACAGAGGGGGCAAGAGTGGCCGTGCCCCTCGCAAAATTTCGAAAGGGGTCTCGTAACCCTACGCAATATTTAGGCTACATTCTTTTGCCTGAATATTATCAATTTATAATTTTAATATTTTTTAAGCCAATACCTTGGGAATTGATACACAACATTTGAGACGGAAGCTTTCCAAGCAAACTGGTAACCCTGTAAAATGATTCAACATAAAACTAGTTATCTTTAAATTTATAATTTTGTCCCCCTTTTAGTGTATTTGATTTAATTACTTGCTAGAAGAATATGACAGGATCTAAATAAAAAAGTTTAGCGGAAAAGGAAGCTCAGAGGGGCCCAGAAATGTAGTTGTCCCTCCCCCTCTTGTTTTAGTCTGCACACGCCTTTGTCCATAATTCATTATAAATTTATATTGAAAGATGAAATCTCACAGTTTAAAATTAATATATTTTTTTTTCTTTTGCAGGCTGGGAACTTAGAGGTCAACACTGCTATAAATTTTTTAGTATACGCCACTCTTGGGAACAAGCTGCTGAACTCTGCAGAAGGTATGATTAATGGTTAAATATCTCATCATTTCTTGGAACATCTTCCTTGAAGATGCTCCAAGATACTAGTTTAAGGAGAGAGGTAAAGTTCAGATTTCAGAAATGGACCTCTCGTTATTTTATTTCATATTCAAAATTTGTGTATTGGTGGTTCATTGCTCTTAAATTCATTGAGAAATGAAATTATCAATAAGTTACCAGATTCATAAACTACATGGAATCACTGAGAAATTTGTCAACGAACCATAGGAATTAAAAATCAAATTTTCTTCAGGTATGGCAGTGACTTGGTGTTGGTGGAGTCATATGGAGAAAATAACTTCACGGCGGGGCTGGCCTCCCGAAGCATGGGGCCCGCTGACCGAAGCAACCAGCACTACTGGTTGGGATTGGCGTCTCTGGATGACCTCCGAACGAACACTTTGGAATCGGCAGCAGGACTGCTAGTTTCACAGTATGCAGGTAAGATACAAGCCCCAACTCCAAATGAAGTGAGTATAGCTTTGTAGAAATGAACCTAATGAAATTCTTTTGTATGAAAAGGATTCTGGGCATTGACTCAGCCAGAACCTAAAGCAGGAGAGTGTGTGGACGTAGCTCTGTCAGATGAGAGCCAGTCATGGGAGCTCACTACGTGCGAATCTTTGATGCCATTCCTTTGCAAAGCACCAGCTTGCCCCGCAGGTATGTGTTTGCTCCACTGGAGAGATTTCTGATAATTCAAAATGCTGGAGACAGATCACTCTCTTTTTTTGATATAAGTTAACTTATTATATTCCTTGATGTGTGATGTGTGTTTTCAGGCTCCTTTCATTGTTCCAATGGTCGATGCATCAATTCAGCCTTCAAATGTGATAAACAAGATGACTGTGGAGATTTTTCAGATGAATTGGACTGCCCTGCAAATTGTAATTATTATATGGCTAGCAGTGGTGATGTGGTAGAAAGTCCCAATTATCCACAAAAATATGATGCTCTGTCCAATTGTAAATGGACTCTTGAAGGTCCCCAAGGACACAACATTTTACTTCAGGTATAATTAATTTAATTTATTAAAAACCCAAATTATACTTTCTAAATTTCTAACAACAATACCGTAATTGTGGAATTCTCATTTACAGTTCCAAGAATTTGAAACTGAGAAGTCATTTGATACAGTGCAAATTCTAGTCGGAGGAAGGACAGAAGACAAGGCTGTGAATTTAGCTACATTATCAGGGAAACAAGATTTAAGCAATAAGTTATTTATCTCTGCATCAAACTTCATGATTGTAAAATTCAGCACAGATGCCTCTGTAGAAAGGAAAGGTTTCAGGTAAGCCTCTATAACAATTTCTAAAATATAAATAAATAAAAAAGTACCCTTTCAATTTTGATGAATTGATAATTTTAAATATGTGTTTAAATTTATGAACATTCATTCCTTTTAGGGCTTCTTGGAAAACAGAACCTCAGACTTGTGGTGGTATTCTACATGCTACACCTCAGTCGCAAGAACTTGTGTCCCCAGGTTACCCTCAAGACTATCCTGGAGGTCTTGAATGTCTTTACATAATCTCTGCCCAAATTGGTAGAATAATAACTCTAGAGGTAAATAATATTAAATGGAGTAACAATTTTTAGCTTATTTAAGTTGAATATATTCATTTTTAACTATACACCGATTCTAATTCTTTTTGTACTCTTGCCAAATTACTTGCTACTCTTTTTGATGGTGATTGTAGGTCTTGTAAGTCATTATAATAAATGAATAGTTTTTAGTTTTTACACTACATTCAAATGTAATAATTGTAGGTTGATGATTTGGATCTTGAAAGAAATCGTGATTATATATTGGTGCGTAATGGTGACAATCCACATAGTGAGACAATTGCCCGCTTGACTGGCTCCAAAGATGACAATCCACCTCTCATTATGTCCACTGGAAATCAATTGTACTTGTATTTTAAAACAAGCTTAGGAGATTCTAGAAGAGGATTTAAGATCAGATACTCTCAGGGTAAGTTTGAATGGATATTCAAGGAGAGAATATTCTGAGTTGGTCTCTTGATTTAACTACAATAAAAGTAGCTTTTAACTCTTCTTACAATGTCAGAAGAGTTATGCAGTATTATTTCATACATGAATGTATTAATTTGTATTTCCTGTCATTTATCACTTCACATATTTTCTTGGTTTTCACAGGATGTAAAGCAACATTAATGGCAATGAATGGCACTTTGACTTCACCTGCTTTTAGCTTTGATAATTACCCCAGCAATCAAGAATGTTTATTCAAAATAAAGAACCCAAGCAAACGAGCTCTATCTCTCAAGTTTGATGAGTTCGATGTTCATTCTTCAGATTTTGTGCAGGTAAGTGGACAAATTTGTATACATTAAATTAAGTGAATGGATTTTCAATATACGTAATATCTATTAATGATTTGTAAAGGTCTTTGATGGTTCAAGTACTAGTGGTTTGGGATTACATTCTGGCAAAGGATACAATTCAAACACAGCTCCAAGAATCACCCTCACTGCTGCAAGTGGTGAAATGTTGGTGCGATTCACCACTGATGCTCTGCACAATAGCGCAGGATGGAAAGCAACATTTTCAGCTGGTATGTATATTTTTGTATTTTCTCTGGACCCTTGAGATTTTATATCAGAATGTAATTTTCATTTTATTTCTTAAACTAGATTGCCCTAAGCTTGTACCAGGAATAGGAGCTAAAGGTTCAACCCTGGATACAATGTTTGGAACTACTGTAACTTTCACATGCCCAGTTGGGCAAGAGTTTGCTACAGGCCGGCCTCGTATCACTACGGAATGCATGTTAGGAGGGAATTGGTCAGTTACATATATTCCTCCATGCCAGGGTAAGTAATTTATCAAGAAGAAAAAAAGACACCCAGTGTTACACATAGTTGCATTTTGAATTAAATTAATCCTCTTTCCAGAGGTGTATTGTGGACCTGTACCTCAGATTGACAATGGATTTTCTATTGGAGCTACTAATGTTACCTATCGAGGTCAAGCAATGTATCAGTGTTATGCTGGATTTGCTTTCCCATCTGCATTGCCAATTGAAAAAGTATCCTGCCTTGCTGATGGTCGCTGGGAACGATTACCAACTTGTTTAGGTAAGATTCTTTGCAATGTCAATAGTTTCCCCCCTTCCCCCACCCCACAAAC
This sequence comes from Gryllus bimaculatus, assembly GCA_017312745.1. NCBI lineage: Eukaryota > Metazoa > Arthropoda > Insecta > Orthoptera > Gryllidae > Gryllus > Gryllus bimaculatus. The sequence continues at coordinate 1,819,333 of BOPP01000030.1, forward strand.
TAAGATAATTATTTACTGTCAATCTATAATCTTCCAACAGCATCTCAATGTTCACCTCTAAGTGACTCTCCTCATGCAAATCAGACAATACTTAATGGTGGAGGTCGCAGTTATGGAACAATTATTCGTTACGAATGTGAGCCAGGTTATGTGCGTAATGGTCATCCAGTTATTTTATGTATGAGCAATGGAACTTGGTCTGGAAGTGTTCCTCTCTGCACTCGTAAGTAGAAATAATTTAATTAGAAACTAAGAAAGTCAAATAAAAAAAAACATGGGAAATCTTTTTACATAAAAAAATTTATACTTCAATTTAAAAAGTCAAAAAACTTTGAGATATTATCTTTATTTCAAAAAAAAAAAATCTTTAAATTAAAATTCTAGCAGCAATATTGAATATTTCACTCCATTTATATAAACCTCTACTAACTTTAATATTGATTTGGATCATTATTTTCAATGTGTGTACTGCATCTTTTTAGATGTAACATTAAATAATTTCTCATGATCCATTATTTATTATCCAAGAAAATACTGCAGTTTAATTTTGAATAAGTATTTAGAGAAAACAAAAATTAAGTGTTTAATTGACAATCAAAATATATTAAAAACATAGGTATGCACTTTATACTTTTTCTGATGTAGGTGCAAAATGTTACGACTTTCCAACCATAAATAATGGATTTGTGACCGACACTTCCCGTGAATATTACTTTGGAGATGAAGCCAGAGTGCAATGTCACAAAGGTTACAAGCTCACTGGATCAAACATCATTAAATGTGGAATACATCAGAAATTTGATAATCCACCAACATGTGAAGGTAAATTATTTTCTCCTATTTTCTCCATAATTTCTTTTTAATTTTATTGCATTTTATTTACGTATATTTTTTTATTTACCATTTGTTCCAGATGTAAACGAGTGCTCTAACAGCCAATGTGATCTGGCTTCTAGTGAGTGCATCAATACTCCAGGAGCATTCCATTGTCGATGCCGCAAAGGCTTTGCTCCTAATCTGGAATGTCGTCCAGTTGGTGATTTGGGTTTAATTACAGGAGGAATACCTGACGAATCTATTACTGTTTCTAGTGAAGAAAATGGCTACAGAAAATCTGTAAATAAAACAGCTGAATATCTTTGATCCAATTACATAAGCATTTTATGTCAACAAAAGATCAGATAAAATCATGGTGTAATTTACTGTAATTTATTTCTTTTCTAGGGTGTACGACTTGTCAATCCTGAAGGTTGGTGTGGAAATAGTGTGGAGCCTGGATCCAATTGGGTGTTATTGGATTTGAAGGCACCAACAATTGTAAGAGGATTTAGAACTCAGAGTGTAACTAGGCCAGATGGTAATTTAGCTTTCACATCTGCTGTTAGAATTCAGGTAGAAATATATTATTTTATCTCTAACCTTAATATGTTTAATTTTACATTGCTTTTGTTGCACTTACATGAACTAGTAATTAATTTTTGTGATATTACTTCCAGTACACTGACAACTTAACAGATATATTTAAAGATTACACAAATCCTGATGGTACTCCTGTGGAGTTTCGTATTTTGGAGCCCAGCTTGTCAGTACTCAATCTTCCTATGCCCATTGAAGCTCAGTATGTTCGTTTCAAGATTCAGGTACATGTCAAATACTTATCATGAAATTCATATTTGATTCACTTCATATAGCATTTTATTTAATGCTTTTCCAATTTATTGATGTAGGATTATGTTGGAGCGCCTTGCTTGAGGCTTGAAGTAATGGGCTGCACACGTCTTGAATGTTCCGATATCAATGAGTGCTTGGATAACAATGGAGGTTGTGATCAGAAGTGTATCAACAGGTTGGTATTAAAACTTCTAAAATTGCATGATGTTTTTAAATTTCAGAAAAGACACATATAATTGCGATACTTAATGTATTACATCTATTTTTTGTAGTGCTGGAAATTTCTCCTGTGTTTGTAATGTTGGCTATGAATTGTATTCTCAAAACGGTACTGCTGGCTTTAATATTGATGGATCAGAAAGTGGTTCCAGAGATGGAGATGTTTTCCAATTAAATAAGAGTTGTGTACCAGTCATGTGTCCTTCTCTTCCCGCACCTGAGAATGGTTTGATATTATCTACAAAGGCAAGTTGTTACTCAAAACCATGTCAGAGTTCATATTTTATTCCATTATATTTACATGAATTGTAAAAGTTGTTTATGAAAAAATAATACTTGCACTAATTGTTTATTTCTTTTTAAATTTCAGAAAATGTATCACTTTGGTGACTTAGTGAGTTTTCAGTGCAATTTTGGTTATGTCATGTCTGGTTCAGCTTCACTGCTATGCACTTCTGCGGGACAATGGAATGGCTCTGTTCCAGAATGTGAATGTAAGCTGACACTGAAGTAATTTTTGATAAAATTCTTACGACAGTGCTAAAAATGATTTCCTTTTATTTTTAGATGCCACGTGTGTATCACTTCCTGACATTGTTGCTGATGGCCTCACAGTTGTGAGAGAAGATCCAAATAGTGTTCTTGTCCCTTTTAGAGAAAATGTCACAGTTAATTGTGGTGCTACAGGAAAAATCTTGAGAAAAACGGCAACCTCTGGTTTTCGGCAATGTGTGTATGATCCTAAACCTGTAAGTGATTTTTAGTTTAATATTGTCTGTGAAATTATGGTTGCATTATTTATATTCTGGTTACAATAATCTCAACTGAATCAATTTTGTATTTCAAGGGAAAGCCAAGCTACTGGCTATCAGGATTGACACCAAGTTGCCCTCGAGTTGACTGTGGAATTCCCCATCCCACCCCAGGGGCAGAATACGGCAATTATTTGGATACAAAATTTCAGTCTTCCTTCTTCTTTGGTTGTCAGGACACTTTTAAACTTGCAGGACAGACTAATCATCATGATAATGTTGTTAGGTGAGTAGTGTTGACATAAGTGTTGTTAATTGTCCTGGTTCTTTGAAAGGCACTCACTGTTTGAATCATCTTGTAACTGCAAAAAATTCCTAACTACAAATTCATCTGATTTCTGATTCTATAGCTACCTTTTTGACTGCATCACATTTTGACTTCATAGCCTTTTCCATTATCTTTTGAAAATATAAAATTATAAAAAGTAAGAAGCAAAATTTCACACATCTAAACCAGTGACGTCTAAAAACTTGCAGAATAAATATTATTATAAATTTTCTGATATTTCAAGTTTTAAGTGAGTTAATAAAAACAAACAAACAAATTGCAGATGTCAAGCAAATGGTGTCTGGGATTTTGGAGACCTACGCTGTGAGGGCCCAGTGTGTGATGATCCTGGAAGACCTACTGATGGATTCCAAGTAGCTCGCAGTTATGAACAGAGTTCTGAAGTAGGATTTGGCTGCAATAGGCCAGGTTATATTCTTATCAATCCTCGACCTATAACATGCATCCGTGAGCCTGAATGTCGAGTCATCAAACCTCTTGGTTTGGCATCAGGAAAAATTCCTGACTCTGCAATCAATGCTACATCAGAAAGGTAAGTAATATCTATTTTCTCAATTTACATTTTAATTCTTCAAAGCAAGGTTTAAAAGTTAATGCTGCTATGATTTAATTTCAGACCTAATTATGAGGCTAGGAACGTAAGACTTAATTCAGTGACTGGATGGTGTGGAAAACAAGAAGCATTCACATATGTGAGTGTTGATCTTGGTCAAGTCTATCGAGTAAAGGCAATTCTGGTGAAGGGAGTTGTCACAAATGATATTGTAGGACGTCCCACTGAAATTCGGTTTTTCTACAAACAAGCAGAGAGTGAAAACTATGTTGTTTACTTCCCTAACTTTAATTTAACAATGAGGGATCCTGGTAATTATGGTGAACTGGCAATGATTACTCTTCCTAAATATGTTCAAGCAAGATTTGTTATTCTTGGTAAGTGAACTTTAAAAACACTTCATAATTACACTATGTTCACAAATTACACTATATTGATTTTTTTTTTTTCTTTTTAATAATATGTTGTTGTTTTTTGTCTTTCAGGAATTGTTAGTTACATGGATAATGCCTGTTTAAAATTTGAACTTATGGGATGTGAAGAGCCATCAGCAGAACCTCTTCTTGGTTATGATTATGGTTATTCTCCTTGTGTTGGTGCGTCATCAAAATTAATTTATTTTCAACTCAATTACAATCCTATTTAGGAGGTGATAAGCATGTCAGGTACTTTGAATATCTTTAATTGTTAATATTTTTGTGACAGACAATGAACCACCAGTCTTCCAGAATTGTCCACAGCAACCTATCATTGTGAAGAAAGGTCCCAATGGTTTGGAACCTGTGAACTTCACTGAGCCCATTGCAGTTGATAATAGTGGTAGCATTGCTCGCTTGGAAGTGAAACCTCAGAGTTTTCACACTCCTCTTCAGGTTTTTAAAGACATGGTTGTGAAATATGTTGCATTTGATTATGATGGCAATGTTGCTATTTGTGAAATTAACATCACTGTACCAGGTAAGAAAAGACTTCCATTTATTTGAAAAATTGAAAAGTCTTCAAATCTTTTGTTTGCTTTATTTATTTTTAATTCAATTAATAGAATAATTAATTATTTCCTGTAGATGACACCCCACCTCTACTCAGTTGTCCTCAGAGTTATGTGATAGAATTAGTAGACAGACAAGAAAGTTATGCTGTCAATTTTAATGACACAAGACGTCGGGTCAATGCCTCTGATGCTTCTGGGGAAGTGAGTGTTCGATTTGTGCCAGAGCGAGCAACCATACCCATTGGTGGATTTGAAAATGTGACTGTCATTGCAACAGATAAATTTGGAAATCAAGCTACTTGTCATTTTCAAGTAAGTATTATGACAAGACAAAATTTTTTACTCAAGGCATATTTCTCAAAAATTTTAAATTATGAACATTCCTCTTGTGCTCTTCAGGTGGCTGTACAAGCTACACCCTGTGTAGATTGGGAATTGCATCCTCCAGCCCATGGAGCACTGAACTGTTTGCCTGGAGATCGAGGTTTGCAGTGTATTGCCACTTGTAATCCAGGATTTAGGTACAATAAGTGGATACCCTCATGACTTTCAATTTCTTATCAACTATCTAATGCTTAAAAATTAATCACACAATATATGCACCTTTCCAGGTTTACAGATGGGGAACCAGTAAAAACCTTTAGCTGTGAAGAAAAGAGCCCTTGGTCTCCTACATCTGTTGTACCTGATTGTGTGTCAGAAAGTAAGTGGATTTTTTCTCAGTGTTTTTGGCGTTGAATGAAATTATCGCTTTTTCAAATAAATCAATAATTTATAAATACATAAGAGATTAGTATGCCTTTTCTTTATTTTTTTATCTTCCATGAGACTTCATTGTTTCATAGTAACATTAACAAAATGAAAGGGTGCTTGCAAGCCCACATGGTCTCACTTGTTTATTAGAAATTGCAAGTAGCCAATATTTTAGTTAAAATATTCTTGATCATGAATGCCAGAAGAGGCAATGAATGAACAAGGTGATCCAAATCACTTCACTGTATTTATAGACTTTCATAATGACATTCGGTTTGATCAGAGCCACAACTTTAAAAACAGTACTGTAATATGCATGTGAAATTTATATGTAAAAAATATTCTTGCACACATGTCTATAAAGAGATCAAGAAACTATAAATTATAAAAATTATAAATAAAATAATGTTCAACAATATATAGAAATGAAATTATAATGAGCATATTATTTTCAGTTTTTCGATGTAATCACTAGAAAGAACAGAACATATTAAACCCAAATTAATTATGTTCTGATTAATAATACAAACAGATAATTAAATTATGATCTTTTGTTGTTTATCGAAAGGCTTGAACATATTCATCTTTTACAGTTAGCATATACTTCAATTACTCTTACTGGCATACTTTTATTTTATTTTATTTTATTTTTTTCACTATTGACAGACCTCACTGACTCAGTGGATATTTCAATTGAAGTAAGTCTTGGAACCGTATTCTCATGGCAGTTAGTGTGTTGTACATTTCTAATTTTATTAATTAAGTATGTTTAATGAATATTTCAATGTTTCTCATTTTATTGATGGACACAATTGTTTCTTGTTTTTTCACAGATACGCAGCAAGCTGACTATCATGTTGTTTCATCTGTAACTTACCGTGCCAATGGTGCCGTAGCCAATTTCTGTTTATCACAGTACACTGATCTACTGACGCAATATTACAGTAGCTTGAATAGTGTTCTAACTCAACGGTGTTCAGCTGTCAATGTCAATATGAATGTTTCGTTCATTGATGCTAAACCACAGTTATTAGAAGAAAATGTTGTCCAGGTAAGACACTTATAAAACCATCAGTAACTCATTTTTATATAATAATAATAAATATAATGTGATATTTATTACAATGTTTTATTGCAGATGGACTTCATTCTAGTTATTGTTCCTGCTGTAAAACAACCTCAGTTATATGATCTTTGTGGATCAACATTGAATTTAATATTTGATTTATCAGTTCCTTATGCTAGTGCTGTAATTGAGCCTTTGCTCAATGTATCAGCCATAGGAAATCAGTGTCCTCCTTTGAGAGCGCTGAAATCAAATATCTCACGTGGTTTTGATTGTAATGTAGGAGAGGTTCTTAACATGGATACCAATGATGTGCCAAGATGCTGTAAGTATTGCAATGAATACCATATACATGCAACATATGAAGCATTACTGACTCAAATACATTTTACTGAAACACACATTATCTCACTTTTATTCCAGTGCACTGCCCTGCTGGAACTTTTGCTGGCGAGAAGCAAAGACTTTGCACAGCATGCCCAAGAGGATTTTATCAGAATCATGATCGCCAAGGCTCTTGTTTAAGATGTCCTTTAGGCACTTACACGAGGGAAGAAGGTAAACATTTAACTAATTCTGTTTGGTTTAATTTTAAACTGGTATGCGTTTTGTTGTTGTTTAGAGTAAATAAAAAGAATAGACATTAAGGATAAATATAATTTACATAATTTACTGGTGTTTACAAAATAAATTGATTGTTTATCACTGAATAATTTTACAGATTAAAATAACTGAAATTTATGTCTGGTAATTGTAGCATGCAAATCATCTACAAGCTTCACAATTTTTAGACATCATGTGAATGAAGTCTCATACGAGTACATACACATAAATGATTTATGAGTGATTGTGTTCTTTATTAAAATAATTTACAGTTCTAATTTATAATAAGAATTTAATTAAAAAATGCTAAAATATGCAATCAATGCCTATTCCCAAATATGTATATTTAATGACTTTCTTCCATGATATAATTGTTCTAAATCAGAAAGGGTAATCCTTCATATAAATCAAAATCAAACACATCCATTCTCTTCAAGGATCCAAGAGCATTACTGACTGCATTCCTGTTTGTGGTTATGGCACGTACTCTCCAACTGGATTGGTTCCCTGTTTGGAATGTCCTCGAAACAGCTACACTGGAGAACCTCCAACAGGAGGATTCAAGGACTGTCAAGCATGTCCAGCAAGTACATTCACATATCAACCTGCTGCACCAAACAAGGGTTTCTGTCGAGGTATGTTATCAATGAATGTATGGTTATTTTTTTTTTCATTTCTTATATTCATGAATGGAAAGTTTTTTGTTGTTCTGAAAATTACTTTAACTACTATTTTACTCCATCAGCAAAATGCTCCCCTGGTCAGTATTCTGATACTGGTCTCTCACCTTGTGCTCCATGCCCTAAGAATTTCTACCAGCCTCAAGCAGGACAGACAACGTGCTTTGAATGCCCAACAAATATGCGAACACCTGGTCCAGCTGCAGTTGGTCGGGAAGAATGTGAGGCTGTTCAGTGCACTGAAAATGCTTGCCAACATGGTGGTCTTTGTGTACCTATGGGTGAGTGAGTGATAATGGTATTTAACATACCGTGTCCCTTTTATAAATTTCATGTCAAACTCATGACTATTGCCATTTTTTAAAAGGCCATGGAATCCAGTGCTTCTGCCCTGCTGGATTTTCGGGTCGTCGTTGTGAAATTGATATAGATGAATGCTCATCCCAACCTTGCTATAATGGTGGAACATGTACTGATCTTCCTCAAGGTTATCGTTGCCTCTGCCCGCCAGGTAAAACAAACTAAATATTTATTATTGCTCATCTATTTAAAGTGCATACTTGTCAAAAATGCTAAATGAGAAAGTAATAACAAACATTATCCATTATTATTCATAGCTTTTTGAATATTAATAATACTCCAAAAAGTCAAGAAAACAGTTCAAAGTTAAATAAGATTACATACAATAATACAAAACAATTTAAAAATCTAGTATTGAAATTAATCTATGAAAACATTAAAAAATGTGTTTTGTAATAATTTTTGTAACTAACTTAAATTCAACAAAAAAGGAATTAAATTGGAAATGTCACTATTTTCTTAATGAAGATTTCTTAGTCTTGTGAAATGAGTGACACAGCTCCACACTGCTAACTAATTTTGTAATATGCTTTCTATTGCAGGATATTCTGGAATAAATTGTCAAGAAGAAAAATCTGATTGTCGAAATGATACTTGTCCTGAGAGAGCAATGTGTAAAGATGAACCAGGAGTAAATAACTACACCTGCTTGTGTCGTTCAGGATACACTGGAGTGGATTGTGATATAACTGTAAATAATCATTCTTTAATACATTAATATTCTTTTATTTAAAACTCATTAAATAATATAATTTGTGAAAATATAGGTCAATTAATTGTGGCCTTCTTTTGATGTAGATCAATCCTTGTACTGCCAATGGCAATCCTTGTTCAAATGGAGCAACTTGTGTGGCTCTGCAACAAGGGCGTTTCAAATGTGATTGCTTACCTGGATGGGAAGGACAACATTGTGAAATTAATACTGGTAAGTCAATTACTTGAAACCGTTTACAGAAAGTATTTTTAATTATTAATTTTCCCCCTCCCTAAGCCAACAACTACTGAGAGATACCTCATAGGGTTTTTGATAAATTGTAGTTTTCAAATTACTATTGAACTCATGAAATGTAAAATTTAAAAAGGAAATACTACTTGTTTTCAAATTACTATTGAACTCATGAAATGTAAAATATAAAAATATCGAGGAAATACTACTTGAATGAATCTTTTCAACTAGAGTGAAATTAATTTTATTTTCCATTCTTACAGATGATTGTGCAGAGCAGCCTTGTCTTCTAGGAGCTAACTGTACAGATCTTGTAGCTGATTTCAGCTGTACTTGTCCATCTGGTTTCACTGGGAAACGTTGTCATGAAAAAATTGACCTCTGTGGTGCTAATCCTTGTCTGAATGGTGTATGTGTGGACAAATTATTTTCACATCAATGTATCTGTTATCCTGGCTGGGCTGGTAAGGATTATTTCTTTTCGATAAACTAAATTATTTTCGTTATTTGTATCTTTAAGTGTTATTTTTTTTTTTTAGGACCATCATGTGATATTAACGTTAATGACTGTGAAAGTGCTCCTTGTGAAAATGGAGGATTGTGTGAAGATATAGTTGATGGCTTCAAGTGCAGCTGTGAGCCTGGCTACACTGGCAAATTCTGTCAGCATACTGTTGACGATTGTGCGTCCGAACCATGTCAGAATGGAGCTTCATGTGTGGATATGCTGGATGGCTTTATGTGCAAGTGTCGACCAGGATTTGTTGGTAAATATATACTTCAATATTTCAAGTTATGATTGCTTAAGGAAATAGTTATGATATCCGTTTCAATTTCTCAACACAGGTCTTCAGTGTGAAACGGAAATTAATGAATGCTTGAGTGAACCTTGCAATCCTGAAGGTACAGAGATCTGCGTAGATGAAGATAATAAATTCACTTGTAAATGTAGAGTTGGATTTACAGGAAAGTTTTGTGAGGTTAGTATCTTTATTTTAATTTAATTTTTTAAGATAATTTTGATTTATAGAGAATTAAGCCCTGACTGTGATAGCTCAGGCAACACCATTGCCTCTTTTGGAATTGTTACTAGGAGGTTGTAGGGTTCAAATCAAAATGATGATAGATTTTTGACACTCTTTGTAGCTGGGTTAAAGTCAGTTCACTGACTGCAGGAAAATTCTAGGGGCTGACTGCTTTGATCAGTAGTTCTCTTTGGTTTTTCCAATCAATACCAGGTGAATGTTGGAGCAGTATCTTAAATGGACCACATGTAATTATTCCTTTCCCCTCTTTGCCCTTTTTTGTCCCCTTACATACACACCACGCTACTACACATGTTAGGAGATCAGTTGGAAACTTATATTAGCTGGGACAATGAACTGCTGGGAGAGATACCTGAAGAAGGAAAACCTGACTGACAGGATGGTGTTCAATTTAAGGGACCGCCACCACCGCTTCCAGGAACGCCACCACTTCCTAGCATATAACATGCACCTCAAAGGAATTGACTTCAGTAGTTGACTCGCCGAGAATCAACATTCTTTCACTCATATATTGATTTATATTCACTCCTAGATATTGAGTTATAGTTGTTTTAATTTAGAGTGGTAAATGCTTTTTCGTGCAAAATTAAGAATGAAATTATAAGCCTTAAATATCTCTTCAAAGCAAAATATAAAAACATGTTACATTTAAATGAAGATAATTGCATAGTGATTGCAATAAAAAAAAATCATCAGTTATTTTTATTTTCAAATTCAAAATACATTACATGAGTATAGGCAGAGACATACCTTTTAGACCTATCTTTTGAATTTGAATGTAATATAGGTTGGTTTGTGCCCTCAGGTAAATATTGATGACTGCGCTTCAGAACCTTGTCTAAATGGAGCTGTATGTAAAGATGAAGTGGGTGGGTTCCAATGTACTTGTCCCCCTGGATGGACAGGACATCAATGTGAGAGTGACGTTGGTTCTTGCCAAAATCAGCCTTGTCAGAATGATGCAAATTGCATTAACCTTTTCCAAGACTTCTTCTGTGTGTAAGTATTATTTCTTCAAATTGTGATGAATGAAGGTGATTCAAACATTGACCAATGACATGTATTCACATAAGGCATTAATGACAATGAATTGCCATTTTTAGGTGTCCTTCAGGAACAGATGGTAAACATTGTGAAACTGCTCCAGAAAGATGCATAGGCAATCCTTGCATGCACAGTGGAAAGTGCCGAGACTTTGGTTCAGGACTCAATTGTTCTTGTCCTGCAGACTACACAGGCATTGGCTGCCAATATGAATATGATGCATGTGCAGCTGGAGCATGCCAGAATGGAGCAACTTGCATAGATAATGGTCCAGGTTACACATGTATTTGCCCTCATGGTTATACAGGTGAATATTTCATATTTTACATTATATAAAACCATTGACAAAAATTAATAATTTGACAATAAATAATAATTATTATAAATAACTCAACAAATTGTAAAAATTATAACTATCAATCATCAAAAAAGGCAATGTGGTGAGAAGTTAAAATAGTGGAAAACTAATAATTTTCAGATTATCCAAATACTTTCTAATTTTAAAAAGGTGATTTATTTATAGAATATGGGAAAGTTTTGTACATTTTTATTTTAATTCACTGTACGGAAAATACTTTTCATTTGAATTAGTGTAAGTTTCTTCACATTATTAATATTCTCCTCTAAAATAATTTTTGACTGTTCATGATTTTTACTAACTTTTATATTTCAGGCAAAAATTGTGAAGATGATATTGTTGATTGCAAAGAAAACTCTTGTCCTCCATCCGCAACATGCATTGATTTGACAGGAAAATTTTATTGCCAGTGCCCATTCAATCTTACAGGAGATGATTGTAGGAAAAGTAAGTGAACTTAATACTCAGAATGCTATTAAAAAAAAAAAAATCACATCTTTCAGGCATTAAATTACACTTTCATCCATTTTCAGCAATATCTGTGGACTATGACCTGTACTTCAGTGATCCAACACGCAGCAGTGCATCACTTGTAGTGCCTTTCTATCTGGGTAGTAAAAGTAGTCTCACGATTGCTATGTGGGTGCAGTTCACTCAAAGGGATGAAGGAGGCATATTTTACACTCTATACAGTGTCACGTAAGTGTTTATTTTAAGTAAAGGTACTTTTAGAAAATCTTCAGCATATTAATACTCTGTTTTTTTTATTTATTTTGTTAGGTCTCCTCATATACCATCAGGACGTAGAGTAATGCTGCAAGCTCATAGTAATGGAGTGCAGGTTTCATTATTTTCGGACCTTCAAGATGTGTACTTAGGATTCAGAGAATATGCAACTATCAATGATGGACAGTGGCATCACATTGCTGTAGTATGGGATGGAGAAAAAGGAGGAGAACTAACCCTCATTACTGAAGGATTGATAGCAAGTAAAGTAGAAGGTTATGGAGGTGGTAGAAAACTGCCTGAACAGTGAGTTCATTAATATTTATGAGTAATACAATTGTATAGTAGGCTCAGTAACACATGATTCAATGTGGAATATTTGTTTCAGTGGCTGGGTAACATTAGGAAAGCCCTCCAGCGATAATCCAAAAGCATATACTGAATCTGGTTTCCAAGGTCATTTGACTAAAGTTCAAGTGTGGGGAAGAGCATTAGATGTCACTAATGAAATTCAGAAACAGGTATCAAATTATGGCACACACATTTAGTTCTTATAATGATTCTTTTTGTTTTTTCTTCTAAGCCTTTGACTTCTACATTTGGCAAAAATCTTAATTTTTGTAGAAACAAAAGACAAAAAGAAACAAAAAAATATTATCAATGAAGGAAAAGGAAAATCTTGTTAATTAGAAAATTAAAATGTAATACAATAGAAAATTGCAATCTTACCTTTTATACTTTATTCGTGTACACATTGTTTAAATTCTGTCTTCTCTCAGTTCATGGGCATACTACATTTTTTTTTTTTTTTCAGGTGCGAGACTGCCGCACAGAACCTGTATTGTATCGTGGTTTGACTCTCACTTGGAATGGCTATGATGACACAGTTGGAGGAGTTGAACGAGTTGTTCCTTCACATTGTGGTCAGAGAGTCTGCCCAGCAGGGTTCAGTGGGGCAAGATGTGAACAACTTCAAGTAGACAAGGTATTCAACATTCCTAATTCTAATCTCTGCTGTAGTATTAAAAAATGATTTTTAATAATCATGTTATTTCTTTTCCATTCAGGTGCCACCAAAGGTGGAACATTGCCCAGGTGATTTGTGGGTAATTGCAAAGAATGGCTCTTCAATTGTATCTTGGGATGAGCCACATTTCAGTGACAATGTTGGAATTGTGCGAGTTGAAGAAAAGAGTGGACATCGACCTGGCCAGACACTTTTGTGGGGAACTTACTCTATTGCATATGTAGCATATGATCAAGCAGGAAATAGTGCTACATGTTCCTTTAAAGTCTACGTTTTGGGTAGGGACATACTTCATTGTGAAATCCTTGGAAATGAAATAAAAATCTCAATGTTTTTTAATGAACATTCACTAACATATCTCAATTGTCTTTTGCAAAACAGCTGAATTTTGTCCCGAGTTGGCTGATCCTATTGGAGGTACACAAATGTGCAGAGATTGGGGATCAGGTGGACAATTTAAAGTGTGTGAAATTTCCTGCAATGCTGGCCTGCGATTCTCTCAAGAAATACCAAAATTTTACACTTGTGGAGCAGAAGGATTTTGGAGGCCAACTAATAATCCAAAGTTACCAATGGTGTATCCGGCATGTTCCAGTATGTCTTTTTTAATAATTTTGTGCATTCATTTTTCCCTTAATGAGCTTCTGTAAGTGTATTTGAGCATTTTATAATTTCATAAATCTTCTTTTCAGGTTCACATCCTGCCCAAAGAGTTTTCAAAATTAGTATGCTCTTCCCTAGTTCAATTTTGTGTAATAGTGCTGGACAAGTTGTTCTTAAACAAAAAGTTCGTAATGCGGTCAATGCTCTAAACAGAGACTGGAATTTCTGTTCCTACTCAATGGAAGGTAATATTCTGTTTTTATGTTACTTCTTATTGCTTAGTTAATGAAGATTTGATTAAATATTTATAGTAATGTAAAAGATTGGTAGCATTATCTTATGACTATTTGAACTGTTCTTAAGGCACACGAGAATGTAAAGACTTGAATATCGATGTGAAATGTGACCATCGCTCTCGTCCAACCAGACAGGCTCCAGAAAGTGGAGGAACATATGTTCTTGATGCCAGCGTTCCTGTTGATAAGTATGTCAATCCTACATTTATTTTACAAGGCAATGAATTTAGAGTTTAGTAAACTATTGTTGCCTTAAAAAGTTATTATTTAATGATGCAGTTTTTGTGCACATCACCCGTTTGTAGATTTTCCATTATCTCTAGATGTTTAGAGCCTATTAGAAAATATTTTGTCAGTAGTAATTACTTCTCACAATTATAAGCATGTTTTATTTTAGCAAAACATTGTAAAGAACTGTAGAAAAGTAGTTAGTTTAAATGATATGATGTTTAATTTCTATTATTTCACAAATGTTCTGGTGACAGATCTAGTTTTGGGTTTGTATTTTTGTGCACTGCATGTTTCTTATGGTTGTCACAGGCTTGGAAGACAATCTCGTCAGGCCAGTGACACATACAACGTAGAAATTTCCTTCCCAGCTGTCAAGTAAGCACTGTATTTCATAATGTAGAATAGAAATTGCATGTGCATGGTTTCATTTAAGGCACTTTTGCACTAGAGGAAAGGATGAGGATTTCCCTAATTTCCTGTCAAAAGAATTATTCAAATTACTCTAATTAAGGAAATTACATATTTTTGATTTGGTTTTAGGTCTGATAAATAACTGATATGGTCACAATTTCAATAAGTAAATGTTTATGGAGAAGACGTACACGTAAAAGAGTACTGTTCACAATACATACATATTTAAATAAAATACAATTGCAAATAATAAAACAAAACGGATAGGAATTGCTCGTGAGTGGAGAATAGCAGAAAGTTCATTAACTACAATTAAAGTTTTACAAAGAATCATGAAATGTCTGATAGTTCTTGTAACTTTTGATTTACATATATGCGATGCATAAGTTCAGCAATGAGAAAAACAGGGAAATGAAATGATTTTGTAGTATAGCCAAAACATATAAATTGTTTCTCTGCAAATAACTTGATTTCTGTGAATAAATATATCCCATAGTTAATGTGTGTATGCATGCTATCCTTTTAGTGATCCTGTAATCAACTCTAACTCAAATGAAAGATCTAATGTGCAAAGACTACTGGAAAAACTTATTCTGGAAGAGGATCAGTTCGATGTCCACGACATCTTGCCAAACACAGTTCCAGATCCTGCATCTCTGCAGCTGCAATCTGACTATGCTTGTCCACAAGGGCAGGTTGTCATAGCCCCTGACTGTGGTAAGTTTATTTAAAAATAGATGATGAACTACCATTATTTTGGTGGAGAATGTTTTTAAAGCTCCTTTATTCTGGATGTATTTTATTCATTTTATAGTTCCTTGTGCTGTTGGGACATTCTATGATGCAAACACTAAGATTTGTATACCATGCCCTGTGGGAACATATCAAAGTGAATCAGGTCAATTGCAATGCACAACATGTCCTGTGATTGCTGGACGACAAGGAGTTACAGTTGCTCCAGGAGCCAGAAGTGCTTCAGATTGCAAAGGTAAAAAAATATGGAAATTGTTTTCTTGTATTCATTCATTCATGTTATTATTTTTACCAACAGAGGGAATTTATTTTTATTTTTCTCAAGTACATTAAAAGGAAAATGTAAACATGCAAAAATCTCTAACAAGATTTTAATTGTTCATGGTTTTCTAATTCATTCAAAATTGACCACATATTAACAAATAGATTTTGGTTTACCACAATGTATCAATCTTTTATTAGGATTTTCAACAAGGTTTTATAATTATCATGATAACATTACATAAAACAAGTAGTATAAAGTGTATTTAACAAACAAATAATTTCTACAAAAATAAAATATTGTCAGTAAAAATATATTTTCTGTAAAGGTAATAAATCTAAAAGTAATTGGAAAAATATATAAAAATTGGAGAGAAAAAAACAATTACTTTTGTTTAATTTACAAAATAATTTTAATATTCTGCCGTCATAAAGAATAGGTTGATGGATAAATGAAGGTAAGCATCCACAGAATGAATACAAACGTTTTTAGATCCCTAATGCCAAGAAAGTGTTTTTATTCAATTATGTCTACCTGTGAAAAACTCTAAAGAGGATGTAAACAAGATTTTGTCTAAACTTCATATTCTCTGATTGATGTGGCAGCCTAAAGGCCATGCAAATTTGAGAGTAATCTGAATTTTTAAGGTAAATTTATAGACTACTCAAACAAGAAATTTAAAGAAAAAAATGTGGAGCTTTTTAGAGAAAATTTTGAAGTGTGGTATGAGCTGTTTACAAGTTTTCAATTGAGCCAAGTTTGGCTACAAATATGTTAAGTCAGATTTTCATTAAAACTTAAATTTTCTAAAAGTACCTACTAAAGACAAGGTTTTTTTCCCAAACTACTTTTACACTTTCATAATCGAAGCTGGAGATTTTTGCTCTTGATGCAATTGCGTTTTCAATATTAGGGTATTGAAGGATGTCATTTACAGATTTTTAAAAATATTAAGAAAAATTTTAATATTTGAAACAAACTGTTTCATTTCTCCAAAACACTTACATTAGATGTTCTCAAAAGTGACTCAGTTGTTCTTGTAACTTTTTGGACCAGAAGAGCACTGAATCGTATGATGTAAGTGCCAATTTCAAAATTTCACATAGTATGTAATTTTATTTATAATCTCTTGTGCATCTTCATTGTTGATATTTTACAATATAAGGTAAAAAAGATTTAAATGACCTGTTATGAATTTTATGAAAATTTAAGTTTTCATGTGTATTCATTCTCAAAAATGGCCCTAAATTTGTACTTGAAAAAATATAGACATGTTGATCAAATAGCTCCTAAATATGGTATTCTACAACAATTTCTGTACATTTTATGAATTTGAAGGAAAATATTTAGGATGCGAGAGCTAAAGGATTAAAGCTGAAGAAGCTTTTAAGCATTTTGCAACACATTTTATTTGTCTGTCATTCGTATGTCATATGCTCAGTTGTCCAAATAAGCAGTAATTAAGTCAGATATCCTTATTAAGTATGTATTAGATTATATTAGTTAATGGACGAAGGGTGCAGTGTTTCAAGCAGTTTAATCAAGGTGTTCTTGCAATTGATGCCTGAAATAATAGTAGTAACATATAAATTGCAATATAATAATTGTAATTTTATGTTACCATGACAAACAAAATAAGCTGTTCAATATTGTTATATTTTGAATTCAAGAAGGATGTTTTAAAAAATGTTTTATTTTTTTCCTCAGAACGTTGTCCAGCAGGAAAATACTTTGA
Source organism: Gryllus bimaculatus (assembly GCA_017312745.1). Lineage (NCBI taxonomy): Eukaryota > Metazoa > Arthropoda > Insecta > Orthoptera > Gryllidae > Gryllus > Gryllus bimaculatus. The sequence continues at coordinate 1,836,768 of BOPP01000030.1, forward strand.
TGATGAAGCTGGACTATGTAGAAGTTGTGGTCATGGATTCTATCAACCCAGTGAAGGTAGCTTCAGTTGTCTGCTCTGTGGATTAGGGAAGACAACTAGGACTACTGAGGCTGTATCTCAGGAAGTAAGTGATTGATTATTTCAATTTTAAATTAATATTTTTAAAATTTTCTTTACTTACAAAAAAAATAAATGTAGAAGTTATTTATAAAAATTACTTGTCACATAAATGTGGTCTTAAAATAACATTGTTATTAACAGTTAGTTTATTTTTTTTTTCAATGCATAGGAATGTCGAGATGAATGTGGTTCAGGAATGCAGTTGGGAGTAGAAGGAAAATGCGAAGCATGTCCTCGAGGAACTTACAGAACACAGGGTGTACAGGCTGCCTGTCAAGGATGTCCACTGGGTCGTACAACTCCCAAGTATGGCGCAACATCAATTGAAGAATGTTCATTACCTGTTTGCCCACCAGGAACGTACCTCAATTTCACTCAGAATAGCTGTGAAGTTTGCAAGAAGGGAACATATCAATCGGAACCTCAGCAAACATCATGTATTACATGTCCTCCAAATACTAGCACAAAGGGAACCTCTGCAGTAAGAACATCATATCAATGTTTTGATATACTATTTACTGGCTATTTAATTGTTTAATAAATTGGATAAAATTAATTACAGACAAGTAAAGCTGAATGCACCAACCCATGTGACACAGAAGGGCCTGATATGCATTGTGATCCTAATGCACATTGCCTTCTTATCCAGGAGACAAGTGATTTCAAATGTGAATGTAAGCCAGGATATAATGGAACAGGAATAGTTTGTACAGGTAATAATACACATTTCCAAAAGGAAACATGATCACAATTTTACACTGAATAAAATAAAATAAAAGTACATATAACAAAATGAAATATACAAGTACAAATAGCAACTTTCTTATTTGCAGATGTTTGTACTGGATACTGTGACAATGAAGGAGTGTGTGTCAAGGATAGTCGAGGACAACCGTCTTGTCGTTGTATTGGTAGCTTCACTGGCAAGCATTGTACGGAAAAATCAGAATTTGCATACATAGCTGGAGGCATTGCAGGAGCAGTTATATTCATTATACTGATCGTATTATTAGTATGGATGATATGTGTTAGGTTAGTCTGATTTTATATTTGATAATATAATAATTTTTATACCTAAATGCAAATGCTCATGTTTATGTATGTAATTTGTAGATCGGCTCGCAAGAAGGAACCAAAGAAGATCTTGTCTGCAGCAACAGAACAAAATGGATCACAAGTTAATTTCTATTACGGAGCACCCACTCCATATGCAGAATCAATTGCACCATCTCACCATTCAACATATGCTCATTATTATGATGATGAAGAAGATGGCTGGGAAATGCCAAATTTCTACAATGAAACATACATGAAAGGTAAAGTGCTAGTATTTTTTCTTTGGTACTAGGGTTACTACAGAAGTATAACTAATAAATTATTAAAAAGAAGTAAGCATACCTAAAATAACAACAACAATAAAATTATTGATTTCTTCAATGATCTTGCAATATATTCATAATGTAATAAATGTCTGCATTGTTTAAATATTTTGGTCATATATCTGATTGATTTTGTAAACATTTGAACATTTGAAGGAGATAAAACAATAAGGAGGCCAAGAATAAATGAAGAAGCATGAAATGATTCTTATTGCAGTTCTTAATCACATTTCAACTTGTTAACGCCCAGATTTTTTAAATACAATTTTCTGAAAATTGAAATCTCATTAGAGATACCTGTTCAAAATCTCTCTGGAACCCATATTATCATGGTTTTATACAATGATATACTATTGCTCATCCTTATATGAGGGCATTGGGTGTTAAGAGTTATAATTTATTAGAAATGGAGTAGATGGTGATTAGGAAAATGCAAAGCCTTTGTAAAGAACTTCTTTTAATATCTTGAATTAATTAAATGAATGTACAAATAATCTCTAGGATTTAAAATACTTCTTGCAGAATGTTCTGATCTACAGAATGTACTCAACTTCAGAATGGTCTAAACACTCCAACAAACATGTTACTTGTTTTTCTCTACTTGTTATGACAGGCCCCTAGCCTTCAAAATGCAATTAGGTTATCAATCTTAAGATTCAGGTAATTCAGAGGATCAATTTCAGGCAATAATATTGGAGGTGTAGGACAGGTTTGAAAATAAATTTGAATTTTGCTAATTTCAAAACGTTGTAATGAAAATTACGTTGTAATGAAAATTAGTCCATTTTTATAAATGCACTTTCTTTTATTACAGCAAAATAAAAAATGAAAAATGCAGCCATTTTCCAGAAAAATTTCCTTTATGAAATATTCAATGTTATTCCACAAATTAGAAAATGTAAATTCCTTATCTCACACCGATATTATCGGAAAACGTACAAAATCACCATATATAATTTAAAAAACACAAGAAATTGTGCATTATCAAATGAGGATGATGGGTGTTAATAAGTTAAATATCTTATTTATCACTGTTTTATCACTTATTTCAAAAAATATAATCAAATAAACAATGATAATGAGTAGGTTTTAAAAGTTAAGGGGAAAGCTCAAATGTAGTCATCATGGGTTTGTGATAAGAATAAAAGTTTTCCACCCACACTGCAACCATCTACAATGCAAAAAAAATATAACATAAAAAATAAACTTGCTTGTAATTACAAATAGTCAAAAGAAATATATAAGCAATTGAATTACATTAACAATAACTTAAAGAAATATTTAACTATTAGCTGGAATGAATTAAGCAGTATGAAACTGTTATGAAGTGCATTAATGTGATATAAATGAAATATTTCATGTAAAATAATTTGAATAATTGACTGAAATTTTTAAACTTGAAATATAAAACTGAAATAAAGAGGAAATGAAATATTTTACATAAATTAAACGCCTAGAAAAATTGATACAAATTACTTGAAATAATTTATATTTGACAATAACCACCAAGAATTTGTCTAAATTATTAATAATTTCAATTACTTCTTATATTGGTCTTACTTTTAATACTCAAACATTTTATGCTAATTATTTAAGTTTTCAACATTAAATATTTTATTCACTTCATTTCAATTTCATATTCCTTTATTCTTTCAGCTAATAGTCAAACATATCTTAATGTTACTATTAATTAAATTTATTGCTTATCTATTTCTTTTTGCCACATTTGTAATTACAGTTCTGGTAAAAAGAAACATTAAGTGTTCTTATTTATGTATTGTAGCACTGAAAATTACCACAGTGCAGAGAAAAAATGAGTTATACACTAATAAATATGTGGAGACTGCATTAGAACTTGCTATTGATGAGAGAGCATTGTAAAACATAAATCACTTGCGATTTTTAAAAATGTCTTGTATATTTTTCAGAGAGTCTTCATAATGGAGGGAAAATGAACAGTCTTGCTCGTTCTAATGCTAGCATTTACGGAAATAAAGATGATTTGTATGATCGTTTGAAACGCCATGCTTATCCAGGAAAGAAAGGTATTTACAAAGCATCTGTTTTAGATTTCACATCTGTTTCATAAAGTTTGAACCTGAACTGTATAAATATGTATTCAGGCCACTGAGATGAATCATTTGATTTCTTCCAGATAAAAGTGACAGTGACAGTGAAGGCCAGTGAGATTTCTGTGCAGAACTTACACAAAAAGAAAATCTTTCTGGTCACTAATAATGCTCAACCTTTACACAAGTGGTACTTGTGAATATTTTAAAAAATAATTATCTCCTGTGACTGTTAATGAAGGCTGATTGCTGACACAGAGGGTTGATATTATTTTGTCTGATCAGTGTTAAGTGTGCAGTGTAGTGATTTCAGTGCGCCAGAACTTTAAACCCTGTCTTAGCAACCAGGCAATAAAATAAGGAGATAAATTACACTACAAGGATTTTTATGACATACTTCCATACAATAATGTGAAACTGAAAAACTGTTTTTTACTGCATTTTATATTTTTGAGATATGAGGATATCTTGGATATGATCAGCATGTAATTTAAATGTGAGCGTTCCATAAAAATGAATGAATGAGTGTGTGAATGACTGTATAGTTATGAAGAGCAGAGTAAAAATTACATGTATAATTATAAAAAATGTATGTCTGGCTCTTGGTACACAGATACACAAACAAATGATAACTCAAAATCTATGACCAGTATATACAGTATTTATATTAAAAATCACAAACAAATGATTTGCACAATGACATGTCCACTATTATTATAATTATGACTTCCCTGTAAAATAATTGAAACTTACCACAACAAACGGTAATATCAGTGGCTCTTCACCAGAGGCAACTTTATATGAAGTGGCATATACAGCCTAGAATGACAATTGAATTTCACTCAATGTGAAATTTCATTTTAATATTTTTCTTGAATAAAGATTTATGATGAACAAAGTAAAATTGGTAATATTAGATATCAGAAAAGGACAAGTGTAAATATTAACTAAAACTGGTCACATGATTTTCATACGTAAATGCAAAAGTCCCTGAAACCCAAAGAAAGAACTATCAGGTAGCAAATCTCATACCAATGTTCTTTGCTAAGTGCAAGAAAGATGACTTGCATTTATACTAGTGCCACTCATCTCTTGCATTATAGATAGTGCTTGTAGAGATCTGGTAATTTGAAACTTGCAAAGAAGTCTAAGAAAATTATTATTCAGCCAATCCAATGACAACTGGGAAACAATGTAATTGTAATAAGTAGTGTTTCATTAATTAACATATTGTCTTTTGTCTTGCTCATGGAAAGTCATTGGCTTGAAGACTTCTGTAAAAATAACTGTTATGAAATTGGAAGACATATTTTATTTCTCTTATTATGATATGTGTAATAATGACTGTAAACAAATTTCTGTGCATATTCATCTATTTTGTAAATAAAGTACATAATTACCACTGACAAATTGATGACTTGGAATTATATTCACAGCAGAAGCAGCAGGGCATAGATAGTAAGCAATACACAATATAATTTAAAGAAAAAGCTAAAAGAATTTAGAAAAGAAAATACCATGTATTCATTTATTTTACAAATATATTTCAAGGGCTCAAGGGTAGGGATGACAACCCTAGCTTTTGAATATTGTAGCTTTTTTTTATTCTATACTTTAACCTGTTGATGTGAAGTTACTTATGCCACCTACTTCTGCACCTGCTGGGAGGAGGACAAATGACTGATTACATGAACAAAAACACTTGGAATTTTATGATAAATTTAATGAAAATGATGATGAGCAAGTGATGTAATGAATAGTTACATGAAACTTGGCAGATAAGCAACCTTAATAACAACAGAAAAAATGATCGGAGGCTGGCTGCCAGGATGACACAGATTCTAATGGCCATCTCCCTTTTTGGTATTTGGTGTCCCATATTTCTCAGCGAGGGAGATTAGCTAAAAGGGACCCGACTAACGTCTAGAGATAATGTTCCTTGGTGCACTCGTATAGCCGTCTCGCATCGGGCGTTCTCCAGGCCACAGCGGCCGGTTGGCGGCTTTGGGCTGCTGGGGACGGCTCCGAAGACATTCGCGCCGTCACCCCAGGCGGGCAATGAACAACTCGCGACCTCAGGCCCGTGTCACGTCGTCCCGGCTTCCACCCACCCACGAGCACGGCGGTGTCCCGAGAGCATTACGCGGCGATAGTTAGCGCATAATGTCCCGCGTCCATCACTGTTCCGCTCCGCGAAACTCTTGATAGTGAGGTGCGAGCATCTGTTCGACTCGATATGCCATTTTGTCGGTTGCGTACTCACAAAGGTTGATCTTTTTCCTCGGAGAAACGGGATCTACCCGCGTCTAGGGAGCCGAAAACTCTTCCCCCAGAACGGAAACATATGTGAGAACGGTGACGTATCTTCTACGAGAGCGAAAATATGCCTCTCAACCGAAACATTTCCTTCTGGTAGTGAAAGTGTCTCTCCTGGGAGTGGAACCGTATTTGATCTTGTAGCTCTGCCCTACGAATCAAAACGGCTCGTATCCCCTCATTCTAAGCCACTACAGATTCCTGATTGCTTTTAAAACTTAGAGAGCATGAGCTCGCAGAAATCGATACGCTCGCAATATTGTTTTTTAAACTGCCTTTACAGTTTGACAGGGCGACCAATGTTTCCCGCATGAGCGCATGGGACCGCCCCTTGCCCTGCGGACTCCGAAAGGGCTCGTGGCGGCTTCCTTGAAACAGGGTTGTTTAAAAATGGAGGTGCGTCGGCGGCCTTAGAGCGCCTTCCCACGTCGCCGCGCTTCCTTCAAGCAGCAGAGCCCTTCCGACGCAGCCACCGACGCCGCCACCGCCGCTGTCACGGCCGCACCGCCGTGGAAGGGGGTGTGGTCTGCAGAGGTATGTTTCGCCGACCCTCCGGCGATGACGAACAAAGGAACCGAAGCAGGTAAACTGCTGCGACCGTTGGCACAGTGGGAAGGCTCCCATTTAAAGCTGTGTACTGCTAGCCGTGGCGCGTATGCCCTCCGCATCGCGTGGCTGGAGTTCGGCGTCTGCTGCCGCTGCAGCGGCCACGCGCTGCACGTGGGAAGGCCTCCATTCAAACCAATGCTCTGCTACGAGCTGCGCTGCTCGGAAGCGTACCGCCGTCGCGACGTGGGAAGGGGCCCTTAGGGTTCTTTCGCAAAACAGTTGTGACCGGGTTCATCGTCAACTCCTACAACGGGGTGGGTCGTGCAAAGACGGAGCGACCGCAGCGGCCTAGCTGTTACTCCGACCACGTATAGTCTTCGGAGCGTGGGTCTCCGCCGCCGACCCTCGAAGAACCGGGTGCTGGCTCGACTCGCGCGCCAGCACAGAGTTCTGACCTATTGCGAGTCGATGCTCCACCCTCTTCTTTGCTCTCACAAAGGCAGCACTACCGTAGACGACGTGTGAGTGATCGAAGGACAGTACCGAGCCCGTGGTCCTGTGTGACGCGCATACGTATGGGGGGCCACGGACGCGTCACCACCCGCGCGCCTTAAGGTGAAGTTACCGCGGCCAGAGGCGATATGAAAATTACAGCCCCCTTTAAGATATTGAGTGTTGCAATAATACTTTTAGGCCTCTGCCATTTGCTTTTTGTCCTGAGGAACATGAACTGTACAATTGATTGCTCATAACTAGGACTCGAATTCTGATTACATGTCATCTTTTCATTGGTGCATTCTAGACGTGAGTAACTTCTAAATGAAAGTTTATCATGACAAATAGGTGATAGAAATGCATAGTCATTGGGTCATTTTTTGCCATTTTTATACATTTTGTTTCCTTTTCGTGTTTTTTGTTAGTGAATGTTTCATGAATTTACAATGACACACTAAATTTTATTGAATCATCAGTTCATGACGAATTTCAAACTCAAAATTACAAGAATCTTCGGTAACTTCCTTGACCTTTCAAAACTGCCAGTTGGAAGATCAGAGCTAAGAATTAAATTTCCTCCTAAAATAAAGAATTTAAATTAAATATAATTTTATATAAATAAGTTTGATTTAAAATTGTAAAATTCATTCAATCAATAAAACTTTTCATATACATTTTTGAGTATTTTTCAAAACAATGTCATTTTCTCAGAATTTTCAAATCATTTTTTTCTTATTTTGTTGTTGTTTTTAAGGTCATTTTCAAAGAATTTTTAGGTCATCAGAATCGGAGCCCTGCTCGTACTGTTGGCCATAGGTTGTCATTTTTATGTAATCCTCATCAATCAAATTGGTCACTTGCTTATTCTTGAAAGCATTTCCTTTTTTATTATCATGTTTTACATCCGAACCCTTCATTCAATTTACATAATTACATTTGTGATAGCTTGTTTACAGAGCGATATTCTTTATGACAAACTTGGATAGGATATTATTTTTGGATGTTATGAGACTGGGGAAGGAGGGATGTAAGTCTGCAATGATGAAGGAGCATGTTCATCATCGCAGCTAGAAATATAGTGCTCATTGCTTCCCTCCTCCATCACTTACCATACAATACAATGGACATTCTAACTTCTCCTCTAATTATACTTTATTTGTAAAATAATTAGGTTACTTAATACTTTTTGTAAAATTATTTTGCTTAACTTTGGGACTTATTTTTAAAAAAGTTAAAGTGGTTAGTAGAATTCCACTTGTAATTGATATGGATCATAAAAATCTTCCAGTTGATCAAGAAGAAATAGCAAACATCCACAAACACTTAAGTCTCTAATCTATTGCCTCTGTAACTCTATCTTAGAGCAAAAAAAAAAAAACAACAAACAAACAGGGAGTATTCTTTATAAAAGCATATATTTAAATGGATTAGGCAATAAACAATAAATGTATAATTTAAAAATATAATTCATTTAATAGATCTTCCTTCCACATACATTGTGCAAATATATTTTTGTGCCTTGTTCAGTTATAGAATAAGTACAATAAATTGTCCACTTGATTCATTTCTCACTTAGTATTGAGTTTAAGATTTGCAAAAACCTTATTACAGCGAAGTTGCAAGCTGAGATCGAGAACAAAATTAGTAATATAACTCTCTTTTTCAGCTTTCTTTGAATCAAACACCACTACAAGTGTAACTCTGGGATCTATACTTGACATTACATATGTATTTTGATCCTGGAAATTGATTACAAAATAAATTAATAAATTCACAAAAATATTCTCAGTCATTCATAAACATTTCAAAATCTTACTCGAGGACTGAAATAGAAGACAACTCTATCAACAGCTGCCAGTTCTGATGCTCTTTCTGTAATGACTTTGACAATGTTTGGCATATGGCTTTGTGCTTTCTGGAAATCAAAAAGACAGATTAGAAAGAAAGACTTAAGTGATTATACAAAATTGCTCAAACTTCATTATTAAATCATAAATTTCTTTTAAGAAAAAATATTCACATGGAACTTACTACAGGATAACTAAACATAATGGAATAACAATCTAGATCTTGAAGAGGCTCAACTGGCTTTTGAGGGTGGTGGTAACCAGGCCCAGCAAAGTCTTCTAACTGATGAGCATCAAAAACCAGCATAACAGCAGTTGCATCATAACGTCGCTGAAAGCTTTGTATTCTGGATCGTTTAAATTTATAGGAGAAAAATATTAAAATACACAGCAAAATTATTTGGATTTAAAGAATTTAAACATGAACATTTGTGTCTCTTTCTACGTTTCATTTTATCATATACCATTTATCAATATATTTTCATGCGATTAGGTTAGAAAACAAGCTTTTCTGATTTATTAACTGAAATGCACATTAATGTAAATATACATTGGTTAGTAGTAAAATCTAGAAGATAAGAACATTGAGTAGAAATCTTACTTGTGGTAATAATCTGATGACTGTCTGCTGTAGAGGTTTTTCATTTCTTGTAAAGGTGTTTGTTGAGCCAAAGTTGTAAAAAAGTATAAAGAGAATTTTGAAACAAATGCTGCTTTTAATTTTAAAAGCCATTGAAATAAAGCAGGTAACTGACTAGATTTTAAAAATGGAGCTAATTTCCAGGACTAAAAAGGAATACAAAACAACAATATTTTGGCACCACATTGAAAAATCAATAAAATTGAAATGTATATTTAGCCATAAAACTAATCATACATCCTTGCTATGAAGAGTTCTTTCCCAAGCAGTTATTCTTGTATGAGCTCCATGAAGCTGCATTAATGATTGCAAAAACCGCCACAACTGCATCTCTAACTGTGCTCGCAAAAGATGAGCAAGAATTTCACATTCTAAGCTGTAAATAAAATAAACAGACTGATCAGATTTGGTTCTCTCATGTATTCCTTCATTCAAACAATTTTCCTCAAACAATGAAAATAAGTGGAAAAATTATGAGTATTACATACCTTAGCGCAGCTTTGATTGATGTTAAAACCATATGTGGAAATGATAATGCATGTTTATCCACTATATCTTCAATTTGCACAAGTAACTCTTCATATTTCATTTGTTTCCCTGTCCCCATCAAATGCATTTTTTCATAACTTTTTTTTAACATTAAGAATTCTAACACTATTCTTGCCTAAGAATAATATTCTAGGAGGGTAAGATATTTCAACAAATATCTTTTTGTTTTGTTTTAATATTTTCCTTTGAACTTTTCCCCAATGTGTGAGCTTTAAAACAGTCATAATAAAAATGAAATACAATGAATACCTTGCTTGAAGTGCCTCTTTTATCGCCAGTAATTCTAATATTTGACATTCCAATCACTTTAAAAGCATTAAACAATTTCCTACACCAAACAATATATCACAGCTGAACACTACAACTTCTTGAATGTGAATTGGATACCCAGGTATCATTGTTGCTGAGCAGTTAGCCCATTTTCTTGCAGATTTAGTTCCTTTATCACATTTTACAGTTTTAAGATTTCAATCATCTCTAAACCCTAGAAATTTCAGAAAATACCTTATTATTGTAACAATTTTAAGCCTTTTAATGACTTATTATTGGAAACTACTGGAATTGGAATTAACAGAATTGCTTAACTATGCCCCTGGAAGATTATTACTTCGATTCCTTTTGCCTAATTTAGATCCTTATCCCCATTTTAAATATTTCACCTTTCCTTCCTTTTTCGTCATTTCTTTCCTTTTTTTTCATTGCACCAGAATCAATTATTTGCAAGACTGGATAACACACAAGCACAGCTGCATTTTGATTATGTCTGCAAGAAAGTGTGCCAAGCTCTACTTATTACATTTTAAAAATTGTACAGAGGAGTGCCACTGCCTCTGGGAAAAGGAAACTAAATTACATGTTGATGCAAAATTTTATGAGTAAGCAAAAGCCTTTGACACAATATGTCATAAGACCTTGATATTTAAGTTGGAGTCCATTAGGTTTTCCTCCTTTGCTGCAACACTACGCCAATCATTTTTTTTTTCAGAAAACGTGGCGGTGGAATACCTTAAGGATCAATGTTGAGCCCCTTTCTATTTATCATACATGATCATAAATGATTTACCAAAAAACACTGTATTAATGACCGTGATATTTTGAAAGAATGCAGATGATATTCAAGTCTGTTATAATTTATCCACCAGTTGTTTAATGGATAGATTAATTCACCCTCTTTAATTTATCTTCGCCTCATTAAAACTGAAAACTGGCACTATACAAACAGCTTGTCCCTAAATTTTAGCATATCATAGGAGCTGATCATCTTCTACAGCACACTTTTCCCCCCATTGAATTTCATTTATTTCCTAGAGTTGAACCAATTAATTTTTCTTGGAATATGTATTCAAGGTAACAAATATTGTAGTTGCAAATTAACAGGATTCTATCCAAGGTTGCCTGTGGAGTGTTCATTACAAATACTTCAGCACACAGTACTATCTAAAGAAATCACTCTTTGCTTATTATGAATATTTTAACTTGTATTTAACATACAGAACAATTATCACAGGAAATAATTGGCACTCCAAGTTCCTTTTTTGCAGCACAAAAGCAGGCAGCCTAACTCATTGACTAAGCGTATGTCAGATGCGTGACCCAGAAGTGTGCTTAGATGTACATACTTCTAAAAACATGCAAAAAACAATAAATTTAAATAATCAACCACTCTTGCTATTATCTCATATTTTATGAGTTAATAAAACAAAATTCAACAAAATTTCATGAGCTATTTCGGAAAAGCTTTGAGACAAGAGTCTCATCAAGCTCTCAATCAAGCAAATAGGTTTCTACACTCTAATAATGTCTTCATTTGCAAAACCAGACAAACTATGTTTAAACACAATTATAAGGATACAAATCAATAAGTTCAATTCGAGCAGTTAAAAACTGACATAACTGACTAGCAACCGTCATTATGGTACGATCACCAGTACTTTGTCTTGTAACATCTTCCAACCGTCGAAAGTCTCCTCGTAAAATATCATACATAGACCTAAGGGAATTCTGAAAAACATATGAACAGGTTAACAAATTGTGAAAATTATACTTCTGTATTCAAATTGTTGAAAATTGAATTACATCTTTTCTTAAGAATCCTTTGTTCTTTGTGACCAAGAATCCAAGATCAACATAAGATTTTTCAGCAACAGCAATTTGGGGCAAATGTGCTAACAGCATAGCCCATGGATCACCTTGGGCCAAACGCAGAGATTCCCTTTCACGTTCCTGCACAACAGACAAAATGGTTCAATTGTGTCCAACTGGGAAAAGGTAAAGGAAAAGAAACCCAAGAAATAAACCCATACCACTATTTCTTTTGCTTTATCAAAGTTCAGTTGAGATACATGATTAAAAAACACATTAAGAAATTCTTCCTCGTGATCCATCATTTTGCTTCCCTCTGTTTTGAGAAGTTGATTTCATTCTCTGCTTTACTGCGTTTAGAGATTATACACTTTCCACTTCACATTGTCTGCCTGCACATCCAACCAAATGTCAACATGAATAGTTGTGACTTGCACAGAACACATGATTAGTGAACGATTTGTATGGTTGGTACTACGCTTAACTCAGTCATACAAACAGAGAAATTATTGTAAATATGTCATCACCTCATCAGCATTCAATCCATCAGTTAATGTTGCTAATATAAGTCGGATCACAATAACTGATAAGCTGCACGTCAGATACAGATACGTCTGTGGTATCTGGTAAGCACTGGTCTTGGAATGAGTTCGAAGTTGACACGATTAGTTACCAATTGGTATGGTTGGTTCAAATGTAAAATCAGTCATGCCAATAGAGGTAAAATGTAGATTGTAAATATGTCCAAGAGATATAATCATTGAATATGTCATCAGCATTCAGTCCAACTAGCGCAATCCAGAGTCTATCAGTGAGGGTTTTTACTCGTGTCAGTCGGAGAGAATTATAATGACCATCATAGACAATCAGTAATCTGTGGTGTCAGATCATGGTACACTAGAAATTAATTAACCATGCACTTGACGTAAATCACAGTTCATAGTTTCATCGAATCGAATCAAGAGCTTCAACGTCCCCCATAGTGACACACTGTAGCGAAATATAAGCTCCCGATTAGATGAAACCGCATCATGTGATTTACGTCAAGTGCACGACTAAATAAATCGTATTGTAGCTGCTCGTCAGACACAGATACGCATGATACCACATGATACGTCGTTGACGTCTGGTGAGCGCTGATGTAGGAATGAGTGAATCTGTGTTGTTTGTTTGCTGTAAGACTGTATTAAGACCTGATTAAGACGATTAATAAAAATTAAGATGATTTATGAATGAAAACGAGATGGTCCATAAAAGTTAAGATGATTTATGAAAGAAAAAGAGAATATCAGCAGAACTGAAAATTGGTTAGAGTAATCTGAGTTGGAAAACAAGTGTTATTAACCGCACTATGTACTGTCATGTGTCTGTGTATTCGAAATAACGTGCGTATTCTACGTGATCGTGAACAGAATAAGCGGAAGATTACTTGAGCGAAAATATTGCACAGTGCCTGAAAACATCATTTACTTAACGCTATTGAAATGGAATGTTTTCAGTTTCTTGCATTTATGCAACCCGTGAGCTATCACTAGCGTCTGTGAAAGTTGTAACGTCAGGTTCGGCTCTGGCGTTTATAAAATGCTTGAAAATTGTTGCGTGAAATAATTCTTTTAAATCATTCTATTGTCAGTGTATTTGTAGAACATTTTTAATTGAAGAGACTGTATAAATGTTGTTTGTGATATTGAAGTAATAGAAATTGATTAATAAGGTTGAACATGGCTCGGCAAACTATTTCCTGTGAATGGTTAGCAGATTGTTATTTACTTTCTTGAACTATGATTATGACAGTTGGTTTAAAATTAATATTTCTGTATATTTTAAATTTTTTGTTAGGTCATCAAAACCAAGACATTATCTTCAAGAATGTCAGAAAATTCATTGTGCATCAGAAGAAGTTTTGGACCATCCTTTGAAACCTTTAGTTGTAACGGTGAGGATTTTTGTATCACTTAATAATCGTGAATGAATCATGATTTGTTTAATCTTTTACTTAAATAGTTTATTATTGTGAACATTATTGTATTGTAAATTTCATCTACTTGCTGTGCCTAATAAGGTGATTTTCATTTAAAAAATAAATCAAATATTTACATTCACATTCTTTTCTCCTTACAATTTTCAGGTGAGAATGTGTTTTCTTTTTTTTCCAGTTGAAAATATAATACATTTTCATTTATTTAAGGATCTATTTTATTCATTTTTAGAATAGAAATCATTGGAAAGTTCATATTCAAAGAAATGTGTAATCTATTACTGTCAAAAAATTTGGTACATTTTTCTTAATATTTGTTTAACTTATGTGCATGATGCACAAGTGTTAACGCTTAAAGATGACGTTTGAAAATCAATGAAATTTACTTATAATCTTAATTATCTGAAGTAAGATAGGTTGGATTGGAGACTGCATTGGTTAATCCATGTGAAAACAGATAAACATTTTCTGCAACACAAATTTAGTAGCTGTTGATCCCATCTAAATTCCTATTGACTTTTTTGGGCTTAAGTTGAACAGTGATGGTTGCACTAGGGCATGTCAAAATTATCTGTACCTTTTTGAAGATTTCCCATTTACCACCATGTTTTTGCTTAAAATAAATATTTATTTTTTTCGATACATTGGATTTGATGTTTAAGGGAAATAAGAAAGCTCACATCTTATTTATTATTTCATTGTATTATTTGTTGTTAACTTGATAATCATTCAATCAAGGGTATAGCACCACATAATTTTCAGAATTTTTCCCCCTCAAAATTTTAACTGAATAATGTAAGAAATTACTATAAAATCACAACAAAGGGTACAGAACATTAGTGTGGAAGCTAGTGGTTCTAAGTTATTGGATGCAATATTTGAAGCATAATCAGTTACTAAGTGGATTTAATTTGGAGGAGCTTTTCAATTTTTCATTTATGCATCTCAAAACAGTATATAGTAAAAATTATCATTTTTAAGCCAGATCAGTTTAAGGGAAACAAATTCTTTTCAATATTTGACAATAATTAAATAACATTAATTAAATAACTTATAATTGAACATTATTTTAGCGGATTTTTTTCGGAAGTAATTATTACATTATCTTACAATAATATATTACAGAAATCATTATATGAACTTAGAATAATAAATTACATTTACACTAATTATTCAATTAGCTTATAATAATTGTTAGGATTTAGGCAAATTAAATTGTAACAATTTACAACAAACATTTCATAAATTAATGTTATTGAATACATTACTAATAATTTATGAAATGTTTGTTGTAAATTGGTACAATTTATTTTGCCTAATCCTAACTACTATTATAAGCTAATTGAATAATTAATTTATTATTCTAAATTTAATTATTTTTTTAAGTTCACATAATGATTTCTGATTTGTAATCTTGCAAATCAATGATTAAATCGTGATAACTATTGAAAGTCTTGTTATCTATTGCTGTTTACTGAAAGTTTTCTTAGATTAAAAGTTAGTTAAAATGTTGTGCAGCAATGCAGTATGGATCATTCATGGTGGAGGACTTACTCCCTTTGGTAAACCCTATGTCCTCAAGTATGATATAAATCTTTGTTACTCACCAAATAACAATTGATTGTGTATTAATAATAGTAATAATTTGTAAAGGTAGATTTCAAATTTAATGAATGAGCTTAATCTTTACAAGGCTGTCTTAGTTTAAGTTTGATTACCCATCTGAGATACTTTTGTAGAACCATATATTTATCAACATTTTTTGTGGTAAATCCAGGGGTGCCAAGGGGCCAGGAGCAGTAGATCTATTTATTTTTGTCAAAGAACAGTAAAAACTGTAAGTGACATGTAGGGGAGAAGTATAAATCTTTGGGGAAGAGATTCTTGAGCTCAAGAAAATGTGCATGTGTTAAAAACTAGACATTTTCACTCCCAAGTTATAGAAAACTTATGTGCATCAACAAACTACAGATTTTATTTTTTAGTATTACTAACAAAACAGTGACTCATACCTACAGCTGTACTCTTGCTGCAACTAGCAAAAAGAGAGCTGAAAAAAAGTGCACATAGCAAATCTACATATATGTCCAGAAGCCAAAGTAGGGGTCATTTCAGCAGAACGGTTTAGGGAAACTGGACGAAAAACTGATGGAAATGGGATCCAAGGGGTCCAAATGAGAGGATGAAGATCCAAGGGGGGCCTTATTTTAAACACAAGTTCTCCCCATTCCCACTAAAAGAATCTCCAAGAAACAGTAGTATCTTACAGCAGTTCATTTTAATTAGAAATAAATACATTTTTATTTGTTTAGAATGGAAAAATATCAGTGCCTGGGGCAAGTTGCCCCAGCTGCCCCCACCCCTGGTTTTACCTCATAATTCAATATCGTACTGTAGATGAAGTGAATTGTGCCACAATGAAAAGTGCACAAGTTCTGATGAATCAGGTTAAGTATGGAAAACCCTAATACTTGTTAACTCAAATAAACGTCTTCCTAGGTATTTTTATATGCAAACTATGTAATATGTATGATTATATGCAAAATAGTAGATACACAGGGTATTAACTTGATCCAAAGGGACTAGGGAAAATTTTGCTTGTTTTCAATTGAAACAATTCCATTGTATTTAGACAAGAATTAGACAAAAGGTAAAACAATATCATTTATTAATATATTTATGTTCTTTTTTTTAGTGTATGTCGAGATGACGAATATTTTATGCTTATCTTTACATGTATGCATTGTTTTTCCATGTGAATTAGGTAACTGAGAGTCGAGTGGTGAGAAGAGCTTTTGGTGGGAGTACTACTAGTAGTACAGGATCATCCACACCCACTCCAACTTTGGATCCTCTTGGTGTTACATTAGATGGCAGTGATCCTCTGAGTCAATTTGCTTGTCAAGAAATGGACCCTCTCTCTAAAATGGCTGCTGATTCCGTAAGACATTATTAAATTCATCTTTGTATGTTTAATTGGAGGAAAAAGCGCTAAAATATACCAACATCATTAGTGAGAAACATAAAGGCAATGTCTTATGGCTTCAACATTCCAGAGGTTACAGGTTTGATCTCGGCAAGGAGCCAGGAATTTATTTGGTATGATTAACATCAGGGTTCCCAGAATCGAATCCGTAGACTGACTGCTGTGATCAGTTTTCCTAAACACTTTCAGGTGGAAGACAGAGCAGCACATTAGAATATGGCCACAGACCACGAGCAATTCTTCCTTCCTCATCCTGAATTCATTCCCATCCTTCAGACTGAGTGATTGGTCTATCAACCATTGTCATATAGCTCGTCTGATAGATTCAGAAAATCTCCAAGTGATGGATATTTGAAAGCATCTAGCTGTGAGTCCCCCAAGGCACGAAATGAGCACGAAATGTGGTAAAAAGAACAATAATAATATTGATTTACCATTTCATGTTTCCTGGCACATTAAATGTTATGTCATTTGTGCTGTAAGTGTAGTCAACATTTTTTATCCCAGGAGGCGGCGTTGATCTCCCCCCACTGGTTACTGAATTCTGTTACCGACCTAAACATCGGCTTGCAAGGGGGTTTTCTCAACCAGGTATCTCCCATCAGTGGGGCACTGCCCCAGCTGGGACAAGCTGGGACTCTGGCATATATGATAGTGTAGTGCATGTAAGTAAGGGGTGAGGATAGGACAAGGAAGAGGAAGGAAAGATCATGCACAGTCCTGCAGACACATTTGTTAGCCCATTTGACAGATCATGTACAGCCCATTTGTTAGACTCTGCTCCAGCCTGGTTTTGATAAGAAACCATGGGAAACTACTGATCAGAGCAGCCAGCTGCACATCAATTGATGCTGTGAGCCACTTAAACCAGTTTTATTGAATGGCATTTACATGCTTGGGAAATCACTTGAATATGTTTAACAATCCACTTATAAAACTTCTTTGCCTTCTGTGACCTTGACAATTATTTATTGGAATTAATGCATGCTAAATTTATGTTAATTACTTAGTAAATAACTGAAATTAGACTTTTCTGCCATAAGCATGAAATAGTACAGTGTTGTTGACCTTTGTATTTTCATCTGTAACAGTTTTCATTGAGATTTGTTTTTTCAGTGGGATGGTATACCCAACAGTAAAAGAGGCATTGATACTACTGAAGATATTGTTGAACCATGGTCTGCCAGAAAATCTGGTATTTTAAGTAAATTTACTACCTCTGAAAAACTTTCCATTGTAACAAGCTTTTTATCTGGTGGAGAAAAAGGTGTGATTTTTGTAGTATTTTTTTGGTTATTATTCCAGTATTTATTTATTATTTATGCTCACTTTACAAAAACTTCCTATGTGAAAATGATTAGATGGCACTTATTTTTATTTTCAGTTGTTGTTAAAGCACAGTCATCAGTAGTAGATAAAGTTAAAAATAGGTTAGAACAACTTGATGATTTTGAAGAAGGTTCTGTCCGACAGATGTTAGATTTATCTCAACAGGAATATATGGGTAGAATTGAACAATTGAATCAAGAACTGGTCCAAGCATGGCATCATGATCAACGAGTTAAAGCACTAAAAATTGCAATTCAGGTATGCTTTAGAATTGATTTCAAGAATATCTTATTGCTGCTTGTTTTACTATATTTTTATTTGAGGCTTCTTCTCACGTTAAACGAGATTTTTGATAATATCTAAAGAGTTAAAATGTGTTAGTTGTTTTTTCTGCTTAATTATTATATCTTTAGTTTTATTGACGTGTTTCAATGTTGGGTTCTTTGACCTCCTCTCAAACTGTTTCCTAAGAAAGGCTGTCTGGAGGGATAGCAAATTGACTCTTAACATCCCAGTCAGTTGAATTTTTCTTGTTTGTAAATAAAACCTTGTTTTAATATTGTGTGTTCTATTTTGTAATAATTTTAATTATAGTTTTACAAATTATTTCTATTAAAATTGTTTCTAATTAAAGTTATTATTGTTGTTAAAGGTGCATTTTCTTGTTAGAAATCAATTTTATTTAATAATTTTATTTACATTAAATTTTGTATGTATGCCCCCAAAACAAATAATTATTATAAATTCGAAAATAAAATAAACATACATATTAAATGTGAATGTAAATAAATACATAATACCATTAGCATTGCCCCAGCTGATCTGCACTCTAGCTATGTCACTGACTCTTTGATTTCATTTGATTTGGTACTTGGCATTTTAATTTTTTCTGTAAAAGTATATTATTAATATATTTGTTTATGTTAATTCTTCAGTGCTCCAAGTTACTGGTGGATACTTCAGTAATTCAGTTTTACCCCAGTAAATTTGTCCTTATCACAGACATTTTGGATATATTTGGAAAATTGGTTTATGAAAGATTAAGGACTAAAGCTGAGTATTATGTGTAAGTATTATTTATATCAATTAGGGGATAAAAATTAAGAATTATGTTTACTATTTCAGAAGATTTATTTGTATTGTGAGTTATTTCAATTCAAGGGGCTTAGATGTGATGTGCCTCTCTTGGAAGCTCAGAGACCTCAGTATATTACCAGGGAGGATGGTTACTTTGGATTACTGGGTGACTTATTATTTGGAATGGGTATGGAAAATGATATTTATATTTCAAATTATGTACTTGTATCTATTGTATATTAATTTCTCTTTGTCAAACTGCTTGCACTCTTGAAAAGAATGCTCTTTTGATATGGAAATTTTGAGAAAATTTTGTTTAACAATTTCTGAAGATGCACAAATTTCATTTACACTAATACATATTTACAATTGAGATATTGATAAACTTCATAAATTGTAATTTGTGGCTTAAATGTATTAATGTATAAAATATATCTCTAGTGTAATTATGAACTTGTAAGATGTTAAAAGAAAAAACTTTTGACTAATTTTTGAAAAATAAAAAAAATTAATGAAGAGGGAGCTTATGTTATGTGATTTAATGCATTGTTCTCTAACTGTACAAAAAGATTAAAGCAAAACTTGAAGACATTTTTGCAATAATTAAGGTTCAGTATTTTTGGAAAATTGATATAATTTAATTTAAAATTATACTTGTCACTAATATTTTGATGAACCTGAACATATCATTAAAAATCCCAATATTGAAGGATCAATTGTGTTAAAGGAAACTCATAGATTCAATAATGAACTTGAGTGGACTGGTGGTAATAGGGTTGAAAAATGGTGAACTTCTACATTTTCAAAATTTCAGAGGTTTTAATGAAAACAGGACTTTTACCATGATTATGAGTTTCTGTTTTCTATTCTAGAAACGTTAAATGTTTTGTGTAATTTTTAAGAAAATGTGAATATATCCTACAACGTTCTTATAATGTCCTCCAAAATTTTACATATCAGTTTCAAATTTGTAGGGTCTTGTGATCTGCCCCATTCATCAGAGAAAACCCATCTTGAAAGAAGTCCTATGTATGGTTTAGGCACTAGTGTTTCTGATGCACAGACAATTGGAAGAAGAAAGAAAAAATAAAACTATTTTGGTTGCATGTACCTCCAAAATGTGTATTTCTGTCAAAATTTCAACATTGATTTTTCACAGCATTACATTACTTTCTCTTCACTATGTAGATGAAGTAAAAAAAAAATTTTTTTTGGAACCCACTAGGGAGTTATAAAATGTGAATTTTTGTCAAAATCGTGGCATCAATTTTTTTTAACAGTATAACTGACTTTCCTGTACCTCATACAGTAGAGAAATGAATTTATCTACATATTTCACATGTAGAACAATCAAAAATTTATATTGAAGTGAAGTCAGGAGACATTCTATCCCTTTTGTTACTTAACAGTTGTGTTTTTATAATATAATTGCTTTCAATGTTATTTTGAGTTAAATCGTGAAAATTTTCCTAAAAAGATTTCTCTGAGACTACCTTAATTTTTTTCTGGATACTTGTGTAAGAATACTCCACAAAATGAGAAATTATTTGTCGGAAGTGCAATTTTCATTGAAAGTTTTGAGTTTTCAAAAATTAAACATTCATAATTTGACATCTTGCATTGATGTATTTTATGGTCTAAAGTATTTGTTAACACAAGTGTTTCAAATAATCTCTTATTAAGTTTCTCTATCTAAAATGTTTCTGAATTAAATTATTTGTTTTCCTTTATAGATATTAGGAGTCATTGATAAAAGTGTCTGGTGGTTGAGGGTCTTTGTTGCAGCCTCCCCAAGTAGGACAAAGAATGAGGCAAATTTTTTCTTTCAGTTTTTGCTCAAATGGTGCTTATTATGCTTGTAAATATGTCTTAAGTGTGATTTTTCATGGGAACATCTGAAATTTGTGCAAATTACAATATAGTATCACTCACACATTTTGCCAAAGAGAGTTTTTCAAAAAGGAATAGGTTACAAGTTGCTATATTATAATATTACTTAGCCATTAAAAGTAATACAAGAGAATATATGTTGTTATAGAAATAATTTTCATTGTACTGGGTATTGGCATGTTTAAGTGTCAAATTGTACTGTATTTTAAAGGGTATTATATTTCAAATAAATGGTATTATAATTAAACATGAGAAGCTGTTAATGTAGAGAAATTAATTTGGAACCTAGTACATGGCTCTGCTCATCCAAAATCAATGATGGTTACCTGATGTACTTTTCTAAAACTATACTCAACAGGGTATGTCATGTACACATTAAGTGTTTTTTATATAATTTGTCTAAATTCTATTAAACTCGGTAGTAATGCTGACAATAGTATAAATTAGTCACCTTTATAATATATTAGAGGTGTTGTGTCTACGAGAATATAAACTGTTAATTTGAAAATTGTTTTGTCGAAATCTTATTGGCATTTCTTGAATATTACACGTGTTGAAATTCTCATTAATGTATTTTAATTTGTCTTCATTTTTTCATCAAATTTACTTCAATTTTTCAACCTATATATGAATGAATTTGTGGGGGATACATATGAATATTGCAGAGCAAGTATGTTCCAGAGCGAGCAAGTTGCATTGTACCTTATTTTTATGTTTCCTATTATCTTGGCATTCTATATCTTCCTTAGTCATCAATGATCTCATATCCGATTTCCTTCTTTGTTGGACTCTAAATTTTCTTCCTTGCGTTATACTTTTTCCACTTCTCTTGTATTCACTACACTACTCTTTTGATTGAGGTTATTATATCATTTACTATTGTCAAGATTGATTTTTGTGGAGATTTGTCATATTTTCCTCTATACTTTCATTTGTGATTATTTAAATTTAAGAAAACAGATATGAGTAGAGACTGGAAAAATATGTAATGGGAAATGGCAAAAGATGCACATAAATATGTAATAAAAACTATAAAAATGTTTCAAATATGTAAAAACGGATGTATTATGTAATATTAATATACAATAATTTATAACATTTACAAATAAAATAAATGTATAAATTTGAAACAACATTAATAAAATATTTATTAAACCAATTTTAAAAATAAATATTGCATGTCCTAGTAATTTAATTGTTTTTTAAAAATACATTTGTTTAATCTTTTTGAAGATTGCCATCTTACTACAAATCTGGGAACTCAATGACCACCAAACAATCAGTGTTGCAATGTCTTTGTGCTGCAGCACCTCTCAAACAACCAATATCTCTGGGATTAATGATTAAGAAACACAACCTCACTGATACTTTCCACACCTAACGAGTACTTGGTGCACTTGTCACTCAATGCAGTGCAGACAATTTCACATGGGCAACCTTGAGTCTTCAGCATGCATTTTGGAATATATAAATAAAAAAAGTGCCAATTTATTAATTGCTTTAATGAAATAAATTTCATTAAAATAAGTAAAATAATGAAGTTTTGCAAAATATGTAAAATATAAGCAAAATATGCAATATAGTACAAAATATGTAGCTACAAAGAATTGACCTGATTTACTAAGATCACAATTTTGAGAACTGAACATTGAAGGGCAAAAATATTAATTACATAAAAATCCAGACTCTATGTATGAGAATGGCATTACAATATTTTTGTGTCCCATCCAATAAATCAGTCCATAAATACATATCTGCACTTTTGATTTGAGAAGTTTATGAGTAAGAAACATCTTATAGCATTTTAGCCTCTGTATATTTGCCTTAACAATTAAGAAAGTAATATTGAATCTTATCCTGTTGAATTTTCTCACCATTCGTAATTTTGATGATGCTATATGTTTTAGCCCAGGCAGCAAGACTCCAACAGCTCTTCCTGAAAACTTCACACCTGATATGGTGCCAGAGTCGGCAAAGGAAACATGTCGAAATTGGTTTTATAAAATAGCATCTATTAGGGAATTGGTCCCTCGATTGTATGTGGAAATGGCTATATTGAAGTCCTATAGTTTTCTGACTTCAACGTAAGAATAATTACAATTGAAAATATTTATAAATTTAGAAACTTCTACTTAAAAATATTAATTTAACTTTCAGGGAATTTTCTCAAGCCCTCCTCAGATTGACTCGAATGACTCGTGGTATTGGTGATCCTCTGGTTGCAGTGTATGCCAGATGCTATCTCTGTCGTGTTGGAATGACAGTTGCTACTGCTGACAGAGAATACATAAAAGAAAATTTTTATGACTTTCTTGCAACATATCATCAGGTATCTGTGAAGACCATGCAGTGTATAGTATATAATTTGAATATTTCATTGATAGTCTTATTGCCAAGAAGTGTTACCTAAATCAGCTGAATAATATATATGTGTACGTGTGTATTTACCACATACTCACACCCACACATGCACATGCATCCAGTCGCATTTGAATATGATTAAGTATTAATTAAAATAATTGAATATTCTTCACATCCTTTTTCTTTCTCAGTTACCTAGTACATAGAATCTTAAGAAATGCTCAAAATTAATGTCAAGATTTTGATAGAAATACAAATTTTGGGTGTCCCTGATGCTGGAAAATCTGACTGATGTCATGGCCCCTTAAATTTTATTTACATATTATTATAGTACATTATGTTGTCATTATCTTCATTATATTATTATTGTAAAGGCAGAAGTAATACTATGGAGGAATAATAAACTAGAAGGCAAACATTTTTGTGAATACTTTAAGAGGGAAGCACTGTCATGCAATGGCACTGCTTTAAGCATTCATACTAAAACCCTTCAACTATACATAAATTACATAAATCATCTGTGTACTTGATCAAATGTTCTTCTGACCACATGAACGGTGGGAACTGAAAATCCCTAACTGTTGGAATAAATAAACTGGAATACTTAATTATTGACCCTCAGGATGAGGACTTCCTCACAAAAATGTTGGAGCAGACATATCAAGAGTATGCATTTGAGGGGTTTTGAGAGAATTTTAAAACTAATAACCACTTAAATATATGGTCATTAATTTTGTATTAAATTAAAGCTTACAGATGTTAATCATTACAATGAATAACTAAAATTACTTTGCATGTCCTCAATGTCACCTTTGTGATTTCAATAATTATCTTGTTCAATTGGGAATTAACTAAGTACTTATATTAGTGATACAAGAGTGATCTGTTCTTTTATCACAGAAACAGAATTAAAGCACAAAAATAAATGTCACAAAACAACTAGTATATAACAACAATTTTGTTTCTTATAAAAGTGTCAATGGTCCTGGCAAAAAATGAATTTTGGAAAGTTTACTTTTTTAATCTATAATTCTCAAAAAGAAATTAAATATTGTAATACAGCAACATCTATAATAAGAAATAAAAATATAAGTATAACAATATCTGTAGAAATGTGTATGTAAGCCTCAAAGAATAGGTTCTCAGGAAAAATTAAATGATATATGTGAGGTCGGCAGTCACTAGCATATTACATGAAGGCAAAATCTACAATATTTGTTGATGAGACTTTGAGTATATGGTGCACGTGTGGAGGTTCTTGATGATTTGTCCTTGTAAATTATGAGATGAGCATGAAGATAGAAATTCTGGATGTATTGCTAACACTTAATACTTTAATGCTAAAAATTATAAACTGTAGCAAAAAAATTGGGAATTTGGTCATTGTGATGATTTCTAATTCATAGAAAATTTACGTTTTCTTTTCAGTGCAACATCTCCAATGGAGTTTCCATCTGTGTTGCCCAAATAAGCTTTTGAAAATAAGATTATTTAATGTTAGTATACTAATCCTTGCAAAGATCTCCACTGCAGACCATTATTTATTTTCAAATAGTCTTTGGTTAATTTAAATACATACTTTTTTTTATCCAGCAGCTTTACTATACAATTTAAAATTTTATTTGCTTATATAATTCGTTATATAAATTCAACAACAATGTAATATAATTTACATTCATAGCAATTTCCCTTATTTTTGGGAAAAGATTTTCATGTACTGCAAAGATTTATATGTACAAGATACCTAAATTCAGTAAATTGTTTTTGAGTTTCCATAACATTCTTCAATTTTGCCATTTAATACACTTGCCTTCAATTTCACTAATTAATGACTACACATTTAGGATTGTCTCCACGATAATTTGATTGAATTCTTCATGAAGAGTCTCTGGTACAGCGTTAATTTGTTCAGATGTGCATTGTTGCCTTCCATTGAGCTGTGAATGAATGTCAACCATATTTTGTAATTTTTCAATTGTTGTTTGCAGACCATATTTTTTGATATTGGTTTCAATAGTCTCTGGCAAGTTTGTCTCACTGCTAGATTTCTCTAGTTACATGCATATGGTGGATATTTCACTTTTGAGCGATTTTCATATTTTAGAATTCTTATGTATAGAGCCTGGGAGTTTGGCAAAATGCCTTTTTATTATTGTTACAGTTATAAGACTTTTGATAATAGGAATAATTTTACTGTACTTCTGGAGTTGTTTTAGAAAATTTTTGTTTTTCCTTTTTATGCCTTCCCTTTATTTTTAGAATTTTGCCTTATTCTGTGCTTTGTCATCATTTTCCTTTTTCCCCCTGAACTAATTTTGATCAAGTTGGAAACATTCCTGTCAGACTGGTGGCACATTAAGAAACTGTTGCGTTTTGTCTTTCTCTTCAAAGTTGTGGCATGTTATCAGGCAAGAAAATGTTTTTAAACTGGGCTCATGGACCATGAAGTGTTACAAATTGTTATGAGAAAATAAGGTATTAAATTTTTTTGGATTTCTTTCACTGATATCAGCAGCCTTTGTTTGCCTCAAGGAATCCCATCTTACACAGAGATTTTACTTGCACACATGCACACAGCACCAGCGTCTCCTTAGTACCAGTGGCCACTGGTCACTGGCATAGTCCTCACAAAATAATATTTCCCAGCACACTTTGGTGTGATCCTCTGCCCAGTGAGATAACAGCTCCAGAGCCTCCCAAATCCCATTGATCCTCTCAATTTCATATTTATTCAAATGAATTGAAATGAGTTTTTTGAAAATCTTTTTCAGCTAGTCAACATTGCCATTTTTTTAAATGTCAATATTTATTTTAGCTCTTTACTCCTACCATACGAAGTGAACTTACAAAATTAAAAGTAGATCTATCTACTTACCTTACACTCTATACCCCTGCATTAGATTGGATTTTACATGGAGTTGCTACAAATGCTCCAGAAAAGTTATTGGTAGAAATTCTGGCTCGATGCAAAGAAAAATGCAATAGGTATTAGAATATTCTTTAAAACATTTTAAATATCATTATGCTCTTATAAATATGAAGAAAGTGAGTGACCTGTTAATTATTTTTCAGTGCCCTGCTTTTGAATTCAATAATGGCAGCTTTCAAACCCGTTTACATAGCAAGTAGAGCTTTGCAGTTTATTGAACTCCTTTCTGCTTGTGATGAAGAAGGTAAATTTATAATAAGATATCTATTTTTATGTTTTGACTTTATTTATTCTGTCTCTTTCATTAGTAGTTTTGTTTTGTTGCAGGTTTTCCTCAGTACCTTCTCTTCAGAACTTTAGGTTTGTGTTTGACTCTCGCTGATCCTCCTGCAGATGTTCGTTTACAAGTTCTGAATGATGTGTGGCGCATTGTTACAAAATTAGAGGATCCTGGTCATTATATTAGTTGTGCTGAAGTGTGGATTCAATTTGCTGTGAAACATTTTTCTGTAAGTTTTTTTGTGAATTAAAGAATTGATTACGAATAATTTGTCTCAAGAGCATTGGGATATTATTACAGTTCAAATTGTTCCAAGAATTAGTTGCATCATGTTAGACATTGAGTGGAGAACTTTTTTTCTGATGAAAGTGCCTATATGATAAGGTACACTAGGTGGTAACAATTTATTTCTAGTTGGTAGATACAGTGTAATTCTTCTCTTGCAAATTCTAAATATTTTTTAATTCTGTAAAAAGAAAAGTTCTCTGTAATAATCTCAAAATAGGAAGAAAACATTCCCAGTATGAGAGTAATTGGCAATAATATTTTTGAAAAGAAAGTATCATTTTGCTTGGAGAGGGTATTTTTAATGATTTCAAATTAATTCAATTATCTTTATTTCACAGCTTTTAGTTAACTTTCAAGTGATGTAATGTAGTTTTAAAGTAGAGCTGCTAATTTAAGTATTTGTCTGTTAATTCTTGTAATGTATTTATTTGAAGTTAGTGATAAAAACATTGAATATCATTGATTGTAAAATCAAATTAAATCTAAAATAACTTTTTTTGCAAACTTTCAATTCTTCAATATTTTAGGAAACTTGTCAATAACATGCTAAAGTGTTTAATTCATGTAGTCATTCCATGTAATGGTGTTAGTACATAAGAAGCTTCTAACAAATATATTTGTAATCATTTTGTCATATGAGTACTTATTGTAATATTTCTTACAGTCTCGCGAAGTGAATACATTTCTAGGTGATATTATTCGGCACATGACTCCAGACAGAGCTTTTGAACAGTACTACACTCAATTGCAGGCTGTAATATCGAAAATTTTAATGCATACTTCTGATTTTGAGTCTCTTTTTACCATGGTAAGTTTCTTCTACAGTTCAACTCTTTGCAGTGTGAATTAAGAAAAATAGTTCATTGATTTTTTGTTTCCAGGACAAGTTTTTACCATTGTTAGATATGTTTCAAAAAGAAAGCATTAAAGTTTCTGTATGCAAAAGTGTTATGGATTCATTCACTGCAAACTACCAAGAGTCAACAAATGATCCAGTAATCATCAATGCTCTTATGTTCATTTGCAGAATTCTTCACGATTCTGTGAAGTAAGTATGAAGCAATTTAAAACTTGAAAATGGTAGCTTCTTTCCTTCAGAACTATAATTTTTACTTTCTCACATACGACTTATGCAGAGAAGAGAAAGTATTGTAATGCAGCAGCAAAAAGCAAGTTCTTTTTTTACAGAAAAACTTGTTTTATCGATCCCTCATATAGAAAAACGGATTTCTTTGCTTCTTTAGGTTATAAATTACTTTCATGAACATGAATGTAATTCAACTGCATAGTGTAGTCAAATTTCGATTTGACTGTGGGTTCTTACTTGGGTTGTTAATATCAAAAAGTTGATTTATGTGCATTCTGTCTGCCCATCCATCTGTTTGTCTATCTGTCTGTCTATCTATCTGCTGTGTTCTTCTTTGCTGTCTCTCTTGTGTCTGTTAACAACACTAATGCCTAAACTCTTAACAGGATTTTCATCAAATTGGTTTCCTCTTATTGATCTGGATGATATTGCAGCCCCTTGAATGTAAAAGGATATTTTAATTTTTGGAGGTTCTTTTCATGAAGTCCCAAGAAACGTATTCAAAATTTTCTCTAAAAGACTCCAAATTTTTCATTTCAATTTTTTTGCTAGAAGAGAGCAATGTGCACAATGCAAGTCCAATTTTAACCGGAATTCCGAATTTTCAAAAATTGCAACAAAAAAAAGAAATCATGTTCTTCCACCTACAACATTTTTTATTATTATTATTTTTTAAATAGAATCTAATCTCAAAATTAGATCTTCAAAAAAATGTCAGGTACAAGTTTTTCAAAATGTGAGTAATTTTTGCATAATTTTTGTGTAAAAAAAGAGTACTTTTAAAAATGTTCATAACAAGATTTTTTCAGAAAGTGTTCCAAATTTTTCCTACAATTATATGGTTTTTGTGAAATTTAGAGTCGAAATGTGGACAATTGAGTATTTATGAAATAATTTTCTGCATTCCTAAGATTATATGATTGTTTGAGAAACTCGAGCAAGATAGAAACTGAATTTACAATATACAGTAACACTGAGAGAAACCAAAAGATCCTCACAATTCATTTGGTTTGGTGGCTCACTTGTTTGTGTGTGTGGGGGTGGGGTAAATGGGGTGGTGAGCGTGTGACGTGAGTGTGTGTGTGCGTGCGTGCGTGCATGAGCTCTCTGTCACTCACGTTCTCTCTCATTCTCTCTCTCACCCTCATGCTCTCTCTCTCATTTTCCCTCACTCTCATTCTCTTACTCCTCTCACTCTATCACACCCACCCTCTGCCACTCCCATTCTCATTCACTCCCAACTCTCTCACACACCCACTCTCTCATTCTTTCTCCCTCTCCCCCTCCCCTCACTCCTCTCTCCTCTCTCTCTCCTCTCGTCTCTGAATTCAATGGCCAAAAGTTATTTTCATTTAAACTTTTGAAATTTCCAAGAAATAAAGATTTTTTTAATACCTGGAACTTCATTTGCTTAAAGTGCTTAGTAAAATATTATAATATATAACTTATCAATGATACGTGAAAGTACATGCAGATATATCACCACTAGTCTCTTTCATTGTATGCTTTCAGTGCACTAACTGTGGAAGATGAGAAGCGTCAAATTGGAAATTTAATATCTGCTTTTGTTAGAAATGTTGAATATGGTCGTGATTTTGAGCAGCAACTTAGTTTCTATGTTGAAGCAAGGTCTGCATTCACGAACCTTGATGCTGTCCATGCACATCTTGTACACGTGAGTAAACCATTTTGACTATTATATGACCTTATTTGAAAGTAGTTTTCTTTTTTTTCGTTTTCTTACCTCAGTGGTTAAGTAGTTCCCTTGTTGAAATATTTAAAAAAAAACTGTCAAATTTGATTTTATTTTCATCAAAAACAGTATGTGAAGTACGGGGGAAAAGTATAAATAATTTCTGACTTCGCATAGAAGTATGAAAATTAAAAATTGGATGATTCAATGACAATCAACAAAGAGTATAATCATAATAAGAGCATTTAAGTACCCAGGAAAACAAACACATACTTGCGAGGTTCTGTATACAACCCTACAACAAATCATTCTCGGTAACCTCATATACCTGGAAGGCGTGATTTCATTACTCAAATAATATTTATATAATTTTATTATAATACATTATATTATTACAGTCAGACTCAGTGCACTGGATTCCAATAAGGAAATTAATATTTTCTAATGACTGGCCGTAATGTGGAAGAGAACCTGTCAAAGCATCTGAATTCTCTATATCTCTCTGAATATGTTCCATCTTTTGCCCTTAAGAGTCCAATTTGTCTTATCCTTTGTGTGGGAAGTAATAATGTGACAGCAGCGAACTCTTAACCGATTTTTTCGAAAATTGATATTCTGTGATCGATTGAAATGAACTCGAAGCTTTCTGAGTTTGAAGAAGGAAAAGGCGCTCCATGCCCGTTTGTTAGGGCACTGCTCCGGCATTCGCCTCGTGTTGATCGGAAAAACGATCTGTCAGAGCGGCCTGACGCTAGAACTCTCCCCTAGACAGCGACTAAATTCGGCCTAGCTATCTAACTAGTGTCGAAAATCCCTCCACTGCCGTGACTCGAAACTAGAACCTCCCTGTGCAGCATGGGTTGCCCTGTGCAGTTGATGCCCTGAAGCACCTCTTTCGGTGCGACGGTCGGAGAAGATGCCTTAGCATTTGGTGGGGTTTATTGTTTTGGGTGACCCAGATGTGGAAGGAGTCGAAGGCGGTTTGAAGTTGGGTTAAGAAACGATTTAGGGACCGGGAGGATGAAAGGAAGCCAATAAGATCGGTATAAAGGAAATCTTTGACACCGTGGGTGGGAGGGATATCATTAATATATACCGAGAAAAGTATTAGGGATAGCGTGGCGCCCCTCAGGGCGCCGGCTTCGATTAGGTATTAGGAAATTATTTTAGTGACGTGTTTTACAAGGAAGTTGCAGTCTGATAGGTCATTTTGGAGGATGGGAAAGAGTTGTGTTGGGATAGGGTGTTTGAGTTTCATGAGGGGGATGTCTTGGAGAACTGTGTCAGAAGCTTGGGTGATATCGGTGAAGATACAGGGGATTTGTTTTACCTCCGAGAGAAGTAGCTATGAAGAGAGCCAAGTGTAGGGTTTGGAGGGCATCAGAGTGGCCCCGAATTGTGCTGGGCGGATAATGGGATTAAGGATTGAATAGAATCGGAGAGGGATAATTTTCTCGAAGAGTTTACTTAGGATATGGAGCAGACTGATGGGACGGTAGTTGGAAAGAAGCTGATATTTTACCGGGTTCGCGGGTGGTTATGCAGGCAGTGGGGACGTGATACAGTGAGAAACATGAATCTAGGGTCATCGTGAGGAGGTCAGTGGCGTTTCTAATGGGGTGGGGATTATCTCCATCAGGACCAGGAGATTTTCGAAAGTCTATGGAATTCATGACGTGAAGAATTTTTATTGGTGGTGGTGTAAGATCGATGGTTCAGGGGTGGGTTTCGGTATCTCGGATAATTGAGGATTACAGGATCAGGCATGTTAGGTGGAAGGAAGTTCACGAGCAGGGTGTGCGCAAACGTTCGTAATGGATTGGGGATTAAATAATAGGTAATAGTCGTGTTTTTTGGTGGGGATATTTAATAGGATTTGCTTTGACGGCGCGAATAACTTCGTGGAGGATTTTTGGACTGCTTTAATCCGTCAATAGTTTGTCGTACTTAGTAAGATGTACGAGGGTTGCCTTTTATATTTCAGAATTAGAGAACAATAACATCGAAAATCTTTATTGTTTTTCAAAATATTCCCCATGAAGATCTATACACTTTTGCATGCGTTTGAACCAATTGTCGAAGCACTTTTGCCACTCTGATTGAAGTATCTCCTAAACATGCATTCTGAATGCAGCAACCGCTTCTTAAGATGTCGAAAAACGTTGACCTCAGTTTGTTTTTTACGTACGGGAATAAAAAGAAGTCATTCGGTGCCAAGTCAGGACTATACGGCGGATGACTCAGCAAATCGATGTTTTGGGTGCTCAAAAATGCAGTTGTTTGAGCCGATGTGTGAGAGCTCGCACTGTCGTGGTGAAGTGATCCGTCTGCGGCGGTTGGTTTTCCTGATTTCTTGGAAGACAGCTGGCAAACAAATCGTTGTGTAGAATTGACTGTTCTTCGTTGTTCTAGTGGTACGGTTGCGAAATGTCCAGTTTTTTCGAAAAAACTGGCGACCACGTGTTTGGAAGTGCTTCGTGCGCGAACAACTTTTGTTGGATTTTGCTCATCTTGAAACACCCATACAGTCGACTGCTGTTTACTTTCGAACTCATACGCGAAAATCCACGATTCATCACCTGTCACGATGTCATAAACGAGTTTCGAAGCCCCGCAATCGTAATTTTTGAGATTTCTTTCGATCAATCGACACGAGCCTTTTTTTTTTTGAGCGATTGACAAATTTTGTGGGATCCAACGCGAACAATTTTTTGGACAGTCAAATGTGCATGCAATATTGAATGTATCCCACTAATGCCTAAGGTTGTCTCAATCTCACGATAGGTTACATGACCATCTTGCAAAATCAGTTCACGCACAGCATCAATGGTTTTCGGAACACCTTCGCGAAATTCGTCTTGGAGTGAACTACGACCACGATTGAATTCACCATACCATTGATAAACACTGGTCCTTGATGGAGCTCCATCGCCAAAAATTGAATTAAGTTCATCCATGTACTGTTGCTGAGTGAATCCACGTCGAAAGTTGTAAAAAATAATCGCACGAAAATGTTCACGATTTAACTCTATTTTTGGGCCAAGATGAATCTTTTAAGTTACTGTAAACAACACAAATAGCGCTCGTATGTCAAAACGTTCTGAGTACGTATAACCTCAAAACATCCAACTTTACGATAGAGCTGTCAGTTGCCAGATCGCAACACCAGGGTTGCCAAATCCATGAAGGGCAACCTTCCTATATTGTTTAAGTCGGTGTTTGTCTTCGTCTATTTTTAAAATCGTCTTTGTGTCGGTCGTTTTAGCCTTATTGTTAACATGATGTCGTTGGAGAGAGTTGGATATTGTTCTGGGTAGTGGTCGATGTTCTAAAGGGGTTTCTTATTTGAAGGATGGGGTGGGAAATGGATTTGACTATTTCTGATATTGATGGAATTTTTGGTAGAATGTGGATGCTTTTGGAAAAGATGTGGGTGAAGGATATCCAATTGGTTTGGGATTGAGGTAGGCGTTGGGGTGTGAGGTAAGGGGTCGTGATGTACTTGTGAAAAGGATAGGAAGGGGTGAGAGTTATTGAGTAAGACAAGCATTGGGTAGAGGATTAAGAGGTTGGGGTTTGAGGACTGTATAACCGCCGAGGATGTCGTTAGGAGAATTTTGAATGGAGTGAGTGAGTGAGTGCGGGAAGACTTTTTAATTGGATGGATGGGTGAGCGTCTAGGAAATTTTCTAAGGTTCGTCTTGTCGCGTTTGTCGTCTTCCAGTCCCATTGGCCGTTTTTATTAATTAAATCGCTGCAAAAGATAAATGTGTAGGGGACCTTCAGAAGCGCGGTTAGGTCAGAAGTGAGAATGGAAGCATTGGGGCTTTTGTATGTTGAAATACTATTTTTGGAATTGATGGTGTACCTATTACGTTGGTAGAGCATTCTTGGACTGAGGTGGGAGGGAGTTGGTATGGGGTGTGTGTGATGTGGTTTCGGGTTAGGATGCCCGTTCCATCGTGGGTGGAGGTAAGGCCGTCGCTTCGATGAGCTATACACTTGAAAAGGGAAAAGGGTACGGTAGGTTTAAACCAGGGTTCCCCTAGGCAGATAAACCCGACGGAGAGATTCTTAAGGAATTGGTTTAGGAGGTTTTTGGAAGGTGTAACCAGCCGCTCTCATTCCAAGTAGATAGGGTAAGGAATCGAAGGAGCCATTTTAGTTAAATATTTCTACAATTTTTATTGCTACTTTATTGCTCTGAGACGAGGAGCGAAAAAGCTGAAAGCATGAGCGATGTTAAGTTCGTAAGGAGAACGTTTATTTTCGTCCAGACAGAGATAACGATGACAATCTCTTCAGTACTAATAAATTCTTTCAGCAAAGTAATTACCTTTGTCAATTTTGTGTCGCTTCTTTCCAATACTATCTCGTCTGATGAAATCTCAGAAGACGATGCACAAAACTTCTCGTTGCAGGTTTTGCTAATGCTCTCCCAATTCATCTAAGCAATAATTTGCAGCCTCAACAGTCTTCAATTTGCCACGTTTCGTATCTCTATAATCAGGCTAATTCACGCTGAATAGGCTTCCAATTTTCTCCTTTTCTCGAAATAATTACCTCAGCATAAATCTTTGGTAGTTTTTCGTTAAGCGTATTCGTTTCACATACAACTGCTGCTTGATATCTCTTAGTAGGAATTTTCACTCTCGTCTATCTTTTTGGTACAATTTCTTCAGCGTTACGTAACGGCAAACAATCATCAATCATATTATCTTCCCTTGGTTCTTCCTCTTACAGATTCGTCCGCTCCTTCAAACGAAGTCCGTTGTATAGCATCGAGAGGTTCTGCATTCGTTTGACCAGGGGCGGTTCTTTATAAGGTTCACGCAACACCCAAAAACACGATCACAATTGAAAATACACTTCGTTAATACAATCTCATTAATAGTACGACTTTTTTCTGCTCTTATTTTTTTTTAATTCCCATACCAGCATTACATTGACGAACCGATGTGGCTACGTTGCTGTTCACGTTTTCGAAGCAACGCCTCGCTTAGACCTCGTTCCATGACGGCCATCGGGTACCGCGAGACGTCGTTTCTGAGTTTTCGTAGGTCTCTTTCATCGGATAATGTTCATTCACACTTACATCGATAACTCCGCTTGGCGCACCACTCATCGGGTATCGCGACACCCAACTCCGAGACGAGACCTACGTCGCGCTGTCAGTAAAAGTGTCCCCGATATGACACCCCGAAGTTTTACATCCGATGTGGATGGGGAGGTGGCGACTTAAAATCAGTGTAGAAATGTGTTTTACATCTCCGGTTCGAATAATGCTTTACTTATAGTGTTTATGCATACTGCTGTTCAATTATTTCAAGAAGCTTGCTCCGGATCAGCAGGATTTTCTGAAAAATTGAAACTACCATAAAATCAACAAAACGAAAGTTTCGTCGGCGATTCAATGCTATTATTTATTCGTCATACAAGTGACTATGTGAGTGCGAGGGAAAACGTATTTCACAAGGAAGAAAATGTGTGGACGAAGACCAGTTATAATAACATCACCTATTTGAGAGAGAAAAACTTTTTATTACAAAAGAGATACATCTGCATAAAAACAGAAATGTTGAACTGGCTTTACTTGAATATTGTGATTTGGCTTGACGACTGTTATCGTCTCCGTAAAACGACAACAATGAAGTGCGTAAGAACAGTCATATTCTAGACACTTATAAACCATATCAAATTTTGTTTTGCGCAACCTCAGCTTGCGTTTTGAGGGTGTGACGAAAGTGAACAATCGGAAAACCCTGGGATATTTCGAGGGTTAGTGGATTTTGTTAGTACTACTGACGTCGCTTTAAAAATCAACGTCAAATTCAGTACAGAACATAGTTACAAGGAACGTACAAGAGAAGTGAACTTAGAAATTCAATATGAGCAGTACCATTACTTAATACCAAGTACTTAATGCTTCAAAAGGAAATGCTGGAAGAACTTTTTCCAGAAGTGTGCAAACTTCTAATTCTTCTCACTACTCCAATGACTTCTTCAGAACCTGGACGATCATTTTGAACAATGAAGTGTATAAAAAAACATTTCGTAAAAATGCAATGGTAACCGAGCGATCGCTATCGCGTGTCCTTGCAATGCTGTCAAATACTTGTTGCTTTAACTTATCCGTAAAACCAGTAATTTCAATGAATTAGTGATGGAGAAATTTGTTCATCTGAAAATGCAATTGGATTTTCAATTAAAGTAAACAGTGTAAGACTACAATGTCCTCATTTTTGGGTAGATTCATAAAATTGATGATGAATGTCTCGTTCCTTACGTTGCCTAATTAAACAATTGTAACGGAGACTGTACATTCAGTAGTATAAAGTAATATAAAGCAATAAATGAGAAATTAAAGCCTTATTTTTCAAGATTAGTTATTACGAGTAGTATTATAAATATTAATGTTCTTCTCAAATTCTCTGGTCGGATCGCAACAGTCAGTAGTGTAGTAGACTTCTGTCACTTCGCGCAAAAGCAGTCTCCCAACATCCACTTTATCAGTCGTTGCGTACATTGAAAGGATTATATGCCGGAAGTGCCGCGTGGGCCGACCTGTCGCTGGCAACGGATGTGACGCTAACCCCAGCTCGATTTCGGAGCGGCAGAGCGCCTTGCGCTCCTGGCTCGTTGTCACCCATGGGTGCCGCATTCGAGAAACGTTTGCAATCTGTTTCTTGGAATGGAGAATTTTTCGTATACTTCCTTAATTACTTTAACTGCGTAAGCATTGATCACAAGTGTCATCTCGAATCTCAGCGTTCTCCAGTCCGCGAACTAATTCTTTGTAGTTGCGGGTGAGTATACATTGGCCAAATGGGTCGCTCTGTAGATGAACACATGCGCAATGATCGGCTAACGAACACCCATAAATCGGCCTTAGCACAACACGCCTTCGCAACCGGTCACCTTATCGAATCTATCAAGACACATTCGATTTTCTCTCAGGACCTTTGGTGGCCACGCGTCATTAAAAGAGGCCATAGAAATATCAAGGAGGCACATCAGCTGAAACAGAGATGATGGTCGTTGTCTCAGCACCACATGGAAACGGTCTTACACGGCCCGCCAATCCGGTGCGGGTCCCAGGGAACCCCACCCCCGCACGGTCGACCAATGACGGGCCCCCATCAGCGGCCGCTGATTGGCTGTTGGTTCTTGCTATTTTCCCCTTTTTGTATTAAACCGCTTCAGAATTTCTCCATTGCTACCATCCCTTGGTCCCCACTTGCTCCACCCCCGTTATGACTGCGTTCTTCCTCCACCAAATAAGGCGACCTCGCTAGCAATCTGGCTGCAGTATGCTCTGAGGAAGGCCACAATACGCTGGCCGAAACCTTAGCCACCATGTCAGTGCCGCGGCTCGTCCTGGATACCGTAGATGATATAATCCTTTGTTCTTCATTATAGCTATATAATTATAGTTAATATGATACAGCATCCTGTGCTAAGTAATCTTCAACAAATTCATTGTCTCCCTTTTCTAATTTTGCTAGTTTATCTTTCAGGGTGGTCCGTTTATATTTCCCCTGCCCTTGGTGTCTCTTTTGCTAAGTATTCAATAGATCTCTGGCTTTAGTTATTCCCTGGCAAGCGAGAAGCTGCTCGTTCGAGAACGTCATGATTAACAGGCCCATCACTTCGTCGTTTTTGAATTCCTACTCTTTCCATCGTTCTTCGCTTACCTCTCTTCGGCAATATTCTTCGGTTCTCCTTCAATTATTTCGACATATAAATGACCCAATTTTATCAGTTTTTTATCCGTATGCTCCATAATGTGTAATTCGTGTTGTTTAGGATTTCAACGTTTCTAAAAGACACATTACTTGCTTCGACCATTGCCCGTTTTGATATCAAACCACACTCTGCTGCCAGTTGTTAGAAATATTGAGTGGACTTTCTAGTAATAGCAAACAAATTGTTGGCTTTTATTCCCATATGAATCCGTACATACATCAATATCTTTACGATATACTAACAAAATACCCAGCGTTATCCGTTTTTTCCTTTTTTTTCCGTACTCTATCCTTGTGAAAAAGAAAAGCTCTCAGTGTCTCTGTCTCTTTCTTACTTTGTCTCTCTCTCTCTCTGTCCTCTCCTTCCTCTCCCTCCTCTCTCTCCTCTCCTCACTCTCCCCTCTCTCACTCTCCCCTCTCTCACTCTCCCCTCTCTCTCTCCCCTCTCTCTCCCCTCTCT
>BOPP01000030.1:1875492-1961354 GCA_017312745.1 Gryllus bimaculatus
TGTAAGTCGTTTACAACATAGTATGATGATTTATAAACTATTTGTTACAATTATATTTAAAAATTAATAAATGTAGTCTTTAAATGATCTTGCAATAATTTCTCATTCATACTTTACAACATGTATGCAATTATATATTCACTATAATACACATGCCTAAGTTCAGAGTTGCCTGTATGCGAACTATTGGCTATCGTACTTCTGATAGAAAACGACAGTTAGCGTTTTTTAGAGGGTCAGGTTTCCATCATTTAACATACTAGGATAGATTAAAGTATTCTATAAAATGAGTCGGCTTTAGCAGTATAATGATCATCATCAGCAAAACTACGGATGTGAGCTCTATGAAATATTAGAAGCGGTGCAGGCCAAAAAGCCCCGCCAAAAAGTCCGCCAAAATGTAACACCAATTACTAATTTTCCCATTGTGCCAGATACTCATCTACCATGAAACAATTCTTAAAACATTTACCAATGTGGCGTCTATGAAACACATTGGCCAAAATAATATTGATTCTGAGCTCTGGCGATCTTAATGTTGTCTAGTTCCGGTAAAGCTTCATCTAACACGCCCTGATAACGTACTAATACTGTCGACGCTATACTTTCATCATCACTGTACACTTATCACGTAACACCAAACACTACACTAACACTTTCACATTCACTCACTGTATTAGGCCATGAGATATAATTATGACCAATAATAAAATAATAAATAATATAATAATAAATAATAATGAATAAAAGTAATAATAGTAATAATAATAATAATAATAAAAAATAATAATAATAAAATAATAATAATAATAATAATAATTAATATAATTGAATAATAATAATAAAAGAAGTCTCGGTCATTATTATTCGAGACTGATTCTAAGATGGAATGAAGTAATTTAAATTTGGCTACATTAGAAGAGAGCCTCTAGTGCTTCTGCAGGTAGTTATTCCAATCTACTATTAGTGCGATTCACAAAGGAAAACTTGCCTACATCAGTTCTGTGCTTGTACATCGTATTTTCAAGGATGGTCTCCCCTCTTTTATTAATCTGATTTCTGTAATCTTTTACCGATATCTGCCCATGCTGTGTCCCCTCTGTATGTCTTATACACAATTTGCACAAGACTTGTTGCTGGAATTTTATCGCATAGAGAAAAGAAGGAAAGAAGGAAGGATATCACTATTCCCTCACTTGACTAACTCTATGTGACTATTCCACTCTCCACGATGCCTATCCGCCTATAGGCGGTTCCGCGGAGAGGATGAAGGAGAAGGGAGGTTCAGTTTTAGTGAGTAAAAATCTTACACGGTGGGTAGTACGGGCTACCCAGTGTCTTTTGACGATTTCCACATACCCTCGAAAAAATAACTCTTCTCTCCTATGATTCTCTGTATTCATGACTTCCTTTCTCCTTCAGACTATCCTACTCCTAGAAACAACAATACAATATGTGGTTAATTGTTTATTGTCTTGCTGTTATTTCGTGGGTCATGTGGGAATCAGAGGCATTGCGTTATCTGACTCGACTGCAAAAACAGCAACTTGGAAATCTGATATTGGTATTCCCTCTACCTCTTAGCAGATTTATAGATATTTCTGTGACACTGCATTGTGGACAGTGGCCCAATGCCGCTCTTAAATTAAGTGTGATTAAGGATTCTATAAAGCCCTAGTATGGTATGAAGAATTTTGGAGTATATGAGGAAGTAGTTTTAACATGGCCTTGCAACATCCATTGCAACTTTTGTAGCTGTTGGGACAGCTCTCTACAGGTAGCAATCGGCAAAAACAAGCTTCTCTTTTCCTTTCTGGAGGAAAGTGAAATATACCATTTGATTTTAGAGACCGGACAATATTGCTAATTTTTTATGTTACTTGGCCTCTATACATCCAATTTTCCAAATCTTGTATGTTTTTATGTGTTTTGCAGTTTCTGGGTAAAATATCTCGTGTTGCTTTTAGGTCTTTCATCAATCTAGTTGCAAAAGGCAACAACTCAAAATTATGTTTTGATATATTGCCTTTGCAAACTTTAATATTGACCTGAAAATGTCAGTTTCATCGCTTGGATTTGAAATTTATTATTAATCTTGTTCTTTTAAGCTATTAATTTCAAATTGAAGTAATGTCAACTAACAGGGTGAAATTAAAGCTTGAAATGACAATATCTAAAAACTTAGAATTTTGAGCTATTGACTTTGGGAACTGGTCTGTTGGTGTGCTTCTAGCAGTCTTTTTTATCATATTTTTCTATCTGCAACAGTATTTTTATAATCTGTATTACTGCTTTAAATTATTTGAGTTGGGCATAGTGACCATAACTGTTGAAGCGCACTTTAAATCCCAAACGAAAGGAACAACAAATCTACTGTAGCTGATCCGGTGGCCGAGATCGCTAAGGCAGTAGAGCCGTAGCGAACTCGGACCGAAGGATTGCGGGTTCGAGTCCCACCTCGGGCATGGTTGTATTGTGTTTCGTCCTTTCACCCCCTATCATCGTCATTATCGTGTCAACCCACAGTTACCATACCGTTACAAGCAATAGTGGTCGCTAATGACCTAGTAGTTGATGCGACCTTAATTAGCAAAACAAAAAAACAAAAAAAAAACAAAAATCTACTGTGAATTATTATGTCATCTAATGTTATCTGGAGAAGTTTGTGATTATACATCTAGCTTTCTATAATTGTTGATGCATATAAGTCGCAGCAGTTGGTTTCAAAACAAAAATTGTAATAAATTATTTGCTTCCAACTGTGAATAAAGTATGGTTAGAAAGTTAAATTTTCCTTTCTTTTTACAAGATATCACCATCATTGTAAGGTTTGCATTAAGCATAT
Organism: Gryllus bimaculatus; assembly: GCA_017312745.1. NCBI lineage: Eukaryota > Metazoa > Arthropoda > Insecta > Orthoptera > Gryllidae > Gryllus > Gryllus bimaculatus. The sequence goes on from BOPP01000030.1 coordinate 1,878,338, forward strand.
TCAAAAATTTATGTTGAGAATTATTTGTCCTTTCTTGCAGAGTGTTAATCGTTTAGCTGTGGAAACTCGTTGTATAGTTAAAGGGCATCATACACGTAAAACTGCTGCATTCGTGAGAGCTTGTGCTGCTTATTGTTACATAACAATACCATCAATTACATCGGTATTTACAAGACTGGAACTATATCTTTTATCAGGACAAGTTGCTCTTCTCAACCAGTGTCTTGGACAAGGTTTGTTTGTGTGATGTATATCATTGTTTTAATTTTAATTTCTTGCATGTCACTCATATAAGTGCAAAAATAGTCTTTTTCATAATTAGCCTAGACAATGTCATATTGATTCTTTGTAATGTTCTGGTGAATACCTCAACAAGTAACACTACCTCTAGAATTCTTTTATAAAAAATATTATTATTATTATTATTATTATTATTATTATTATTATTATTATTATTATTATTATATTTATCATCATCATCATAATTTCTTCTTCTTTCCCCTCCTATGATGAAATTGTTTGAACAGTTGTTTATTACTAGTTATTTTCAACTTATTAAACTATAATAATTATTAGTATTGTTATTACTATTATTAGTATTTGTTCCACTTGTTAATGTGAATGTTTGTTGCAGCTGATGCATGCTTTAAAGCTGCTTTAAGCATTATTCCAGAACTTCCCCCTACAATGGATGTAGATGGTAAACAGAAAAGCACTGAGCCATATTTGGTGTCATATGTCAGTCAATTTCTGTCAACTTTATTGGTTGTTCCAGTAAGTGGTTGTCTGTGTTGTTGGTTGTTCCATATATATTATCAAATCAATTGAATATGAATAAAATGAATTAAGCATTTGGCTTAGGAGGTAAAATGCAAGTGTTGGCAAGTCAGCTTTTTTCTGAGAAGAAAAGCAAATGTTGATGTTCCTACGGGATTGTCCAATTTGATATATTTATTCCAATGAACTTCTTTGTAAGGGACTTTCAGGTAGTAGATGAAAAGTTGTTCAGTCAATTTTAATTTAATGGATAACATTTTGAAGACATTTATTCATAATCAAACATTAAATTGTACATTGTAATTCAAATTGTGTTTGATGTAATGTTTTTGAGAACAACTTTCTTCGAAACATTGTTTTCCAATAAATGGTTAAAACTGACTGAATCATTTCATCTTTCACTACCTGATTGTTCCTAATTCAAGGAGAACATCAGAAATTGAAAAAAATTAATTATTTGGTTGACAGGATAATCCAGAACAAGGTGTTTTATATTTGACTAGAGCACTGATAAACGTCCTGCAGCAATACCCATGGGATTTATCGTGTAATGCACAAGCAGTGATATACATGAATGTCCTTGATATGTTAACTGCAGCTTCACAAGAATATTATTTGTATCATGTTGAAAAAGGTAAATACACATTTTTTATTTTCTTGTATTGTGACTGGGTGTAGGGGTCATTCTTACAGTTTTGTTTCCTTAATCATTGTTTTTGTTTTCTTTTGTAGTTGATTCAAATGATACTCTTTATGGTTCAGACCCAAAATTTATTACAGAAATTAATAAAATGTGCAGTATATTATTGGAAGAAATTTTGATACATCTGAAAAATTTAGGTATCAACGAACAGTATCAGGCCCAAGTATGATGAACAGTGTAAATAATAAAATAATATTAAAAGTTAAAAAATTCAGAGTATTTCTTAATAAAGCATATTTAATTTTAGGCAACATTGGCTGTGTCCCTTTTTTCTCGAGTGATGATAAGAGGAAATTTAAAAGATGGTGCATTGTTAAATCTTGCAGTTAATCTTTGGAATCTGGCACAGAAGCACAATTGTGTGGACCCTAAGCAAGTTGTAAGATTTATTTTTAAGAAATATTATTAGTTAAAATGAATGAATTGTCATTGTTATTTCATTGTAACTCTCTGTCCTTATTTTGCAGACTAAGATTGCAGAGTATTTAAAAAAGAAGAGTTTACAACAAGATGGAAATGTTTATTCAGAATTGTTGGCAAAAATCCAATTTCGCAAAGAATGAAAAATTACTTTGGTTCAGAACAATGTGATATGCATATTTGTTTAATTATATTATCTGATTTCTCAATGCTTTTGTGAAGTATACAAATCTGTAACTATCAAAAGTTACCTAAAATTCTTGGAAGCAGGCAATTACTTTTGATCTAATGTAACCCAACATTGCAAGAAACTGTAATATCTATGCACAATATGCATAGGATGATACTCTCACATATTTTGTTGTTATACATAATTTTGTATATATTCAGAGTAAATTTTTGTAACATTGACATCCTTTATTATATTTATTGTCATTTATTCTTTTACAAACCTGTTGTGTTATAAATTTTAATTATGATGGTAGCGCTACGGCTAGCTCTGGTTTGTGCTGGATACCTGTTTCAATGGATGGAATAATGAGCATTGTTAAAATTAAGAAAAGTATTTAGACGGAACCAATGAACAATATTTAATGAAATGAGCTAAAAGTATATTAAACCCCTTTAATACTTTTTTCTGAGATTAGAATTATAAAAATTAGTCTTATTATGGTTATAGAAAGTTTAGGTTGAGCCAAAGCGCAGGCCATATCTATTTAAATGCAGTAACAATTTAATTCTCCCTTTGGAGTAAGGTCGCCTTCCTGCGCCGCAACGGCAGCGCGCGTACGTCAATCAGCAGGTCTCTTCGTCGACCCTCTGGCGACGACGGACAAAGGGCTCTCAGCAGGTACAAACAGCATCTATGCGCTGCCGTATTCTGCTATATAGCGGTGGCGGGTACCCTCTCCTCCACTTCGCGTAGCGAGAGCCCGCCATCGCTTGCCGCAGCAGCGGACGCCCGCTGCACGTGGGAAGGGACAATAAGCCAATAGTCTATAAATACCGAGGCTGAAGGGCATACTTGGATCCTTTTGCTCGGTTTCCGGAGTACAATTCACCACATGCGGCCTCCGTTGCTTCCACGAGGTCGGTGACCAGTCAGCTGTTGATTCCGGCGTCGTGCGTCCCAGGGAAGGCGTGGCAGCCTCCAAAGGACCCAAAAAAGTTTGCATCACAATTGCCTCTCTATCAGAATAGGAAGTGCCTCCTATGAATTTTTTGCCAAAAGTCTTTCTTGGTCGCCTGACAAGAACGTCCTTGCTTTCGATTTCCCCTTCCATCAAACCTCTAAGATCCCAGATTCCTCCTTTCTACAACATTTTATACTCTCATTGGTCAGGAGATATTGCGTGAAGGCAGGCTTCCGGGCCAACCACCGAATAATTCTGCTCTGGAAATTTCCCTATCTCCATCTCGCTTTATCAGAATGTTTATAGTGGGAAAACAACGCAGCTGTGCGTTTAAGTGGTGCCTGCGTTGCTATTTACTTCGTCGTAATATTTTCTATCTGGAACGTCCAGGACAGTTTTTCACTCATGCTGGATCGTGCACGTTCGGGAGCGTGGTGGGTTGGAAAGGGCGTAGGGACCGCGTCGGATCCTGGCGTAAACAACGGGGGGAGTCGTGGTCTGCCCCTCGCGGCACCAGCGTGGCGGCGTGGGCAAGCGGCCTTAGAGTGGGGAGCGGCGGTTGCTCCGCTGCGCCGTCGAAGTGTCCACACAAAACAATCCCGTGTTCCTGGCATATTACGCAACATTTCCACATTATTCTATGGAGCTGGTCCTTGAAAATAACCATAAAATTAAAAGCTTTGTGCTGCCACAATACTTACAAAATCAACAAAATTTATCCAATATGTGATGAACAGAAAAAGATACTGTCTACGTATGAAAATTAAATGCTACTGATACAGGTCGAATTAATGCAGAACTTATTAATTGTGGACGCAAATACTTAATGAAGAGATTTCTCCACTTGCTAAATATGTGTTGACAAATGAACACAATATCTGAGGACTGGAGAAAGGCAAAAGTCATAATGTTCTTCAAGAAAGGACGAAAAAATGCTCTGGTAATTACGGAGAGAAATTTGCCTTTTGAATGTGGGTTATAAAATATTAAGTAAGATTTTAAATGAAAAATTAAAATGTATGTTTTATTATTAGATGAACAAATTCGTTTTAGAAAAGGACAAGCAGAAGATGTTTTCCTTCAAACATAGATCGTAGAAAAAAGAAGTAGAGATGCATGTTGCTTTCGTTAATAACGTGAAGGCATTTAAGAAGTTAAAAAGAGAAATTCTGGAAAACTACGCAAAACAAAATACTCGAGTCTCCTGCATGCATAATTAAGAATCTGTGAAAACTCGATAACGTCCGCGGCAGACTGTCATCGGGAATAGAAATCAAGGTGTAAGACAGTGTCGGTCCCACATTTTTTAATATTTCAGAATATTGATGTTATGGAAAGAAAATGGAAATACAAAGCTCTGTTAGAAATCAAGCTACAGAATAGGTATGTTAATAATATTGTTTGCCGATGAATCTTTCTGCATGAATCGGATGACTTACAAATATACATTTATTTACTCCAGCAAAACACAAAAGAATACTACTTGGAAACAGTAGTGTTATAAGTAATTTATGTAGGTGATTTAAATATGATTTATAAATACGAAACTTTCCACTCCTGGGTTTTTGTTCAAGCTTACAAAAACATTTTTGTTCTATTGTGTTTGCTATATCAATCCATAGTTTTTACTTTTCCGTACACAAACGTATATTGTAATGCCCATTACTTCGTCGTGATATGTCGGGCGCCAGGTTCAGTTCCTGTAACGATTGNNNTAACTGTGATGGGAGCTATTTCGATACGAAATTATTATAATTTTATTTGGTGACGCCACAATATACAGAGTAATATACGTAGTGTAGGGAAATTTATGTAATGCGCAAAAAACGGCGACTTTTCGGCAGAAAAAAATCATTCCAGGACCCTGATAAGGAAAAAGTGGATAAATCCAATTGCTAAATTAAGAAAAAATCCTCCATTTCATGGTGTATCCAGAATCCCTGTTTTGTGGGTCCTAGATACCAAAAAAACAATTGACGGCAAAACGACCGTCTATGAACACCACTAACGCCTAAACCATACGTACGATTTTTTTCCAAAACGGATATCCCACGGTCGATCAGGCTCCACTAGAGGCGCCACGATTTTGAAAAACTTTCTTCAAAATTTGGAGATACTTTACATGAAGCCCACCCTCACCCCGATATTTTCAAAATTTTCTCAAAAGCAAATCCATTTTTTCTTTAAAATTCTTGTAACAATGAGTAAAATACACTTAAAAAGGAGGAAATGAAAAAGAAAACTAATTTGGGAAAATCTGTGCTTTCCTGTAGCATCACTAGTTTTCTTTGTATTTACTCCTACTTAAAATATACTATTATGTTTTTTTGTTTAAAAAATGACCAAAAAAGTAAAAGTTCTCACAATAATTGTGTCAATTATAGCCAAAAGTGGCAATTTATTTTTAAACAAATGTTAATAAGAAGAGGGTAGTGGTAAGGGATGGTGGATGCAGTAGCATTAGGGTTAACCGGGAGGTCACACGATCATGTCGAAACGTGTTAAAAGTTGAGCAAGTTTAAACTTGTCTGGAGTACTAGGAATAAATATAAACAATCTATAGTTGTATTAGATCATGTTTCAACAAGCAAAGTAAGTTCATTCTCATTCTACACTCAGTTTATATTCAGAATCCAAACGATACTGATATTGTTATTTTATTTCTGAAATATGCCGAGGGTGTGTAATTTCTCCTGACTTCTGTTATATATTTAGTGAATACGGAACTTAATGTATACACCTTTGAAATCCCTCAGGGATCGATTTTAGGCCCTATTTTCTTCCCTACTATACGTAAATGATATGCCCTCGACTATTAGAAACGGATGATGTGAAACTTTGCGGATGATATGATTATCTAGTTATTTTTTTGATTGGTTGCTTGCAAATACGCAACGCATCTCCTAGCTCCTAGGTGCGTTGAGCGCACCGTGGAGTAATACTCCGTTAATTAGTAGGAGTAAGCCTCCTTTTATCATGCACCCAGCACCCTCTAGGGGCCACTGGGTAGTCTAGTCAAGTCACGTCAGTCGTAGTCAACCTAGGGAAACGCCGATAGGTAGCGTCTTCGCGCTCGCGTCATCTACCAATCGACCAGATTTGTGGTATGGACGTTTCACAGGGGTTAGACTAGCTGTATCCTTGGTCGTAACAAATTTCACACAAGGTTCGACGGGGATTCTATGGGAATCGAACCGGGAAACGCAGTGATGAATGCGACTTCGCCACTGAGCTACGAGAGCATGCAGTTCTTGCAATTCTTTGCAATAAAGAAACCGTAAATAGTACAATAACAGATATTTTAAATCGGTTCCGTAATAACAGATTAATAGTTATTGAAAAGAAAACTGTTTCAATGCAGTTTTCCGTTTCAAATATACAGCTTTGCACTCCATTGAAAATGAATGGTGTGCCATTGACTGATAAGGTAACAATATTTTAGGTCGTTCAATTCATACCGAAAATGGAACGTCCATTTAAATGAATTGAACACTAAATTAAGTTCATTATACTACGCTTTCAGAATTCTTTCAAATTTAGTCAGCCTTCTTACTGTTCGTTGTGTATATTTCGCGAATTCCATTCCCGTCTGAGATATGGCATAATATTCTGGAGAAATACATCTTATAGCTCCCAGACTTTTAGATTACAAAAAATAATTCTACGAATAATAAGCCTCCCTTTATTAATCTAGGTATTTTAGCATTACCTTGTCTCTTGATATATGAATCAGTGGTTTTTGTTAAAAATGACTTACTTAAGGGTGGGACTATATTTTCAGCAAATGCCGTTGCTTATAACTACAACACTCGACGTAGTAATCATAATCATCAGGTGTATTACCAAGAGCTCACTACAAAAAATTCACGTATCATGTACATTATTTTACACCTTGCGAGATGACATTAAACGATTAAATTCGATGCAAAAGTTTAAGTCCCTAATAAAATCTTTTCTGCCACCGATCATCCGAAAGAAAAGTAATATAAATTTTAACAGTGACATTTAATGTATTATTTATCATTTGGATTGTATAATTCTAAAGAACATGTAACAAGTATTGTACTTCAGCTTCTGGCTCAATGACCCTCTTCTCGATCATGTTTTCGTCCAGTTTTCCTGATCCTTGAGCAAATGCTGAGATTGTTCACAGCAAATGCTGTAACTTCAAATTAACTTCTCCCCATAGTACGTCACGTACATTTTTAACTGTTTTTGACTAAATAAATAAATGGTTCGGAAATGGTTAGAGCCAAACAACTGCACTGGACAAAAACTAATTGACCTTCGCGAGGCAGTTCAACCACCGCCGAGAAAAATGTCATCAATACGATCTTAGTTCTCCCAAACAAGTACTATTATCTCCTCTTCGTATTAAATTGTGGTGTATAAAGCAGTTCCACGAATCACTGGCAAGATTTGGGGGATTGTTTCAGATATCAGTGTACCAAGTTCCTGACACTCTCAAGCTAAGTTAAAAGAGGGAGTTTTCACTGGTCCCGACATAAGAAAACTTCTGTTACCCTCTTTTAAGGAAACAATTGGTGACAAAGAAACAAGTGCGGCACTTTTTCGATATAATGCAAAAGTTTTTGAGGAATACCAATGACCCTGACTCCAAAACAATCGTACAGCATATGCTAGCAGCATATGAAGCTCAAGGATGCAAGATGAGCTTAAAAGTTCATTTATTACACACCTGTATTGACTATTTTTCTGAAAACTTGGGAAATTATTCTGAAGAACAGGATGAAAGATTTAATCAGGATGCCCGTAATTTTAAGAAAGTTTCCAAGGAAAATGAGATGTCAGTAAACTGTCAGCGACTACTGACTACTGATTTAGATTTTTTAATCAACAAACAGTAAAAACTGTATGTGACATATGTGGAAGATAATCTGCGCACTTTCTTGAGTTCCAGAATCGCTCAACATAATAACAACGAAAAATAGTTGAAAGATGAGTAAAGGTGTGAAATAAATAAATAGATTTTAAAATAGCGCGAGATTAGCAATATTTGAAAAAAAATGGACATTTTCGTTCCCGAGTTACAGAAAACTTGCATCGGCAAACGAATTGCAGGTATCAGATTTTCTGCATTGCTAACAAAAAAGTAACTCGCCCTTACCTCTACTCCTACCATTACAAGCAAAAGGAGAGATCAATAAAACATGAACATCTATGTCCAGAAGCAAAACAAGGGGCCATCTCAGCATTTGCTTAATGGATCAGGGAAACTAGACAAAAAGCTGATCGAGATAGGGGCTGTTGGATGCTCAATCGAGAAGCCAAAGAAAGAAACCGAAAACGCGTGCGGCGAAGCATCAAAGAAAAAAAGAAAAGGTTTCACAAGAAAAAAAAGTGTAGTCCTGAAATTGTGAATTAATATCAGAAACAAAGTTTTGATTTCTTGTAAGAATATAAATATATTTAGTTCACTATAAAAATAAGTGTTTTTATTAAATATTTATTTTTATTTTGCAAAAAAATCTATGCGTGATGGAGCATTCTGGAAGCCATTTTTAGAATCTGTGACCTTTAAAACATATAATTGTGCACAAATATCCCATGCCGCCGAAAAAAAGTTTTTTTGCTGACCTGTTTTTAAAGTTTAATGTCGGTAATATTTCTTTCGATGTTAATAAGTAATACAAATTTCTGAAACCATATTTTAAAAAACGACAGTTTATAAAAATATCCGGAAGGGGTCACTTCTACGGTAAGAGCACATGGGCTCGAAATTCGTTGGAACTTTACAAATCGGACGAAAGAGCACGTGAAACCAAATATTTTATACATTTCATTTTATTATAAAGCAGAATCTTAGCAACAGCGACGACGTCATTCACAATATTTACTTCGAACCATTTTCAAAAAGTTAGCGATTTGACGGGTATTGATAAAAAAGTGTTTTTTCAAATCCAATTTGTCGACGAAATTCACTGCCAGAATCTAAATTAACCGAAAGAAAACAAAAATCATTGTAAATTACAAATTTGATAGTGACACGCACCTCGGCAACCGCAAGCCAAACACGTAATTCTCTACAAATCGCTTACGCCCACAGCAGATATTGTCAGCCACCACTTTCCCGCCAAACGTATATATTTGTTCACAAAGAAAATTAACATAGAAATAAATTAGTGTTGCTGCAAATGGCACAGACTTTTTCGTATTAGGTTTCTATTTCCTTTGGTCTCAGCAAGCTATTCGGACTTGCCACGTACTCTTGCCATCCATGTATTCTTTCGCCACCGAAAGTACAATTTTTTGAAAGTTTCTTAATTTTTCGGGTTCCTAATGCTAAAACGGAAATATTATTTTAAGAATGTTAAAAAAGCAGTAAAACATCGTCGCAATTGACAATTTTACTTGAAAAATTTGCAGCCGTTTTTATGAAAATGGCGTTTAAGCTCTAGAGTACATTTGAAATTTGAAGCTCTTTTCACAGGAAATTTTAGAGTTTTCGAAAAACTTCATTGAAAGTCATTTAACGCACATTAACTCACAACTAGAAAAGCATCTAAAAAATTGATGGAAATGTGCTTATTAACGGTCTGAGAGATCTTTCAAAACAATTACATTTGTGTAATTTTTGAAAAAACATAAATACCGCAACAATGTTAATGCCATATTAAACAATACAATTAGTACTATCCCTTCTAAACGTTCCGAGACAACATTTTGAGCCGTTCGTGAGAAAACGGTGTTTGAATGCTTCTGGCAAAGCGAAATTTTGAGCTACTTCTCACAGAAAATGGTTGAGTTTTCGAGAAACTTTATATGACATTATTTAAAGCACATGTACTCATAAATATGATAATGTGAACTAATCACCGCTAATATAAATATTAACGACGTGAGAGACACGTCAAAAAATTACACCTTTGTAATTACATTTTACAGTTACAAACGCATTAAAAATTACATTTTGTAATTAAAAACAAACAAACAAAAGAATAGAACAATATGGTGGTTATGTAATCTTCTAGAGTACATTTAGCACTATCCCTACCAAAAGTTTAAAGAAAAAATTTGGAGCCGTTTTTGAGAAATAACTTGAAAATGCCCGGGTGCTTCATGTAAAGTACCCGCGAGTTTTAAAGAATGTTTTTCAAAATTCAAAGTCTTTGTCTCGAGGCAGGTGGCAGGGGTTTCTTCAATTTATTGAAACAATCCTACACATGGTTTAGGCTCTAGTAGTGTTCATAGACGGACGTTTTGGTGTAAATTGACTTCTCAGACTCTGACAGCAGGGATTCTGGCTACATCATTGTTAATTTTTTTTCTTCTTCTTAAATTAGTAACTGGATGTATCCACTTTTTGTTATCAAGCAATTATTTTTTTCTGCTGAAAATCTACCGTTTTTTGTGCAGCATTACATAACTTTTCCTTTACTTCGTATATTACTCCGTATTGCGTATGTATTCGGGAAACTGAAAAGTGCAGAGCTGCGGGACTGTGATAGATGTCAACGAGAATTGAAAATTTTGAGATTTTATTCAGTGTCACGAATAAGATTACAATATACTCAATCGTATCCTTGTCAAATTTGTAAAAAATATGAAATATCAGTTTATCAGAAATTTTGGGTATTGTGGGTTTATTATTTTCCACGAAATTATGCAGTAGCAATTTCTCTTCAGCCAATGAGAAGACCAGCAGAACCAGAGAGTGAGACACCTTTGATGCCTACCTTGCGTGTCTTCGAGATCGAGAGATCGAGGCGAGGGTTCTGGTTCTCTGGGATTAAGATAGGACGACAGGAGAGAGGAGGTGGAATGGACTTAGGACGAAGAATTTGAGCAATGGCGAGGAATGGTAGACTAATATGGTTGGAGCATGATTCAATACACCACCCGTAGGGTGACCGCGTGTAGTGCCGCAAGTGATGTGTTAGTTGGTAAGTAGATGAAAAAAACTGAAAATTGTAATATTAAGAATCTAGGAAATTTACTGCCGAGATTGTTTACACTGAGGCATGCTGTGCATATTTGACAATGTAGAGTAGCACGAATTTTGCCCCTTCTTTTAGAGAATGTGTTGACAAGTTCAATTGATGTGTTAAATTTCACACGTTAACTGTAGTTTTCTCTCCCTATATATATCTTTTTACCACAATGTTTAATGCAGTTAATTTTGTTTATACGATCTAACCACATTTGGTGTGCTCCGGTTATGTTTCTGTGTTTTGGCCATTTAACTCGTTAAATATTATTAAGTTATCTTTTATTTTATGTTGTTTTAAACTATTAGTGTTCAGTGTTGTAATGTTAATAGTCAGAAACGCTCTTTTCAATCTAATTTACTTTTGTTTACAGATTAACATTTGCACCCAGAATTATGGCTTCAGGTGAAAAGGAGGCATTTCCAGTGGCTGGAGTAATCCAGTCATCATCACGAATAATAATTTCACAACAATCACCATCACCTAGTCCTGGAGCATCAAAACCTCAAAGTTACAAAGTGTTTGTTTTGCCACCATCCCAATTGAACAGTCTTGGTCTGGTAGCAAAAAATGAAAATGGAAGAGTGATTTTGACAGAGAGAGCTATTGAAAGTACTGTCTCTCATAATGCTGCACCTAACTCAAATGCAGCAATGTCCTTGGCATTCATAAAAACACCTGAAGGAATTCAAATTCAAAGTGGTCAGTCTAGTAGCTCAGTGAAGACAACACCCAAAAGAGGCTATGTGGCTAGTGCAGAAGTCGTGAAAGGAGCAGCCAGAGAGCTCCAGGTGCACAGACCGGTAACAAAGGTATAGTTGTATTGAGTTTTGCATTTTAATTTAGGATGTAATTTTAATGGTATTTTTTAATAATGAAAGGAGAATTGGTTAACTTTTCATATGCTTGATCACTCCACTGGAGCGCTCTTTGTGTGTGTGTGCTTGCGTGCACACATTTTTTTTGTAATTAAACCATCCTTGATTCTGTACAACACAAAATTACCAAATAACACAGTGCAGGTATGTTGCCTGTAAATCATGAAGGCTGAACCCTGCAGTGTTGTTGACATGGGATGGCAAAAACAAAAGGAATCAACTTCACAATTTTAGCATAAAATATTGGAGTTTTGCAATTTCAAGAACACAGGTACTTGCACACAGAGTCTGAGTGAAAATTACACCTATGGATTTGAGGTTTAATTTTATAGAGTTGTCATTCTGATTGTTTTTTTCTTTTTTCGTTTCATTGATTTTTCAAGGTTTTTGTTGAATTTTTTTACTGTAATTTGCAACCAGCTTTTTTGGGGCTACAAAATTTAAATATTGTAAAATGTTATAAAAGCGAAATATTAACTAATTTTTAGCAAGCCCATCCAACCTTAATACTATTAAAGATACTAAAAAACATTTATGTGATTGGAAATTATAATATTTGTCTTGCATCAAAAATGTGTGCATGTGTGTGTGGGTTAATCCTTTGATATACCTTGTACTACACATTGTAATGAAACTGGTTGACCTTTAAAAGTGTCTGCAACAGTTTCATAGTGACGTGCAATAGCAGAAGCTTTTCAAGTGACGTACACTTCTTGCCACCAACTCAGAATAAATAAATGAATGGGATAGTGTTGTCAGCTGAGCGGTTCTGCCATGCATTTGATACCCAATATCAAAGTAACACATCATTAAAAGTATTCTGTATTGGACAGGAATAGATCAAAGTATAGGACTAAAATCTGGTATTTGCTTGAGGTTGGCCAAGAAACCAGTATACAACCCACACATGGCAAGGGCAGTTAATTGCGACAACACTGTCTCTGCTGAGACCCAACTGTAAAGCTCAAAGAATGGAGCAAACCATTCTATTCATTCAAATGAAACTCAAAAATACCCATAGTGTTGGATTTTATTAAAACATTTTCATTTTTTTCAATGCTGACTTCTCTTAAATCAATAACCCAGCTGTTGCAGAAGAAGATTATTCATGATACTGAACATAATTATTGGAACATTTTAAAAATGTTTTATTGCCCAAAACATTAAAGATTCAGCCAACTTTGCATTTTCATTGTTATTGAAACTTATTTAGCAAACTAAAATGAGACCTTATGTTTAGAGAAGCAATGCATCTGCAGTGTCTTTTTGGAATGTTAACTTTTATTGCTTTTATGTTCACAGATTTCTACACCTGGGACTAACGCATTGGGTGCTAGTTCATCTCGACCAATGTTTGCGTAAGTTAAGAGTTAATAACAAAAGAGACCTAAAAATTAGTGCATTATGTTGATATGGTAGCTTGAGCATGTGTAAATACTTATTTAAGTTATCATGTTATTAGGAACATGTGTGTGCATTGTGTTTCTCATGCATTTTTGACATCACTCAATAAACAATAAAAATATTAGTTAATGTTTTGCTTTTGAAAGAAAAGTTGTGACCTCTTTGTTCAAAAAATACTGAAAAGTTGCAATAATCCAGTACACATTTTTAGGCAGTATGTAAGTTAACAAAACATATAGGTACAATTATAAATTTAAAAATTGTAATTTTAAGTTTGTATACATATATTACTGACAATAAAAATCATGAAGTTCATTCACCAGCCCTTAATTTAACCCGTTCAATTTTTTTAAATAAAATAAAAAAATTGTGTTTTAAGATGTTATTGTTTAAGTTGCAATTGCATTGCAATATAATTGTATGTCAATATTTATGTAAGTAAACAGGATTTTTTTAGTTTGAAACAACTAAGGTATGTCCCTGTAAAGACTTAGGATAATTATATTTTTGCATCTGTGTGATCAGCACTGGGTGTGTGGACTCTGTAAGTATCTTACAATGCGTACTCCAGATTTCATTCTGAATGGTAAATATTTGTATTTGTGTGTCTGCCTCTCGCTACATATATATTTGTGATATATTGTTCAGATATATAGTGTGTGAACATTTGTAATTACAATGTAATGCTTGTATGTTTTGCCTTTCATACACAAGCACAATTAATAACTTTATGCTATTATGTATGCTTATTTTGGGGTGCAAATTGTATATTTAGAAGAGTTATTTTGTATTGTATTTGTCCAATGCAGTTTGAGAACTATATTTACATATTTAAAAACGTACTAGCTGGATCTTCTTGAAGATTTCATATTGTCAGAATTTGAACAGCGTTAAGGTAGGCCCTCTACTGTAAACAAATATGGTCATTTCCCGAGTTGTGCTTTTCAGCAATAAACTCAGTAGTTTGAAAGTAAAAATTGTAGGATATCTAAGCATCTAATGACAAAGATTTATATTTCCATGTGATTTCACTCTGTATAAGGTCAAGTAGTAAATTTAGTTCTACACAGATTTTTGGATTCTGCATGACTAACCTTGCTTAGGGATTATTACAAGAGAAGTATACAATTGTGAAGAATCTAATTTGTTATATAACCAAATGAGGGGGAGAAATTATTAATTTTGTGTTTTATAAGTATGCAATGTGATTGTTCAATGTATTCGTACATTTGTAAGATTTAATATGATCATTGCATTATGGTTTTTTAAATTAAGGAAGAAAACTTTCTAAAATTTGTCTGTTTTTTTGAATTTTTCGTGACATGCCTAAATGGTTCTGTGGAACTACCTGAACGTTATGTGAAATCCAATTAAGATTGCTATAGAAGCATAATTTAGACTGTAATTTTTTTCCATATAATAGAGGGAAAATGCTCATTATATTTTTAAAAAATCTTTGAATATTGTGGATAATTAGGAATAAAATAAAAATATCAGTTAAATATTTCATGTACTGGTTTATTCAGTGTAAAAAAAATTTGCTTTCATCCAAAACTAACAGATTATCTGTTTAGATTTTCAGTGCAAATTTGAGTAATGCAAGAGTTTCAAATATACGGTAATTTAAGAGTTCGTGTGGCTACAGCTACAATCGTTTGCATTTAGTTAAAAATGCATTGAAAACTGAATGATGAAATTAATTATATTACAAATAGAGAATGAAAAAGAAATCGTGATACTTTGTTAAAATCAAATTGTTCTGTTGAATATAAAAAAGGAGAAAAATAAGATATCCTTATAGAAGGCAAAATAGAGATGTGCTCAACTGCCTTCTTGGAAATTTTATTGATGGAAAAATTCATTTAATCAAATTTGTAGTTTATAGTAGATTTAGTGAAAGTGAATTAAGAACTAATTTTTCTATCGAGAAGGAATTGTAATGAAAGTTTCATTTATTTTATTACAGTATTTACTTATATTTAAGGTAATGTGACAGTTGTAAATGTTAACAATTTTCTTCAAGGCTAACTAACATTTAGAATTAAAATTATCACAAATCAAGTCAGTCCATGAAGATTGAAGATTATAATAAAACCTTATTTCAGATATAAGAGTAATGAATATCTTCAAGTACCTTGATTTTTGCAGAGGAAGATGAGAATGTGTTCAGGAGTTGGTGACTGTAGAGTTGTGTATTTTAAGTGTGAAAAAAGCTTAGTTATAAAATTAGTAGACAGACTTTTTATTTTTCTTAAGATGAATAATGTTGAATAGAATGATTATTTTGTCGTTAGGCAATGAAGGGTTACTTTGCTTAAGTATGTAATTTATTGTAACAAAAAACAAATTTTTTGAGAAATAGACACATAGAATATTTTTTGTCAATAGTCGATGTCTTGATATTGTGGTAAGTAAGAAAGAAAGAAAGCTGGTATTGATAATTTCTAGACTTCATGGAGATAATCTGAAAGGAAAAACAACTTCTCGTTATACTGTAGAAAAGGGCAGACATTGCCTTTATATTACGTGATGGTCAGTTGCCTGTTGTGATAAAATATTTTTGTGTTGAGATGATTGTTTCAGAGATACAATCTGACTCACTTATATTTCTCCCTTCCGTCAATGACCTAAAAAGAATAAATTATATACTAGTGACAAATGAGTAGTTGAACAAAATTGAGAGAATTTGTGTTATTCCATTAACTAAGAAAGAAACGCTTGATTCCAAGATCACCAAGCTGAAATGAAGATGTATGTAATTAATTTGTAAGAGCACTTGTTTATGAAAGTATTAGGAAACTTTATACATGAAATAGACTCATAAGTTTCCTGGAGTAAATACATAACATCAATTAAACTGCAATGAAGAGAATTGATGAGTATCATTTTTATCGTAGATCAAATAAATTTTGTATTGGAATTCTATGTATGGAGCAACAGGCAAATGTGTTCTCCAGAATTCGGTATCGTAAGGTTACTTTTTTATTGTCATTAATTAAATGTGATTTAAAATTTATCTGTTATGAATTGTGATGAATACAAACGTATGTCGTCTTTTAGATTAATTGTAGGAGATAGGTATGTACTCTTAGGAAAACTATTAGAAGAAGCATTTCACAATCTTTCTCCTCTGAAAAAGTCTTTTATGTAAGAATATTAAACTGATAATTGCTTAAAATTAAGATCCCAATCATATTTTCTTCTTAATTAACATGTAGGTGTAGTGAAAAAGTCTAGTCCATTTGGAATTTACTATTGAGGTGCCTTTTTTTTTGCACTTTGTACTTGAAGGGAGTTAAGTTTGTTGCTTGATTGAAAAAGAAATATACCTCAATTGGTATTAAAAATAAATATTCACGTGCTTGCACGGATTTATTTCATGGATTATCTTAATTTACTCTCTGAATTTTATTTTTTAATTAATATTTATTTTAAAATAGCTGAATCTCTCAAATCTATGTTAATGTTTTAAAATATTGATTATCTGGTGATATGAGAGTTAATTGATCTGAAGGGAAGGAAGCAGTTTTATGAAAATAAACTCACCAGTCACCTTACAGTTATTGGTATTAAAATATGACAGTAATGCGTAGATTGGGTGTATGCACTTATGTGAATGAAACGTGTGGATTGAGCTGTGAAACTATCCTGAGGAGACCACGTGAAGAGTAGAACCTACAAAATACATTCTCATGTTCATAACACCACATCTGCAATAATTTATATTTTGTTAAAAATACGTTGAGAAGTGGAATGTGAAATGATGATTCAATGTCTAAATATGAAAACACTGGGCTTTGATAAAAACATTCCATTTTGTAGTGAAATTGGTCAAAGAAAGGTTTTGGGTAGTTTCAGTATTCCTCAATAATTTGAAGAATGAAATATCATAAAATGTACGGTGCATATGATGGTTCCAAATTTAAAAAAATTGTCAAGGGGTACAAAGTTTTGTTTATATTTTTTATTTGTGTTGTGGAGTTGGGTATTTCTTGTAGATGTGTAGAGGCATGCATCACTTGCTGTTACATAATACGTATTGCATGAAAAATGTAGTTTGTGATCTTTGTACACAATGTTGAAATGTACTCTACAATTCTTGTTTTTCTTTTACTCAAATACTTATTAGTTTTTATGTTAAAATTTTACTTACTAATATCCTACATTTCAGAAAATGTCATCTCAAAATAATCATGTCAGCCCACAGAAATTGAAATAATTGCCCTCATTACTTTACAATAAAGCAACTTGATATGTTTTTGTAATAATCCTTTTGCTACTAAAGCACTTGAGTTTCTACTCCTCAGTGAGGGCTTTAAATGGTGATCATTATGTGCAATATGTCACTTTAAAGTTGACCATCATTAATTAACTTTAATTGTCATTTAAATGTGATAAAATTGGTAAAATTCCGTGAAAGAACGAGTTCTGCACAGTTAAGATGTATTCAAAATTGAGTAGTCATATTGTAAAGTGTATTGGATAAAGCATGATATATTTGTTGAATTGAAAAATTTAGACCACTTTTCTTTATATTATTGTTAATTTCGTAAGAACTTCTTAATGAATGCTTGCGCAAAACTCTGAACAAAACACAATTATTTAGTTTTCTCAGCTAATTCAGACCTGACTCGTAATATCTGACATTGAACAGATAAATCTGAAACTCACATGAATATTCACTTGTAAAATTATTTCAGTATTACTGTATTCAGTAGCATCAACTCTGGCACAAGCGCAATTGCCACTTTCCACTATTTATCATATTTTCTCAAAAATTTGTGAATTCATTTTATGAAAATTTATCCTTCAATTATGTCATAATCTAAGGTTAGAGGAAAGATTGTTTGTTTTCCATCTCTGCATCACTTCTTTAAAAAAAAAATCTATTAGCCTCCTGCAGTATGAATTTTCAACATTTTGTATTTCTTTGTCAGACCTTTAATGTATATTACCTGCAAACAATCATTTATAATACAATTCTTACAAAATTAATATTTTACCATTTTTTGTTTTCTTCTAAATTAAGATTACTTCAATGTCATCGAAATGTAATTGCTAGGAACAATGTTGAAAACAGTCTTCCTATATTTAGCTTATATAACATTACTCACATTTAGGAAATTATCATAAATTTCTGTTTTGTTTCACTAGCATTACAGAAATATTTTTAGTCAAAGTTAATCAGTATCAGTGGCTTGGTGTCTTGAACTGGTTAATAGGAAAGCTTAGGTTTGTACCCTGCATGAAACATCTTGGTTGTGTGTAAACTGGAATGCTAGATTTTAGTATGGTTTGATTAATCAGAACAAAATCTGCCGCCTGTGTTTGTGAGTCCATTTTCATTTTCTCTATTTTAGTTCATTTCAATGGACTGTTTCCATTATTAATTGAAGGAAATCTCAAATTTTTATTGCATCTTAAAATTTTGAAAGATGTGTTATTAAAATGGAGTGACCTTGAAAAATTAAGACCTGCATTGATATGTTTCAGCAAACTAATGCTATTCTAACAAAATGTTGTTTAGTTTTCAAGTTAGATTTTAAATAAACACTCTACATTGTTAATGCGAAAATTGTTTTGGTAATCATTTGGAGAGGGACCTGCTCTAAAAATTTTGAAGAACTTATTTCTAATAGCTAATGGCAGGATGAACTGAAGCTTCATGTTTCATTAGCATTACTTATTCGTTTTCAGATAATACAATTTATAAATGATTGATAAAAATGTGTACTTGTCTTCTAGAATAGATTCGATATGTTACCTGATCATGGTCTTGATCTTTTAGACGCCGATCATCTAGCAGACGCTTGTTGCCACAATTCACTAACTATTGGAAAAGTTCTTTGGTGGAAAAAGGGTACATTAGATGTCCTCTTCGAGATTGTAACTACATTTGTCTAAACTTTGGAGAGATGACAATACATTATTATCAGTGCAAAGGGGTAAGTATTTAAAAGTTACAGATATTTATGTTCTTATATTTTTAATTGCTTTGTACAGGTTTCCATCCTATTCATCATATCAGGATTTTTGAGGCCCCTGAATTTAGATTAAATAATAATGTGTCTGGTACCAGATTGAGAGTAACTTCTCAGAAGTAATGTGATGGATTTAAATCACCATTTTACTTACTTGTAGGCCTGTGCAGAGAAATTTTAATACTTAAGGCCCAAGTTTTGTTACTCCATTTACAGGTATTAACCACTTGTAGGACCTAGAATTTCAGAAGTTGATATTATGGATTTCAGTTTTCAACTTCAGTTATAGCGTCTTTACGGAATATTAGTAATTAATGTTTACACTCGTTTAGAAATGCTTATATATGATACACTTCCATAATTTTATGCCAATATAAAAATTCTTGTACCAACAAAATTGTGAAATAATTTTGACCAAGTAACATCAACCCTTGAGCAACTCTGCTAGCAACACTAACAAATTGTTTTAGCTATTCTTCTGTCTTCAATATTGCAACTAGTTCTATTTCTGATTTGATATTGTTGGTAATTCATTGGGTTTTGTTTGTAAAAGGTATACTAGTGCAATTTTACTTCTCCACCAATCATTAAATTAATTTTATCATATGATTTAATGCAATAATTAATTTTAATTTGTCAGTTTCACAAACGATATTAAAATTAAATCAGCAAGTTAATATCATATTAAAATTAAATCAGCAAGTTGTTTTCAATTCTCAAATATCTGAAATAATTACAAATATTGTAAAGAAATTACTTAGGCTAATAATTTCAACTTTTGATTGCTTCAAATCAAGTTGGAATAGTAGGGAGTTAATAATTCATAAAAGAGGAATATCTCAGAAAACCATTTTTGCCAATAATATGTTGCACTACTGAGCAATGTTTTATGTACAAAAGTTACTCAAACAGAAGAACTGTATCATAATGAATTCCTGTCGCTCATTACATGACAAACCTAATTTTAATGAAATTATTATAAATCATCATAAGGTTAATTTATTTGGATGTTTTTCATATGTATTTGAGTACATTCCATGTTCCCTTATGTAGATAATGTCAGTACTACTAAGAAATTTCTATTCCTGAGGAAATGTTTTCTTTTGTAAATGTAAGTTCTGGCAATTCTTCATTCAGATCATTTAAAAAGTGAAAATTATTATACATTTTTAAGTTGCTGAAAAACAATTATTTGTTTTTGTTATTTCTTTATTTATTCACTTAATGTTATCATATCACTGAATGAACAGCTAGTGAACCAAACAGATCACGAATTAGTTAACAGAAGAAGAGGTAGATGTGTTATTGGATGTCAAACCTACAGAGAATCAAATTGTGATGCCAATCCCTTCCTAATAGGAGTCATAGTTGGGCCAAGAATTAATTCTGAGGAGTTAGGAAAATTTGAAAGAACAAAGAAGTGGAATGTAGAAAAACTAAATGAATGGGAAGTACGATTGCCATATGAAAATGCAATCAAGAATGTCCTCAAAGAGAATGAAGTCAGAGCAGAAATAGAACTAGAATGGGATAATATTAAAAACGTGATACTAAAAGAAGCCAGTGAAAAGACAGGAGTCAAATATCTGGTCAGAAATGCAAATTGGTGATGATGAATGTAGATATGCCATCAAATTGAAAAATGGAGCAAGATGTAATTGCCTCCAAAAAGATATGAACAAGAAAGAAAAAATATCAGAAAAAAGTGCAAAAAGAAAAAGAAGGATATGTTAAGAAATGAAATGGAATCCCATCTGAAAGAAAATTACATGAAAGACTATAAAATACTATAAAAAGGTAGAGTATTTAACAAAAGAGCTTAAGCCAAGAATTAGTATTACAAGTTCTAGAGATGGTACAATTCTATTGGAAAAAAGTAAAATAGTAAATAGATGGAAGGAATTTTTTAGGGAGAACTTGCACAAGAATACGAATGTGGCTGTTATGGAGATGGATTCTGGGAATCAGAACTAGATGAACCAACATATGATGAGATAGTGACAATAAAAAGAAACTTCAAGAAAATAAAAGCACCTGGATTTGACAACATAAATGCAGTTTGTACAAAAAGGAGAACTATTACATAAAATAATTGTTGAATTAATGAAAATGATGTGGAATAAAGAACAGATTCCAAATGACTGGAAAAGAGCAATTGTGTGCCCAATATACAAGAAAGGAGAAAAGTTAGATTGTAAAAATTATAGAAGAATCTCATTTATTTATATTACAAATAAAATTCTTGCAGTGGTTGTGAACAGTAAATTGACAAGATATGTAGAAGGTTTAATAGGAGAATATCAAAATGGGTTTATAACCATCAGATCTACATGAGATGATATATTTGTAATAAATCAAATATTAGAGAAGTGCTATGAGCATAATATGGAAATGCACATATTGTTTGTAGATTTTAAACAAGCCTTTGATAGAATTGATCATGCTAGGTTAATGGAAAGATTGGAGGAAGTAGGCATCTCAAACAAGCTAATTAGATTAATTGGAACGACTTAACAGTACACAATTGGTAGAGTTAAAATTGAAAACAAACTATCAGATTTCTTTGAAATCCATTCAAGAGTTAGACAAGGTGATCCACGATCCTAAAAAATTAGATATAAGAGGACGTATAAGTTTGCAGATGATTTGGTTATAGTAGGAAGAATCAAGAAAGCTATTGTTGAATTGTTTAACATACTAGGAAAAGATGCCAAAAATGTGGAACTTGTAAACAAGCAGAAAAGAAAGTACAGGTACTTTACCAGAAACCCACGACCCTCTATAAAAGAAATGCAAATAAATAACTACCAATTCCAAAAGGTCAAAAACTTTAATTATTTAAGATCTCTCTTAAATGAAAAAAATTTAATCCAATCTGAAATAGATGAAAGGATAAGAAAAGGGCAGAAGGCATATTATGCCAATCTAAAACTGCTTAAATCAAAATTATTAACAAGAGGCTGTTACCATTAAAATATTGAAATTAAGTAACCTTTAAGAAACTGGTGGCAAACCATTGCATTGCACTGCACTGTTAGTTATATTACTATAATTTGATGTAGTGGATACTGCTTGAGAATTAATGAGAGATGTTCTGGAAATGAAATAAAAGGCTTTCATACATTTTAATACATTCAAAAACATTAGATTGATAATCTGAAGTTTAATGGTTTTGTATTGATTGTCAATTTACTAGTGTATTTCTATATGAATGGCTGAATCGTGTCAGGTGCATTCTGTGATCAAAGTTGAATGCAAGTGAGAAGGAAATTAATCTCGTGTGTGGTGTTCTTATGTGCTTTTGTGATAAATTTCTGCCAACTTTTATTCGAATAGTATCTCAAAATTGTGTTCTCTTGTAATGCTTTATTAGTTTTGATAGTTTACATTTGAATGTGCATAAGGAGAAAGGGAACTAGTCAGAAATGCAATATTTTTTATTTTTGTTTTGGAAAGTTTTTCTTCGAGGTAAGGCAAATTGTACTACGAAGAAAGGAATCATGCCATAACAGTGTTTAGGTGATAAATTGCAAGATTGAAGTTGCTGTACTGCTGAGGAAGGAATCAAGTCACTGACATGTTCTGTTTCTCCTCTATAATTTTGATTTTGAATGTTTGCAATGCATATCGCATTATGTATGCATGCAGTGGCATATCTTAGATATGGCAGATACAGCACAAGCCATGAGACCACTTACAGGGGCGCTATTTAGAGTATACCCTCCTAAACTGTCAACCCTAATTTGAAGTATCCTGATGGGGACGCAAATTCTATACTTGCCATGGACACCTGAGTATCTAGATGTGCTTCGACAAGCAGGGTATAGGATACATGCATGCAATACTACTTTTTTAATTTTAATTTTTTAAGAAAATTTTCAACATATATTTGGCAGACCTCAAGTGTATGTTTGTTCAAAATCTGAAGAGCTTGAAGCAAAAATTCAAGAGTACAGTTTTGTGTGACAGCACTAAATGTGCAGCAGAGGCTGAACTTCATATCCACAAAAAAAGAGCTGACAAATTTTATAAATCAGTGCACGAAGCTAAAGAGAATTGAACCATGTGATTGTCCTTTTTCCAAACTCTTTACAATATGTAATTTGTAATAAATTAAGCCAATTGTTGATTCGCAAATATTTATTTTGATGGATATGATTGTTCGACACAAATATACAATTTTTAAATGTGTAATTATATCATTATGTAAAATTATTGCGTTTATGATTTCGGTACCCAGTTTTCTTTGGACTTTTATTCCGACACTGAGCAGAAAGGAAACATGTTAACAACAATTAAACCCAAATTTTGATCACGTAAATGTTATTTAGTTGAAAGTACATTAAAATAACAATTTAGTCTTATCACAGTGAATACACTTAAAGGATTGGACTGGATAATATAAAATGTGTGAGTATTATTTAATGTTAACTTCCTCCTGAAAGGTTGCAAAAGATGACTTGCTCCATTTCGCCTCAGCCCAATTTATTTGCTAACATAGGAAAATATTTACTCTGTACAAGACTTTTAGTTTTGCTTTTTGATTAATAAAAGTTATTTTACCAAATAATATTATTCCTTTTATCTTTCCTTTCCTACCTATGTGTTTTCTGCGTATAAATCATATTGATTTATATAAAACATGAGAAAGTGTGTTTTTATTCATGAATGAAACTTTTTTTAAGGAACCTTTTGCTTCCAAATATATTTGTACGCCTTGTAATGGACGGTTGAAGTCAGAAGAAGACCTCAAATCACATTATATTGAGACACATTCAAGAGAAGGTAGAATTGCAAGAAAGCCACCACCCAAGAAGGTTGTTGAATTGTAAGTATTTCAAGTATACATTTATGTTTTTTAACTGATTTGTTGTTGGGATTTCGATTGGGATTTATGGTCTGAGTTAATGTGAACTAAGAGAAACTTATGTAAAGAAAAATTTGGTTAGTATGATAAATTATGGAATTGTATGAGCCTACTGTCCCTGGCCATATTATTAGACGCACCCTAAATTTTCAATAAATATAGTGTTTTTGTGACGAAAAATGTATTTTTTAAATTTCTTACAAATTACATAAGTAATATTAGAATAATTACAATACAAACAAGATATCATAAGCAAAATTATGACTGTGAGTATAATAATTAAACCAAATTACATAAAAAAATTTCCATGCAAATGTATATCTTTAAAACTTTGTTAGGCCACCTTTGGCGGCTATTAGAGCTTTAATTCTTTTTGGCATGCTATTAATGCATGCCTGGAGTGTTTCTTGCAACTTTGGATGATGGTACCAGACTTGAATTATTAAGGAGGCGAATTTTTGTTGTTATTTCTTCCTTTGCAATTTCCCTCTTTATGAGCTCGTAAACATTTTCTATTGGGTTCATATCTGGTGAATTTTCTAACCATAGTAACACAGGAACATTTTTCTCCAACAAAAATGATCTAACTGTTTGAGCAGTGTGACAGTGACATGAAGCCCCATCTTGCATAAAAACAATTGATACTTCATTTGTTAACCATTCCTATAGTTGAGGCAGCAGTCGTTTCCCCAATACTTGCTTGTACTGGTCTTGTTTCATGATGCCCTTAACCAAGTATAGACACCCGGGGCTTTGCCATTGATCACTGATCAAATCATTGCCTTAACTGGATGTTTCACAATCTGGATGACACAATCTGAATGATACTTTTCGCCAGGGCGCCTTTTCACAAATTGATGTTTGTTTGCTAGAATTTCGAAAGTGCATTCGTCGCTCAAACAAACCTGAAATACAAGTAAAAGACATTAGATTTAATTTTGGTAGCCACTTATAATTATAAAAAATTCACTAGACTAAATTTTTACCGATTTCCAGAAATCCAAATCTTTATTCTTAAGGTTCTTGGCCCATGCAAGATTTTTTCTTTCATAGCAGCTGTTAATCTGGGTTTGTGGGCTGGTCTACAAGCTTAAAAATTCATTTGTAGTAGTGTAAGCCTTACTGTACTTTCAGATACACAGATTCCACTACTTTCCAATTTAAATTTAATTTGTTTAATAGTAGCAAACCGGTTTTCATGGCAAATTATCCTCAAACATCTCTCAGATCTTGGTGAAAGTATTCTCTTCTGTCCACATGTGTTCTTCCTTTGTGGGGATAATTCGTCACAAAGGACAATTAGCTTAGTTGGTCGAATAGATGTCTCAGATATGTTCAACCTTCTCTCGTCGAGATATCTCAAGATTTGAATAATTTTCTGTTTTGAGAAGAGCTTTCACTGCGGCGATCTTCCACGGATACAAATCACTTGCCTTTCCCATTATTTTTATTCAAAACTATCAATTCACAATTTTTAAATAAACACGGCTTTAACTATTTCACAAACTAATAAATGGAAAGTAAACTATCTTCATGCAACAACAACTATTCATGTCACCTTTTGCTGTACTCAACTCTTGTAATTTGTGTCTAAGCAACAATGAGGTGTCACAACAATGGTACATAATGACAAATAATGTGTTAATTATTAGAAAAAGAAGCTTTGTTTTTATTGATTGATTCGCAACAATGCCAGATGTAATGTACTGCAGTGAAAGACTTCAAAACTTAACATTTTGTTAAAAATTTGGAGTGCGTCTCATAATATAGCTAGGGACTGTACATGGTATTGACTTAATTATGAAATATCAAGAATATGAAATAAGGCAAAAATGAGTAAAGTTATTATTTGTTTTAATAATATAAGGACTATGAAATGGACTAGTCTGTAATTATTTGATTACATTTATTTAAAAAATTGTATGAAATTTGTGATAATGTATTTTGTTGTATAATTAGGCTTTGGAAGGCTCCTTAGGTGCCGAGGAGGAAATTTTCAAAATTTAATCTTATTGCCCTTTGCCAAAGAGGAGTTTGGGATAATTGAGACTCTACTGTTTACTCTGATATCTTGGATTAGAGGAATGGTAGAGCCAAGTAATTTTGCAATGAATTTTATTTCACTGTGTCTCCATTAAGTCTGAAGAATAAAATGTAGGATTTTGAAGACCAAACATTGCTGAATTAAGTGGAGTTAATGTCAATCTTGATTAAAACGTATCTGCCTTTAGATTTTTATTATTGGAAACCATGGGTTTGGAAATGATTTGTTTTTTAATACGTTTGCAGTTATCAGGGAATATTGTTGGAACATTTTTACATTTACGTGTATTTAAAGAGACAATTTAAACAAGATCTCTTTATGTATTTCTTCTTAGTTCCGAAGTAATTTCTTTGAAATAGGGACTGTAAATATAGAAATGAATATTGGGAGAAGTGTTGGGGGGTGGGATAATTAATTAGTAAACCAACTAGTAAATTTCACCAGTCAATGTTGTGGCAGTGTGAAGGAAACATCGATGAATTTTGGTATGTGAATTTGTTGGTCATTGGTCATTTATGTTTATTAATTAATTACTTAATTTATTTAAAGTATTCTTGAATGAATAAACAGTTGTTTGTATATTTCCAAATGAACGTTTTAGAACCTTCAGTATCTGAAACTAATAGTTCGTCTTGTGTTTCAGACCAAAACCAGAGGAAAAGGCTCAAGTGTGGATAAGAAAACGAGCTTATTCCAAAGTGCATAAAATTTCGTGGAATATTGCTCTAGAAGAAAAAGGTTATGTTAATTGTTTTTTTAAGAATTGCTGTTTTATGGCTTTAGATTTGAATCAGATGATAAAACATTATGGCATTTGTAATGGGGTAAGAAAATTTAATTGCAACCATTCTGAATTATATACCGAACATTGATTCTAGGTCTAATTTTGTCAACGAATTTCAGACCACTGCTGCAACATCTGTGGAATGCCCATATTGTGAAGCATGTGCCGAGTGCATGGAAAAACTTGAAGCTCATGTTAAAAAGGCTCATTCAGCAAATCCAAATATTTCTCAAGTTGTGAATCCTGAAGTTAATATTGCTGTTTCTGTTTCTGACTCATTGCCTGTACCTGTGCCACAAACCAATATTGCTAGTGCAGTTTCTAGTGGTATTAATATTGGAAGTTCTTTTGTTCATCAAGAGGAGGAGACTGTGATCCTATCAAAGAAACAGTCAAGACTTACTTCAATTAAAATCTCTGCACCAACAGATAAAACGGTGCATTCAGTTGTCTCCATGACAGAGAAATTACCTAAAAGTTTAGATCAGTCACATTCAAGGTTATCGAGTGATACAATTAGTAAAACATCAGGTAGTTTATCTTCATCAGCAGATACTGAAGTTCATTGTTTGTTTAGTATGTATGAAGATTTTGATGAACAGAGAAGTGTGGAAAGAGAGATATTGGACTCTCATTTAGGTAGTGTAGGTTTGAGTATTAAAAAAGAATGTGAAAATACAAGTACAGTTTTGTGTAAAACGTACAGTAAAGATAATCAGAGACTTGTTAGAGATGAGACGTACAATGAAAGAATATCCAGTCCTCTTAGTGCTTTGCCGTGTTCATTTTCAGACAACATTTCTCTTTGTACTGAGTAAGTATGAAGTGGAACAGTATTTACAAATTTTACATTTTCATAGACATAGCTGGTGCATGTTTTTGTTGTTTTCATGTTGCTGTTGCACTTGAAATCGTATGAGAATAAGTCAATAATCCTTTTTATGTCACTATTCCAGTCCAGATCAAAGAGTGATTCCATAAAATAACATTCCTTTTTACATTATTATTATTCATAATGATGGTCTTGTGAGAACTGCATGTTGTGAATACTTTCTATAAAATATAATAAATGGCATCAATTCCTTCCATACCTAATGCCTATAATCTTTTATGGTTTTGTACAAGAATTTAATATATAAATCATAATCTCTTTTGGACCCTACAAATTTGTGTTTCAGTATATTTTTTGTTTGAAATCATTTATTTAAACATTAAATTGTACCTCATTAAATAAATACTGTTACTTAATTGATTTAGAATTAGAAAAACTAAGTAGTAAATGTGTTATGTGTGAAAAAAAAGTAGTAAATAGCTGCATTCTAACATTGGGTCATGACTTCTTCTTTCTGTTGCAATTTGTCACTTAAATATATCTATTTATACTCTCATTGACTTTTATTAAAAAAAAAATAATACTTGATATACTTTAACATCATTAGAAAATAAAGCAAAATATTAAGAAATCAGGATTTTATTGTTTATTGAAATTCAGCCTAATTGCTCAATTTTACATTTTTATTATTTGTTTACTATTATTACCACTACTATTACCATTAAACTGCTTTTGTACACTGTGTGTGGTTGTGTGGAAATAAATCTCATGTTCAATTTTATTTTTCTTTGCAGCCTTAGCGACATTCAGATTATGCGATCATCCATGTCTGAAGGTATATGTAGTTCCTTTTTTAATTTATTTGCTTTTTAATGCAGGGAGGTAATAAACTAGAACCCCAAAAATATGTTAAAAATATTATCTCTAAAAATAATTAATTGTATATGAACAGGCAGAGTACTGATTTTATTTTGTACTTCAATAATTTCAATGATGTATTACTGAGTCTGTCTCCACATCTGGATAATTGTCGAGTCCCTTCACTTTTGTTTAACTTTTTATATCATTGCATCCAAGAAACTGATAAGCATCTTGTGTTTCTGGTTCTAAGTGCAATAATGTTATTTACTAAAAGATAAAGCTTTTTTTGTAAAGAAGAAATACTAGATAACAATTTTAATAATCAGAGCTAATGGAGTATACCCTTTTTTATCCTTCATCTAAGATAGAAAGGTTCATGTGAGTTTGTTCTTCATGCTTTTCTGTTCAGACAAAGTTGTCATTTACTTGCTTTATATTGATTACAACAAGTTTTAGTATTGATAATATATATAATTAATTTATTGTTATTGTTCATAGTAAATAATATAAAAGGTTTGCTGAATTTTTTTGTTTTATTTCAGGAGCAAACAATGTAATGCTGGTTGAAACCAAACCAGAGGCGTGTGCTGTTGAAAAATTACATGAATATATGAGTCATTGTGATAGTAATATTTTGAATGAAGTAAGTTACGTATTTTCAGGATTTTTTGAAAATATGTTAAGTATCATAAGTGCTTTTGGCCATATGTAATTACAGTAAAACATTGCTTTTACATTTCTGGAATTTACATTAACCCATTGTTGACACCAGTGTTTCACAATAGCGTTGGTATTGTCCCCTTGGGGGTCGACAAAATTTGAAAGGGGGTCAATGATCAGAGGTCAATTGTGGGTTAATAGCCTAATATGCTGTGGCAACTGACCAGTGTAATCAAGATCCTATTGATTACAAAAAGTACAAATGAAGTTGTTAATTGTTTTCTGTTATAAAGGTTCATAACATCTAATAATACCGGTTAATGTTTCTAAAAATTGAAAATTATTAGCAAAAAATAATAAAATATAAACCTAAAAAACATTTTTTAAAAATCTTTTGTTCATATTCTATAATTGTTATCAAGACTTTTGTATTTGTTTAATAATAATTGTGTATGCTGTATATTTCAGAAAAATGTTTAGGAGATTGAATTAAATCTTTCTTTTAAGAGGGCTCAATGGGAGAAGTTTAGGAATGTGTTTACACTTTGTTTCCTCTGCGTCTTCAATTTCCCTATGCTCACAACATCAAATTGTTCTTGCTTTTACACATTCTGAATTAAAATTTCCTATCTTTTGCACTTTTTTCCTCTGACTGAGCAAATACAAAAAAGAATTATGTTTGGTTAATGATAATGTATGTACAGTGTGTATGTTTGTTCCTTGCATCCCCTACAAAAACATGTCCATTTGTGATTGAGGAAGTCAGAATGCCTCCAAATTGCTCCAGAAGGATCCTTTGTTAGGTGTTATTACTTTTAATATGAAAAATTAGAAATTAGAGAAAATTATTGTGTGTTGTCTATATACATTGTTTTAAATTTGTTGCATCTGTTTTTTATAATTTGTTGACATAACAGGTCTCTAAACCTGTAGGAGGGCATTGAATGCTTTCTTTTTACTTAAGAAATAATCCTCTATTAACATTTTATTTTTATTATTATTATTATTATTATTATTATTATTATTATTATTATTATTATTAATATTTTGTCTAGTTTTGTCGCGGTCAGTTGTCACGATGGCCGCCAGGTAGCATTCTCTCTCTCCTTCTCTTAAATGGTCCTGCCACTACCCAGCAGCTAGAAATGGGCAAGGAATTAGGAAAGGGGTAGGATTTAGGACACTTCACAAGGGTTGCACTAGACCTTGAGAAGCAGTCAAACTAGTTTTGTCAGAACAAATTTCATGAGATTGTCCAGGAATTGACAAAAGTCGACACCAGAACTTCTTGGTGAAAGGCAAGCGACTTCGCTTTGAGCCACAAGCAAACCAGATTTTTTCAAAATGTTTCATGTACCTTTGTTCTGGCTGTCAATAAAGGTGTATATAAATATGCACTTCACCTCCGATTTTGCTATTATACCTTGTTATATTGTATATTAACATGCAAGTATGTATCTCAAAGCATCAATTTACTTGTATATTTTTTTGTTACTCCTGATCATTACTACTTTTTACTTTGTTACTTGATACAGTAACAAGTTAGTTTTTTTAGAAATGGTTTTATAAAGTTTGTGTTCTTTGGTTCATAAAATAGTTTCAAAAAGAGAGGGTCTCTGCATTCCAGTAAAAAATTAGAGAATGATAGAGTTAGTGTGTTTTGCTTTGTAAGGTCTAAAAAGTCCAACAATTTCTCATTAGAGCTTAATATTATTAAGAGAAGTTCAATGTTCTTTATACTATTCTAAATGCAAAAGTAATTTCTCACCATTTATACTTTCCTGCTATATACTCCTCTGTGTAAGTGTAAAGGTTACAATTTTTTAGCAATGTTTGAACAAGGAGTAAGGAAAGAATTGCACTATTTTGTCTCTAGTGTCAAATCAATAAATGCATTGCATTTTCAAGTTTGTGTTGTGGTATAAAATAGTAATAATATGTATGTACAGTATATATAGAGAATTGCTAGCTGTGAATTTCCTGAGAAACCAACATGTATACACACAGAAGTGGGAGCTATTTGAATAATTTGTATGTATCGTTCCTTTCGTTGTCAAAAGGAATTTCATTATGATTTTATTGAGGAAAGATGGTGAACGTTTTTGTGTATATTGATATACACTTTTAATAGTTATCAGAAATTTTCAATCATTTGTTTTGAATGTTTTGTTAACTATCCTACTTAAACAAAAGACAAATTGAAACACTTTTTTTTTTTTTACATTGGTGCCAAATAGCTGGTATCTTACATATTCTGAACGTGTCATAATATTTTTAGTGAAATACATTAACTGATAATGTATTCTTTTTATTTCAGGAAAATGTTTCATATTGTGGAACGTCCCTGAATTCTAAAGAGCAGAAAGAAGTATCTCCCAAATCATCTGCTTCTCAGATTAGTAATCCTGTTAGTCAAGAAAGTAATGCTCCTCACTATGAACTATTCAAAGACGATGAACCAGAATATCCTCAAGAATATTCCCTTAATTCATCAATAAATAAAACCGTGAAAAGTAATGATATCAATTTGAGTCAGAATGATCTAGAAGAGGATAAACAGGTTACAGTTGAAGAGTGTTTGTTTGCAGAATCCTATGCTAGTAATTCATTAGTATCATATACTGAGGATGTTGAAGAATATATTATTCCTGAAATAGTAGAAATGACTCAGTATTTAGTTGAGTCCCCTGTAGAAGTGTGCAGTAAAGCAGTAAATAAGCGCAATCAGGCGCCTAATGAAAAACAAAAAATTGCTTCTTCCCAAGTGCCTACAAACAAAATAGAAAATCTTGTACCTGCAAAATCAAATGTTTCTAATGTCTGTAAGAATATAGAAAACACTAATAACAATACTGCTAAAGCAAATATTGACAGACCAAGAAGTATTCATCCTGTTGATAGTGTAAAATGTACTGAACCTCAAGCATATAATACATTACAAAAGAAAGTACATAGTGATATTCAGGTGATTTCTCAGGATAATTCAAGTGCTGTGGAAACTTCTTTTACCAATATTCAACCATCACATCCTTTATATGCTGACCCTGATGATTTGCAAAATTTAGATGTTCCAATACTTGCATCAGTTAGTGTTTCAAAGGATAATTCAGTCCCTAACAGTCAGTTTATTGATGTACATCATACTGAATCAGATTTAAGTGAAGTGAGTCAAGAATTGTATCTAAAGAAAAGTGTGAGTGGAAGTTTGATCATATCTGATACTGACAAGTTAACAAATTCTGTTAAAAGTGAGAATATTGAAGTACTGGAAAAGAAAAATCTAACAGAGGCAGAATCAGCAGACACAGCAAACGGACAATTTGTACCTGATGATTTGTGTAATGCAAGACTGATTTGTGAAGTAAACATTAAAAGTGAAAACAATGTTAATTTGGATGTTGCTTTAAATGACAATGTGTTGGAGAATGTTACAGAAGATTCTAGTGCTAGGAATCCATTGAGTGAGATTTCTTCAATAGACATTTCTGAGGAAGGAATTAATAATTCTTTAGAACAACTCAGTTTAAAACACAAGAAAAACTTACCGGAAATTGCTATCAATTTGCCAGAATCAGCAATGAGTGACCCGGATTCGAGAGATGTTAAAGAAAAAGAAAATGCTTTGAAAGTGGAACACAGTTCACTCAAAACTTTGCCCCAAGTTCATTCAATTGTTCAGGTGGTTTGCAGTAGTGGTGTGCAAGGTGAAACCAAAATATCAGAAGTACTTGTTCATGAACTACAGGAACCTGTACAAGAAACGACCATCCAGACTGCCTCACATACTAATGCCAGTAACATTTTACAATTGCCTCTGAATAATTCAGTGCTCAAAGATGAGCAAGATGAGTCAATTTATACAGATGTGGAATGTAGAATTGATGAATTTCAAAACGAATCAAAACAGACCTTAAGGTCGTACGATTCCATTCTTCCAAGTCATAATTTGAACCAAGATACTCAAACATCTTCAGAAAATATTAGTGTAGATAATGTTTTGGATAAGACATTACGACCAGCAACTAAAGTGCCTAAGATTAGTCATTCTACGAAGGAAGGGATTTGCGTTGTTGCTAATGCCAACTTAAAAGAAAACGCTTCTCAGATAAATGAACAGTCATTGAAATCAGTGAGTTCTGAAGCAGCTGGTGAATTTTCACATTTTTGTGAAATGAAAAATACAGATTGTAACAGTGTATCGTTGGGGGTAAGTGTTCTTGGAGATATTCAGCTTCATTTGGACACTAATGAAAAAGAAATAGTCAGGATAAATACTTCTCACTGTGAAGGATTGTCGTACGAAAATGAATCCAAGTCTACAAAACTAACTGATTTAGATTCAGATGTAAGTTCTATTTCTGTTTTAAAAGAAGAAATTGAATTAAAAATAGAAGAAAATAAATCCTCCAATGTTGAATTATCAGATGCGAAACATTCTGTGCCAGTAGTGGTAAGTGTTGAAGAATTTGAATCTAACATGAAAGCAAATGAAGCCAAGTTATCTTCAGTATCATTTACTGACATTGAGGTTGAAAGAAAAGATGATCATTTACATTTAGACAATATATTCTCAGAAACTTGTGTTTCCAAAGACATTCCTGTTAGTTCTCAAGGAGGGCTAATGAGTACAATCTCAGAGACAAATGCAGTGGTCTCTGCAAACAGTGATGTTGAAACAGCAATTAAAACCTTGCCAGATAATAAAATATGTCACTCACTTGGTAATTTGCCAAAAGAAATTGAGGGTGCCTCTGCTGAAGACAATATGTTAGAATCATCAAGCATGGCAGTGAATGATTTGATTGTGTGCACTGAACAGAAATACGATAATGTCAAAGAATCAATTTCTCAAGGCAAGGACGTAACTTTAGAGATTGAGAAAGAGGACATGAACATCAACAACTCTAAGATCAGTGGTGTGTTTCCAAGTTCTCAATGTCTAAAGTCAGAAGATTCCTCCAATATTGTTTCTGCATCTATAAAAGAAGTAAATGTTGAAAAATTGACAAACATCGAGAATGATGAAAGAAGTGATGTGATAAGTCAGATCTTAGAACAATCTGATACATTGGTAGACGAAAATCAGGAAATAGATTCCAATAATTTGAAAATGTTAGACGGTGAATTAATTACTACTGTTGCAGAAAATGTTCAGGAAGTTAATCAATTGTGTCCACCTTCGGAGGCATCAGATTCATATAACAAGGTGAATGTTTTTCCAATTACAGTTCCATTGATTTCTGTAACTCTAGAAGCTGACAATCAATTGGATGAAAAAGTTAATGTGGTTGAATGTTCTTCTTCAATGGAGTATGTATCAAAAACCACTGAAGGAACTTCCTGTAATGAAAAATTTCCTCAGAATGAATTACCATCAAAAGGAATGCTTGCTTCTAAGGAGGACATCAGAGAAAATGAAACACAGCTGGTGAGTGAAGTAATACCTCAGACCCAAAATGTTCTGCAGATATCTGACTGTGTGACTCCTTTTGTTGAAGAGCTTGGGCCCATATCAAATAAAACAAACACTGACTTTCCTTCTACAGAGGAAATGAATGAAAAAAGGGTGAAGAAAGAGTCAGAAAATGAAAACAATTCAATAAATGATTATAATGCATTGCATGTACATTTAAGTACTGTGTCAGAGACAAATGTTGATGAGAGTAATGTTGAAATTATGGTCGAACCCTTGCCAGAGGGTAAAGAGTGTGATCTCCTTAGAAGTTTGCCTAGAAAAATTGGTAATACTTATAATGTTAAGCCCTCTCATGAAGACAACCAATTGGATTCAGCAGAAATTAATGATAATACATTGGAATCATCTGCAGCAAATGATTGGATTGCATGTCTTGAACAGAAGAGTGACGGTGTTGAAGAATCATTTCTGGAACACAAGAGTGATACATTCAAAGTTAAAAATGATGTCATGAGCACTAGCAACACTGAGGTCATAAAACTATTACCGGATTCTCAATCTCCCCTATTAAAAGATCCCTCGCAGATTGTTTCTTCTATAAAAGAAATAAATGTTGATGAAAAAGCAAACATCAAGAATGATGAAAGAAGTGTTGGGAGAAGTCAAGTTCTTGAGCATTCTGATATACTGAAAAACAAAAGTCAGGAAGCTGCTACCAGTAATCTGAAAATGTTAGATGATGATTTAATTGTATTAGACAATGCCCAAGATATTAATCGATTGTACCCTCCATGTGAGGTAACTGATTCAATTGACAAGATGAAACCAAATACCTCTAAATTGATTTCTGGAAGCCTGGAATATGGCAGACAATCTATTGCAGAAATTGAATCAAATGAATGTACGTCATTGAGTGATGTATCAAAAGCCACAGAAGAAAAGAATTCTCAAATTGAGATTGTTTCTGAGGGAGGACCACTCATACAAGGGATAACTGATAGTAAGAAAGATACCAGAGAAAACGAATCACAATTGATGTACAAAATATCTCCTGAAACCCAAAACACATTGCAGATATCTGAATATGTTACTCGTTTAATGGAAGACTTACCTGTATCTAATAGAGAAATTCATGAGTGTTCTTCTGAAGAGCAAATGGATGTCAAAATTGTGAGAGAAGAAACAGAGGATGAGAAAATTTCAATTAGTGTTGATGATGCATCATGTTCACATTTGAATACAGACTCAGAGTCAAATAAATTGATTGCTGAAAAGAGTAATGTTGCAATATCTGTAAAACCCTTGTGTGATGATAAAAAAAGTGATTCACTTGGTAGTTTGTCTAAAGAAATCAACAATACCTTCAATGTTATGCCATCTAATGAAGACAATCAGTTAGAAACATCTAGAATGGCAATAAGCAATTTATCTCGATGCTCTGAACAGAAGTATGACAAAGAATCATCTCTAGAAAAGGACACGACTTTCAAGATGGTAAACAAGGACGTGAGCACCAACTCGTCAAAAATTAGTGGTGTGTTATTAGATTCACATACTTCCATCTCAGAAGATCCTTCTAAGATTGTTTCTGCATCTCTAAAAGAAGTAAATATTGACAAAACGACCAAAATT
Source organism: Gryllus bimaculatus (assembly GCA_017312745.1). Taxonomy (NCBI): domain Eukaryota; kingdom Metazoa; phylum Arthropoda; class Insecta; order Orthoptera; family Gryllidae; genus Gryllus; species Gryllus bimaculatus. The sequence goes on from BOPP01000030.1 coordinate 1,914,679, forward strand.
GAGAATGTGGAAAGAAGTTTTGTGGTTAGTCATGCAGAAGTGGATTCTGTTACTCCACATGGCAACAATCAGGAAGCTGATTCCAATAATATGAAAATATTAGATGGTGATTTAATTACTACTGTTGCAGATGATGTCCAGGAAGTTAATAAATTGTATTCCCCCACTGAGTTACCTGATTCAGTTAACAAGATGGATGTTCTTCCACCTAAAATTCCATTGATTTCTGGCAGCTTTGAATCTGACAATCAGTCTAATGAAGATGTTGGTCTAGTTGAATCTCTATCATTGAGTGATATATCACAAGCCACGGAAGAAAAGAATTGTCAGATTGAGAATGTTTCTGAGAGAGGACTATTCCCAAAAGTGATACCTGATAGTAAAGATATCGGAGAAAATGTAACATCATTGGTGCATGAAGAATCTTCTAAAACCCAGAATGCTTTGGAGGCATCTGAATCTGTTACTCCTTTTGTGGAAGACACAAAACCAGAAACAAGTAGAGAAATACATGAATTTTTTCCTGAAGAGCAAATGGATGTCAAAATTGTTACAGAAGAATCAAAGGATGAGAAAATTTCAGTTATTGTTGATGGTGCATCATGTTTGAATATGAATATCACATCTGAGTCTAATGAATTGGTTACTGAAAAGAATAATATTGTTAAGACTTTAAAACCTTTGTGTGATGATAAAGAAAGTGATTTGCCTAAAGAAGTCAACAACACCTTAAATGTTATGTCATCTGATGAAAACAATCATTTAGAATTATCTAGAATGGCAGTGAATGATTTATCTCCATGCTCTGAGCAGAAGTACGACATTGCCAAAGAATCACTTCTAGAAATCAAGGACATGAGCACCAACTCATCAAAGATTAGTGGTGTGTTATCAGATTCTCAAACTGCTATCACAGAAGATCCATCTAGAATTGTTTCCTCATCTATAAAAGAAATAAATATTGACAGAATGGCAAATATTAAGAATGTTGAAAAAAGTGTTTCTGTAAGTCAAGTCATAATGGATTATGGTACTCCACAAGAAGACAATCAGGAAGCGGATTCTAATCTGAAAACATTAGATGGTGATTTAACAACTACTGTTGCAGATGATGTCCAGAAAATTAATGAATTGTATTATTCCTCCTCTGAGTTTACCGATTCAATTAACAAGGTGGATGTTCTTCCTACTACAGTTCCTTTGGTTTCTGGAAGTCTAGAATTGGACAGTCATTCTAATGCACAAGTTGATGCAGTTGAATGTACTTCTTTAAGTAATGAAACCAAAACCACAGAAGAATTTTATTCTTCAATTGAGAACATTCCTGAGAGTGGATTAATTTTAAAACAGATGTCTGATTCTAAGAAAGATATCAAAGAAAATGAAACACAGTTGTGTGAAGAATCCTCTGAGACCCAAACTGCATTGCAGGTATCTGAATGTGTTACACCTTGTGTAGAAGACATAGTATCTGTATCAAATAAAAAAATACAAGAGTTTGAAAATACCAAAGTAGTAACAACTAGTACAGATATTACTGAAGAGCAAATGGAAGTCAAATTTGGGACAGAAAAATTGGTGGATGAGAAAATTTTAATTTCTGATGATGAGGTATCACTTATGACTAATATTGGAAAAGTGAAATCTGAAACTCTCTTGTCTTGTGTTAGTGAGAAAACACAGGAAGAAGGAAAAGCATCCACTTCAACAGACATTTGCAGTGAGGTGAAAATCATTGAAAATGATGCAGGTTTCCAAGATTTAACAGTTGACAGAGAGTCTTCAGAAGCAAAGTTAATACAAGAAACAAAAAATATGGAAAAAGAGGTTTGTGTTGTCAAGGGAATTACAGATGCAGAAAGGACTGTTTCAAGTATGAAAGACAATTTCCTTTCTGCTCCTGATGAAGAGTGCATTCTTATGTCATGCCAAAAGCAAGATAATGTTAATATTGTAGTTCCTTCATTATTGCCTTTGAAAAAAACCAATGATACAATGCTTTCACTTACAGAATCTTCCATTTCAGAGGAACCTTCAATTGCTTCTGAGTGTTCTTTAACCGGGTCTCCAAAAATCTTTCAAGAATTAGGTGAATCTTGTGGTTATGAAAAACATTTGAAACCAACATCTGAAGCATTACAGTCAATCACAGAGGAGAATAAAAGTTCTATTTCTGAGGACATACAAGAAGAAGCTAAGGAACCTTCTGTATTGTCTTGTAATGTTAGTATTGTTGCTGACACAAAAAATATAACTGGATTTGATTTCAATGCAAAATCAAATGTTTTAGAATACATAAAAGATCAGGAAGAAGTTCTCAATGCAAAAGCTGGACGTGACAAAGAAATCCAAGAAATTATAGAAACAAAGAATGAAAACAAACTATCTGATTCTTTGGTGCCTTTAACTGAAAAAAGTGAACAAACAAAAGAAACTACGTCGGGTACTGAATTTTCAGGAACTTCCCTTTTGGAGACCAGAACCTTGTTAGGCAGAGAACCGAATGTGTTAGGTGGTATGAGTGAACAATTCATTAATTCTCCTACAAGTAATGAAGCTTCTCTATTTTCTGAAACTACAATTACATTGTCTGAAAATGTAAAACCATTGTCATTGGAAAATTTGAGTATTGCTCTTGCTGGTGAAATGGAAGATAGCCCAGAGCATGTATCATCTCATGAGATGCTTGGTGTTGATTCTTACAGTAATAAAGCACGTAGTGATAGTAAAAAACTGCTGATTCCACGGGATGCTTTTTCAAAAACCTTTGAAAACTATGCTCTAGATTCTCCAAAAGCTGTATCTGAAAGTGATGAGAAGATTTACAGTACTCAAGATTTACAGCAAATTCTGGAAGGAAGTGATGATTCCAAACATAAACTGGAAGATGAAGAAACATTTAGTTCTACGGTGCCTAGTGAGAATGTGTTGTGTAGTAATGAAAGTAAAGATATGCTTAAAAGGGAAGAAAATGATCCTTCACCTTTACATAATATGAATGAAATTGTTTCAAGCTCTGATAGTGTGAAAGTGATAGAGAAGACTTTTGAAACTGAATTGACGGAAATAAATTTATCTCGTGATAAAGATTCATCGTGGAGGAAGCGAAGACATTCTACAGATTTTTCTATTAAAATGGAAATTGACGGAGAATGTGCAAATTACTGCTCTCCTGTCAAGAGAAAGAGGAGTTCCAGTTTCTGTTGTGATCTTACCACAAATTATGAGAAAAACGGAAAACTCCACCTTCTCAAAAGTACTCTTATTAAAGAAACCATAAAATCAAATGAACAATTAGAAAAGTTAGAGTCTAATGCAAATTTATCTACAAGTTATTCTGATATTACAGAAAGTTGTGGGCCCACAGACACACAAGATTTTGGTGAAGTTACAAATCAAAATAAACTGAGTAATGAGGAAGGCATTGTCCATACTAAAGGAACATCTGTAACTAATTCTAACTTGCACAAAGATCCTGAGAGCAAATGTATGTTTCATGCGTCTGAAGATTCAGTGAGTAATACAAATATTTATGAGCAGAATAGAAAAATTAATGAGGCAATTCATTTGCCCCTGGAGACTAACAATGTTCAAGTAGATGCAGTAACAGTTACATGTTTGGAAGAAAAAAACAGGTGTACTCCTGAGAACAAAACAGATCTAGTGTGTACAGAGCCACCTCGATTAAGGAGAAAGAGGTCAATTGAAACAAGAGAAGAAGAAGCTGAAGTAAAAAGGAAAAGTCGTCGACAAAGCCTTAGGAATAAAACAATCGTAAGTGAGGATAGTAATAGTAGTAATTCCAGTGTTAATAGTGCTAGTGACATTGTAGGTGGCAGAAAAACCAGAAGAGGTAGAAAAAGTAGGAAGGTAGATGATAGTGTAAACACAAATGTAAATAGTGTGTCCAATACACCTCAAAAAGAAAATTCTGAAGTCACAACCTTAAAGCAAACTAAAACTGGAAATCTAGGTGAAAGTGAAACACAACAAATTTTACCGTATGACTCTGAACAAAGTATAATGTCTGAAGATTCTGTGTTCTCCAAAACAGATTCACAGAATGAGTTTGATAGCAGTTTGGAGGTAGATGATTCAGCTAGTAGCACTGTTGGAAGCATAATAAGTGATGACTCAAAAGATTGGGCAGAAGATTCTCAAATAGGGATTGATCAAGAATCTGATATGTCAGAAATTGGAACGAATTGCCAAGGACAAGGAAAAGGTGGAGGAAGAGGACAAAGTCGTCGACGAAATTACAGACGCGGTAGCAAAAGACGAGTTCATTGGCGTAGAAGAGGTGTCCAGAAGGTTGGAGGAAGAGAAGAGGAAGAAGAAAGCCAAGGCAGTTCATTACCAGTTGATTCTGGCAATTCTTGTGCACAGGAAGAACTGATGGAATCAAATGAAATTGAGCAGCGTAGGGAAGATCCAAATGAAGAGGTTAGTATTTTTTCTCTTAATTTTTAAGTGCCAGTTATTTATTATGTTTCACTTAATGGATTTTAAGCTGTTGGTGTTATTCGAACAATTGTATTGAGTAAGAAATTTGAGTTTGCTATTTACTCAGAATTGTAGGAATTTTTTTAATCTACATATAAAAGTATGAAAGAATAAAAAATGAAAATTAATTATCCAAGATTTAAAATGTATAACATCAGTTTAAAAAATGGTTTTGATGACTTCCAGTTTCATGTGGAGCAGAATAATTAGACAATAAATAGTCTAGGGTAAGAAAATTCCTCTGGTTACTAATTATAAATATTTCAGATTAATAGTACTATGCGACAAAGAAAAAATGTCATGATCAGAAAAACTTGTTTATTTTGATTAGCAGACTGCCTCCCACTGTACCATCGCTTCTTGAGTGAAAAATGAGAATGTGTTTAGTACATGATTCAGAAATATTGGTCCATATCAGAAGCTTCTTTCCCTTTTCCTTCCCTTTTTCTTTTTTTTTTTCTTTCTCTCCTCTTTTTCTTCTCATTGCCTCATCCTCATAACTGACTCTTCTTCTCCACCTTTTCTTTAATCTCATCTTCTCTTTTTTCTGAACATTTTCCTTCATCTTTTCCTCTTATTTTCTTTTCCTTTTATCTCTTCCTTCTCCTCTTTTATCATCTCTTCTCTTCTTCCTGTTCATTCTCTTTTGTCAGCTCTTTCTCATGTCCTTTCTTCTTCTCTTGGACATTTTCTTCACTCCATTATCTTCCTTTTCTTGCTTGTCTTCTCATCATGCTTCTTCCCTCTCCTCCTCCTCTTTCATTTTCCTCCTACTCCATCTCTTCCTTCTTCTGTCGTTTTTTTTCTTTCCACCTCCCCCCCCCCCCCAGCTCAACTTTTATCCCTCACCTCCCATTGTCTTCTTGTTCTTCTTTTCCTGCACTTTTCAAACTCTTCTTCCTTCTCCTCCTCTTGTCATCTTCTTATAGTCTTCTTCCTTTGTCTTCTCAAACTTCTTCTCTTCCTTTGTTTTTTTGAACTCTTCTTTTGTCTTTTCATACTCCTTTTCCATCTTCTCATTCTCATTATCAGCTAATATACCAATTTTACATGAAGTTGCATGTCAGGTGCAGTGATTGCTACATCATGAAAATATATACACAGGGTTAACTTATAGCCATTAAAATTTTTGAGTCTGGAATCCAATTGAAAAATAAACAAACAAAAACAGCTAATTCTTTTGTCAGAGAGTGATTTTATAATTTTACATATTTTAATGTGTTATTATTGTTGGTGAATGTATGAGTGTTCCACTTTGGCATCCTATATTTGTGTTTTAGATTCAGTGTGGCAAATGCAAAGAGAAAATGAAAAGGAAATCTTATGATCGGCATAATGCTAGTATACATAATGGTCTAAGTTGGTTAGAAGGTGAACCGCCATTTGTAAGTAAATATAACATAATGTTATGAATTATTTTGTGTGTTCTTTATTGTGAAATACAAAAAAAAATATGTATATTCTTCCAGGATATAAGTAATGAAAAACTTGTTCTGAGTACTTTATGGAAAGTTGTGAAGACTCGAAGATTTTTGACATGTGAAAATTGTGGAGAGTCAAAAAAGAGTGCTGTGGGATTTTGGAGTCACATTGCTTTTTGCCAGAGAACTGCAGAAGTAGGTTGATTGATTTTATTTTGTTTTTATTTGTTTATTATTTTTATGTTAAACTTGTCTTGCTCGACCATGAAGGTGTAATTTGTATCAAAAAAAGAGGTACCGTTTTTTAATTAGGTTGTGTGGTACAGGTTGATTGGTTCTTGTCGGTATGTTTATTTCGTATTACATTTTCTTAAATATTTTGGAATTTTATTAAATTTGTGAAATGTTTATAAAATTATAGTTTGATGGGTTAATTTTTTTTTTTTTTTAGGAACGAGAAGCTCTGAAAGTTATGTGTGATATCTGTGGTCGGTATATGATACCAGCCAGTCTGAAAGTTCATCTGCAAATGCATAGGGCTGAACCAAAACCTGACCCATGTATAAAAGTTGAAACTACTCGAACACAAAGAGCTGCAGCAGCTAAGTATGCATGCAATACTTTCTTTTCATTTCAATGTTGAATGCAAAGATGTAATATATTTACAAGAAAGAGCATATCAGTGTATAATATATTCTGAAAATGCTGAAATTTTAATGGCAATATACTTGATATGTATAAGACTTGATTGTTTTTTCTTTTTGATTAAAGTTATCTTTAAATATTCTGTAGAAACACTAGAGAAAGCTAGTGGTGCGACAAGAGAGTTTAATGCTTTGTTGGTATCTTTTGCAATTTTTAAAACTTCAATGCAAATTGGGCTTGCACCATTTTTACAAGTGTACTTTGGAGCCTTTTTGAGAAAATCTTACTTTTAAAATTCCCCTTTTCCACAAAATTACACAATAACTCGAATTTAAAAAAGTATTCTTGATCACATTTAAAGAAATAATTTTTAAAGTACAGATTTCATTAAAAAAAATCACTGTCTTCAGTATTGTCATAGAAATAACTGAAAAATTGTTAACTTTTGCAAGTTTTGAAAGTTCAGATAATTTAACAATAGTATCTGTACATTTTTATGAGTATTTCCTGTTAAAAGAAGGAAAGAAAAGAGAGGGAGAATAGGAGACGTTTTTTGAGGAAACTTGCAATGTCCTTGAGGCTTCATGTAAATAACCCCCCCAAAAAAAAATCATTTAAAATTCAAGGGCATTGACATCAAGCCAGATCCTTGGGCTATACCTGTTTTTGGTAGTAATTTTGTTTACCATTTAGTCATAGCTCTGTTAACAGACAGATACATGAAAAGATGTTATCTTGTAAACCAATTTTTTGGGTATATCAGGACCCTATTTTGATTCTGAGCTACTGAATATGTTATAGAAAGTAATTTACTACATTTTGAAACAAGGATTATCCAAATTTTTGGTATCAGAGTTGTACAATACAAATTTTTCTGGTAAAAATCAGGTTTTTGCTAAAGCATTACATAGCTTTCTCTGCCCTACATATGTAGTATGCGAGAATGTCAAAATAAAATTAGTTAAGAGGTCATTCTGTGTAGTTATTTATGATGGTAAAAGTGACCTTGTATTTTGCCTTGAGGCTGGTATGCTGTATGGCGCAATCTTACGAGCAAAGTAAACCACTTTTACCACGTGAGTCATGCACTATTTTTTAGGTAGTCTTAGTGACACTCTTTTTATTTTAATTCATAAATCAATGATACAGCTAAAACCCAGTAGTAGCTGATACAGTCAGACAAAAATATTTTTGTATTCTTTGTTGCATCCGCAGATTTATCTGAACTTCAACCTAGTCTCACTTTTTACACTAGTGCTAAAAATTGAACTTTTAGCATGTTATGCGTGCCATGAAAGAACCGCTTTTACTAGTGTCAGTCTAAAACATCAATTTACAATTGGTTTTTGAGGAACGAATGAGTCAGTGAACTTTTCAGTAATGATGATAAATGAAATAAGAAAAAAAAAGGCAACTTGTATTAAATATTTTAACTGTTATTTTGTTAAATTTGTGAGAGGAAAGAGGCAGGAAAGGAATAAATGCTAATAACACCAAATTTTATTGCTAATTATTAAAAATGTCTTATGAATACTTAATAATACTTAATAACTGAATTAGAATTGGAAAAATTGTCTTTGTAACTGAACACAAAACATTTTTAATAGTCACAGTAATATATCTTGAATTATAATTTTATTTATTCATTTTGTCATCGTTTTTTGTCATAGGGCTACATCCTTGTTGCAAGAAGTTATGAAAGAAGAAACTCAAGGAGAAGATAAGAAAGTCGTAAGAGGATCTGAAGAAATGGTGGTATGATATTATATCTTGAGTCTTGAACAGTGATGTAAAGCTATTTAAAGAAAACATTCATATAATGTTAATTATTTCTGACCCATATTTATTGAAATATATTTTGCACAGGATTTGTATCAACGACTTGGTCCAGTGAAACCTAGTAATTCAACGTTAGCCAAATGGAAACGTTTAGTGGCTGCCGAACAGCAACTTGAATGTCACTTTCCGGGTTGCACTTTTAAGAGTGCTGATTTGGAAGTTATGATTCAGCATTTTGGAAAATGTGAAAAATGCCCTAGAAGAGTATGTCAAAATTAGAAATATTTTACTTAACATGACACTGTGTTGTATTTTAGAAATTATTCTGTTATAATGTTTTTGCAGGTATATTCTTGTGATCTGTGCGACTTTCAGTGTAAAAATGAAAAAGAAATGCAACTTCATTTGACAAAAGAGCACTTTGGAAATCTTGAAGAGTCAGACCCAGATGACCCTAAATCTTTGAAGAAGATGCAATCTAAATTATCTAACTGGAGTAAGTAGGAGGAATTTTAGCGAGGCACATTTCTTTAACTAACTACTCAATTATTAGGCTGGTAGTTTTCCCTTATTGTGTTTACTCCAAAAACACTCTTCTAATGAAATTTTTACTATGATCGTATATATGTTAGCCATTGAACACATTGTTAAGCATTCATTAAGTTAATATTTTATCAAAACATTTGAAAAACATAACATCTAAATTCAAAATTTTGACATTACCTCGTTGCCTGTCTTCCTGCCTCTCCTCATTGCTGGTTCATTCCATAACAAGAAAAGGGAAAGGGAACATGAAGATTTATTTCATTTTTAGCAAATGCCACCACTCGCAGTTGCAATAAAATCACATCACAAATTGTCTTATTGACTAAAAAAACTGTCTGTGTTACCTGTATTTTCTTATTCATAACTGTTTACGTTTTTGATTGACTTCCTTCCCTTCTCTCTTTCTTTCTTCCTTTCTTTTGATCTTTCTTTCTTTCTTTCCTTCTCTCTTTCTATTTTTCTCTTTCTTTTCTTCTTCTTTTTAAATTTTTTATCTTATGACTGCCTTTTTATTAAATATAATTAAGTAGATGTGGTCCTATATATTGGCAGTCATATCCAGTCATATCCTAGTCCTGACAGTCATATCCTATATATTGACAGTCAAATTTTTGTTGGTAAGAAATTGGGTAATAAATGATTTTTTTATAAAACAAAATAAACAAAATGTAGCAATTTATCAATGAAAATATTGCAGGAAATAAAAATTAATAGCAAAATAAAAGGAAAATATAGGACAAGCATTTATTCCGTGTTTTCTTCTGTAGCGGAAGGGTGTTGCACATACAATCTTACATTTTCACACAGTTCCACACAGCATTCCTACACTATACAGTGATCATTCATTAAATTGTGTCTACACCTTGTCAACAATGTGACGCTAGGGTGACAAGACAGCATTTCTGTAAAAAGAAAATTTGTACGTAATTTTCCCAATTTCTTACCAACAAATATTTGACTGTCTATAAATATATAGGACCACATTTACATAATTATTCTTTTCTTCTTTCTTTCTTTCCTTTCCTATTTTCTTTCCTTCCTTCTTTCCTTCCCTTCCCTTTTCTTCCTTTCTGTCTTTCCTTCCTTCTTTTTTCCAAACTAAGTTATCTTCTGATTTTTTGGTACCCAGAAAGGTTTGTTGGATTTGTGTTTTTTATCTTTCACTTGACACCACCCAATAACTTTCCTTCTGTTACTCTAAATTTCTTTGTGCCAAATAGGTGTTCAAATTTTATCTTTTATAACTTAACTTAAAATTTTCAACTTTTAATGTTTGAAGTGTTTGATTATGATCTGTGAACTCATGGATCCCCTGCCTGGCAAAATCTCAGCCACTATTTTCTTCTGTTTTCACTGTTTCTTACTAGAATGGCATTTGTTGTAATTTTTTTTAAACACCATATCCAAAAATATTGATTTGTAGCAGTTGGCACAAGGGTGGAACCTTAAGAATGAACAGTTAATGAAAACAGTTTTTGCTGATCTTATTTTTCAAAGTACAAGGCATTGTAATTGTCAAAATGATACAGTAAAACCTCTCTAAGATGGAAACCTGCCATCCCAGCCAAAAAATATCAGACTGGAACGATTTTGTACATGAAAATGACTTGCATAAGGCAGAATCCTATCCATCATGGAAGTGGTTTTTAGAGAACGTAAAGTGATTATTACCTAAGAAGGAAATTTATTTTTAAATTTCCAGCTCTATCTGAGGAATGGCGTAGTATAAAAGTTCACGTCCTCAGGCTGTTTGAGTGAATAATCAGTTTTTCCTCAAATACCATATATCAGGGAATCTTTGGTGAACTCTGCAACTGTTTCTCTGCGACTTTCACAAGTTTTGGTTTGATTTTCAAGGTAGCAGCAAGTGTAACTTTGTTGTTGTTGCACCGAACCCTTAATGTTGTTTGTCCAAACCCCATTCTCAAATGTGTCACCAAAGTCTCTTAAGTTTACCCTGGAATTCCAAAAAGGCTCTCTTGTAAAGGCAACCCTTTATTAGACCTAGTTTTGGAAACCTGCAAAAATATTTTGAAGGAACTATTAAATTCTATCTTAGACAGGTTTTACTATTCAATTTTCCAATGAACTTCCTAACGTCACACGAATTAATTTTCAAAAGTAAGATAATCCATGCTGTTCAAATAAAGTATGTAAAAATAAAAACTTGTTTAGTTATTGGGTAAATAGAATATATTGTTCTTAATGTCACTATTAGCTGAAAATATTTCTTCCTTAATTTTTAGTGTTAATCGTCATTTTTACATTTCAGAAGTCTGTAACAAATTGTTGTTCCTGGGAAGAGAAATGAGTGGAACTGCTAATGGAGACAGACCATTCCTCCCAGCTGTTAAGTGGACTTTGAAATTGTGAGTTCAGTTCCTTATTCATTGCTGGGCGATTTGCTCATAGAAATCTTTCTATACATATTGTTGTTTAAAATAGTTAAGCTTCATGAAGAGTCCCAACAAGAGGGACTCTTATTAATTCTAATTAGGCATTCTGTAGTTCCAGTTATAAAACACCCAGATTGTAGCCAGCTATTCCTAACCTTTGCAAGAAAACAAAGTAGTTACATTCATTTTTATAATTTGTATGAAATTTTAGTATTAATGAAAGAACTCAAAAGTTATAACATGACCAAAATAACGGAGAAGAAAAAAAATGTTCCCCTAAAATCAAGGATATCAGAAACAAAGTAAATAAGTATTGTGAGTTGTATGAGTTGTATGTAGGTATTGGATAATAAGTTATACATAGAAGCATGTGAATGCATTATTCACATGCTCGATATTCAGATAGTTATTCTTAATTAATCATCTTTTATTCACTCTTGCATTCACCCTTGCGTATAGGAATAGTGTAATATCGATACATCAATGGTCATCAATGACAGCAATAGCAGCAGCAACAACAAAAACAAAAGTTGTTCACCCTCTCTTATTGGTGCACTGCTTAGAACAAGGTTCGCAGGTGTAAACAAATTACATACCTCATGTACGACAGCAATCTTGGGATTGATTATAAACCTTGCCAGCCAGGACGAAAGAGCTAGAAGCTCTAATGAAATATTAATTTTGTTTCCAACTGATATGTTCTACAAACTTAAATAACATAATAATGATAAACCATGGATAACTCTTGCTATAAAAATATGTATTAATGGATAAACTGAAAACTTGGAATGTAAACGAATGTTATAGCTACAAAAACATTGGAATAAGGCAATAAAACCTGTATTGATGCCTGCAAATATGTGAAGAGGGAATGGTTATTAGTAAGCAATCAGAAAAATCCATCATCTCGTTTATTATTTCAGTGGTATAGATACCTTTTGCGGCGCACACATGCAACCAATGAGGTCTCTAAAGAAAGAGAATTTCACAAAGACATGAAGAATTGCACTTTGGCTATCATGCCAAATGCAACTTGCAGCACTCAATCAGCTAAATCATTAAATAACTCCTAAACAAAGCATTGTAGGGCCTTAAAACGAAACTTTTGAGGTCTGAGGCCTCAAAGAAACGTTGATCACATAGTAATTTACAGGATGAGATGTTCTTCTATTCTGTTGAATTTTTGCTGAATACTACCAATTTCTTATCGAATACTAATAATGCTATCTAAATTACAACCCTTGGTGATAGTGGCAATCTTCATGATGTCATGCTTAGAAGGCTTAGATTCCTTTATCTTATACTATTTACGTTTTCTGTGTAAACTGTGATTTGCAGAGACTGACAAGGTTTATTTGCATAATTATTAATTCCAAATTCACTCTTGCAACAACAACAACTGGAAGAACTATCAATAGTTGCTTAATTCCAGTGAAGATTGGTTTTACAGCGTGTAATGAAAGCATTCATTTAACGTTTTGCTGAGGTCTTCAAGTGCTGTGTACTTAATTGTGGAGGGATGTGGGTGTTCAGTGAAGAGTGAACTGTCTTGTTAGTTTTGGTTTGTGTTTTAGCTGTCCCAGTATTTTCGTTATTGGAAGTGATTTGGTGAAGCTTTCAAGTCAGCATGTTCAGTCACGTAGCTTTCTCAAGAGTTAAAAGCTGGTTTAATGTTTGTGACTATCACGAAAAGTGAAACTTCAAATATTTTCGAGGAAGTGTTGTGAATTGTTCAAAGAAATCTCTCGATTATACTGAATAAATCTTTATTGAAAATTTCTTTTCAGCATCATTTGCATTGTTTTTAATTTTTGATATTGTGTTAGTGCGTTGGAATTTACCTTTATACATTTTTAAACAAATAAATACATTTTGTTAACAACTTTCCCTCTTAGAATGGAAATAGAATAGGGAAGAATGTGGGGTTTGACATGCAAGAGTTCTTGCATTTGTATACAGAGGTAGTATGGTCAAACTTGTGCTATGGCACTACGTAAAGAACAAGTTTTTAAAATCAACTTAAGTAAAATTGCTTGAAATAAATGAACAACAAAAATCAAAACACGCTAGCCTACTATACTACGTGAATCAATTTAAAAAAAGGACCCAAATTTATAATTATAGGAAGAATTGCACGTCACTCAACTGCCAATGATCACAATCCAGATGCACGATTTTTATGTTGGCAGTATTTGGAAGTCTGTACATCAATGTCCAGCTGTAAACTCATATTGTAAAATAATGCACAGTTTGATATTAAACTTTAGGTGTCAATTTGCTAAGATATTCTATATGTAAACTTTGTTTGAGCAACATTCCCATGTACCGAAATGAAGTCTTAAGCCTACTAAATTGTTTCTAATGGTAACAAGTAGTATTTATTACTCAAAGGTGAAAATATTTTGGGCTTGGAATTGCTTATCTTGATGCACAAGAGAACGCAGAAAATAATCCATTACTTTTTAGTATACAAATACTTTTTCAATTTTCTCACCCTAGTAAGCTGTCACCCTGCCCATCCAAAGCCCCCTTTGTTCGTCATAACAAATCTAGTAAAGTTAAATTATATTGCAAAGATTAGGGTTGTACTTGCCCAATTCTGTATTTTCGCATTGAAAAGTTTACTTGGCTCTCTCAATAGTAATATCCTTTTTTAGTATTTTTGTGACTATCAAGGAAAGCGAAAAGATAACTGTCTAGGAAGATTGAATAATTACTTCAAATGTTTCTAAGGAAGTGTGAATTGTTAGAAAAACATATCGATATAATTCTGAATAAACCTTTATTGAAAATATGTTTCGAACATCAATTGCATTGTTTTTATTTTTGTTTGATATTCTGTAAGTTTGAAGTTACATTTATACATTTTTTTAACAAATAAACAAGTTTTATCAACAATTTTCCTTTTTAATTGAAAGAATAGGGAAATGCTGGGGATTAACTTGCGAGAGTTCTTGCACGGGTTTGCTAGTAAATATTTAAAGCAACACATTTCCTCTGGAGATAGAATTCCACTATATAATTATTAAAATAAATCTATAACTGATACCAAAATTCTGAATTTGATTCATTCATGGGATGTGGCAACAATCTCAAACAACCTTAAATTTCACCTGGTGGCTCCTTCAGGTTCTCCCTAATATCGCTTTGGATTGATCTCTGAAGACTTCTAGTGATCCTTGGTTAGAACCTATTTCCAATTATATAAGAAGTTTGCAATGGAAAAAACCTTCAGTTTTAGTATTAAAGAAATTCAATTGTGTACTGTTTCCAGTTGTAATGAATTATTAATATGGGTGTTAGATTTTGTCCAATCATTTTTGAGAGGTTACTCTAATTACTACATGGTTTTGTCAGTGTTAATCTCTAAATTCACCTGATTGCCCTTTTTATAAAAAGTATTTAGATAATTGTTTTAAAAGTAGCTATGCTTGTTATTATGGCCATCATATTAATTCTGGACTGAAGAATTAGACATCAAAGAAGAAGAAGAAGATTGATATTATTAAATTAGATTTTGTAAAAAGTTTGTAACTTGAAAGTAAAGTTTATAAATTATAAAGATTTTATAAAATAGTGAAAAAAATACCGTTAATTATATGTAAAAGCTAATTTTTTCTTCACAATGTCCATTTACAACCTTGAATTAAAATAAAATTAATTTTATTACATTTACATTAAAAGTGCAAACATGACAGTCAGTGCAAAAATCAGCCCAATAGGAACATAAACCGTGGTAGTGGCAAATTTAAATTCTATAGTATTACTTTTAATAATGTGAAATTTTCTTGTATAATATGAAAAATACTAATTCCTTGAGATTCTGCATTGAACAAGTTTTACTGTGTTTTATTTATTCCTGTATAACATTCTGATGAGAATGGACCTATAATAAATAGTTCAAATAGTGTTTTAATTCTGACTGAAACAATAAAGTAACCATTCTGCTATCATATTAATATTGTCATTGTATTTCAGTATGCAAGAAAACTATGCCAAAGAAGATATTTTTCCTGATTATCATACTACTACTAAAGATTGGATTCCAGTGCCAGAGTCTGAGTACAGCCAATATTTACCTCAAACAACAGAATCCATATCATTTTCAACTTTAGCTATGCGTGAAGAAGTTGTCAGCACAGATTCAGTTACCTTTAATTGGAGAAGGATGAAAATATTTGAATCAGATATTATTGATGGTAAGATGTTTCCTGACTATTTAATTAGTTGAGAAAATTAATTATGAATATTAAAATTCTAACTCTTTTGCACAGGTGTTCCCACTCTTTTTACTGGAGGACCTATTTGGGCCCTTGCTTGGGCTACAAATCCTGTCACTGCAGTAGAGAATGAAACAAGGGACCAATTCCTGGCTATCTCTTGTCATCAGCAAATGGGTGATACGTATAAATCAAATGAACGTTATGTGGGCAAGGGTCTTATACAATTATGGAATTTTGGCCCATTAGACAATTTGCAAAGGTGATTGGTTTCTTTATTCAACTGAATCTTCCATGTTCATTGTCAAAACTCCATTGAAATACCATTTCGATTTGCTTCATTCGCTTCTCCTCATAAGGGGAGAAATATTATGAACGAATGTCATAAAGAAATTTTAAAAGCTGAAATCATAAAATATATGCAAGATTATGACTCCCACAGACAGGTGCGAAACATCCACTCCTCATAAAATATCCGTGTCTAAAACATATGTAGGGTTTTTTCCAAATTGAAGAAACTCCTATCCATCTGGCTCAAGTGAACGTTTTGAGATTTTGAAAAAAATTCTTTAAAATTTGTGGATACTTTACATGAAGCCCTCTGGACATTTACAAAATTTTCTCAAAAACTGTTCCAAATTTTTTCTTTAAATTTCTTGTGAGAATAGAGATACTCTTATAAAGGTGACATAGGCCCAATTTTCAGTTTTAACTCAGAAATTTTAAGATTTTCTCACAAACGGCTACAAATTTGTTCTTTAAAATATTGGTGAGAATAGTGCTAAATGTACTCTGTAAGATGACATAAAACCCATACGTTCTATTTTGTTTTTTCAAAAATTACAAAAATGTAGTTTTCTTGACTCGTCTCTCACTCATCATTGCCATTAGGTCAAGGTTTTGCTGTTCTTTAATATTCTTAAAATAATATTTCATTTCTACTATTAGGAAGTCGAATAAATAAGAAAATTTCAAAATATGGATTTTGGGCGGCAATAGATTGCAGTTTGGAAGAGTATGTGGCAAGTCCGAATAGTTGCCCGAGATCAATAGAAATAGAAATCTAATATGGGAAAGTTTGTGCCATTCTGTGGTACCTGGCTAGTTACTTTTTTAAATAGTGTATTACAGTTTGTCTTACTTTATTCACTCATGTTAAAAACTGATCACTTTTGTTTAATGTAGTGTTAAAGTGTTTTTTAAACTCAGTTCCTTACTAGCTTGTAACACTACCTTGGACCTATTGATGCCTTTTGATTAGTGGCACCCTTAAATAAAGCAATTCGAAAATTTTTGGAAACTTGATGTAATATTTTAATATGGATATATTTTATGTGATAATTACAGGTCAACTAGCAATCCAAAGTTTGCTTTGGGTATTGCCCATGAATATGGCTCAGTGTGGGACCTTGAATGGTGCCCATCAGGATGTTACGAGACCACTTCAACTAATGAACATCTTCAGCGACTGGGTCTCCTTGCAGCAGCGTGTTCTGATGGCTGTGTGCATATTTTTTCAGTTTGCTTTCCAAATTCTTTGGCCAATGATGCTAGGTAATTTTTTAAGTCTTTGGTTGCTGTGTTAATATTTTTATGATAAGTGTTAAACATTTTATGACACAAATATTTCTCAAGAATGTTTTGGCTAGTTCATTATATTGATATACAATTTTGTCACCACTGTACATCATCTGTTTCTGCTTGATTCTTCTTTGTTTTGTTTGGATATGGTATTAATTTTTCGGAACTTTGGAAATGGAACTTTGGAATAAACTTTGGGTTTATGTGGGGTCATTTTTTAAAAATATTTATTTACTTATTTTATATGCAGGCAATAGTATCAATAATAACATCCAAATATTAAGGGCTGCATTAAGGTTTGTGCAAAATATAATAAAATGTAGTATACATGATACAAAAAAAATTAATAATAATATTTCTTCCACATGGGTTTTTGCCATTGGTTGAGTCTGTGTCAGCTACTGAGCCCTCCTTTTTCCAACTTCCAGGGAGGAGTTCACACAAAATGTGAATTCTTCTATGCTACTTGTAAAGTAAAACTTCATTTATTGGTTTTTCAGAGGTCTGAAAGGAAAAAATATTTAAGTGGGAAAAACAAATGGACAAACAAACTCTTTGAAAAAGGATCTCTTGTTTGAGTATCGCATCACTTAACACTTTTCAATGTTTAAATAGAAAAAATTCTAATTACACCAATGAGAAGCCCTTGAACGGCATCCTGAAGACAAATAGAATCCTGAAATTTAGTAATTTCACCATACAATTTCAAATTGTCTACAAATTAAAGCTTAATAAACTCAAGTGTAGGTAGACTTTAATATCATTAATAAACAGTAAAAACAATGAGTCCAAGATGGGATGCCTAAGGCACTCTGAGAAGAATCAATGACCGAAAGAATAAATAACATTTTCAAGAAAGAACATTCTCACTTTTGAAAAGAGTGTGATCTTAGACTGTTTGCCTTTCTCTGCACTTTAAGTATAAATTTCCCCACAAAATGTAAAAACTGCTCCATAATCCTCCCTGTTACTTGTTCCCATGTATTTGTACAGGTATACCATATTATAAACAAATATTATACAAAGCCGAACCAAACTACATGTGAACATTACGCAAAGCTGAAATGGCTGAGGTTTCGTTAACTTATCCCTCAGAGTGTACTGCTGAACAGTATGGATTCACATGGGGAGATTGTCTTTGCCAAATTCTATATGGAAGTTCTCAAAAGACTGAAGTAGCATGTCAGTTACATCTGGAGAAAGATGAAGGGTCCTGAAAGCTTCACTAAGACAATGCACGCAGCCACTTCCTCTTTGTTGTGATCAACTAACCCAAATTGGGATGACTTTCAATAAAATAATGAGAAGAAATATTAAGAAAACTTGAATAAAAGGAAATATATGCAAACAAAACTGTGGCATGGGCCCCAAATAATGAAACACACTAAATAAAATAATATGTAATTTACATTAACAGCAACTGTTAAAATGAAGGTTCTAATACAGTTTGCATGATTAAATGCATTAATATTTTACACCATAGGAATAATAATCCCTTATGTTACATTTTCTTCATAAAGTCTTCAGTAATGTCTCCTACATAAGTACCTAGGTCTACTATTCAAGGTACCTTGGTCTTCTACTTCAATCTTATACACAGTGCCATTACTTCTTAGATTATTGTACAAAGAAGCATAAATTGATAGTATTATACGCACATTTTTTCATGAACCCCGAAATACCTTCTGCCATTCCTTTACTAACGTTAGTTGAATTAAGAATAAATGTTGGTGACGAGCGCTGTTGACAAAAAGTAATTACCAAATTTATCACTCACTTATAATAGAAACCATTTTTCATCAACAATTGAGTTACAGATTTGATATAACAGTCCTGTCATCAAAATAACCAACACCAACCCTTCTCGCTTATAGTGAAAAGAAGGCTCAAGGAAATGTGGAGAAAACATCCCACAAGAAATACCGCAAATGATGGAATTATGCTGCTTTTATTTCTTGTCCATTGGGATATTTAACTCGCAAAACACATTCATTAAGAGCTTGGGAATGGTCACACCTCTACAAACTTAGTTTGAAAGGTTTTTCGTTTAGACCATATTAGGGAATATTTTGTGTAGACAGTGTTCGACATTTACTACCACGTGTAGGTTTCCTTCATAAGATCATTAACCTCAAACTGTGCTAGCAATTTTGGAAATTATGTAGGCAAATTCAGAACTGGATTCTTATTGGTTTCAGCTGACTTGTTAAAAAAGTCGCTAATCACTAGGGATGCAAGACAATCCGATTGGCATGTGCTCTTTTTCCACAAGTTATTTGTAACGTTCAGAATCTCGAGATTTTGTGAATGCTCCTTGATAAAGAGTAGGCTCAAACTAATATGCAAATTGTTACTGGAGTCAATCCAAGATGGCAAGAGCTCAAAAGTAACAGATGTGTGGCCTGTGCCTGTTTTTGACTGGGCCACTCAATGGTTTATTTGTTAATTATTAATTAGTTTCATTGTTTATTTGTGTTATCAAATTACAAACTGAATTAAATTATTGAGACATTAATCAACACATGTTTTACTTTGAATATTTGTAGGTATCCTATCTTCAGATGTAAGCCTGTTATGACACTGACAGCCAGTGAAAACTTGACTTGTGAGCTTGGTGGTCTGCCTTGGAGTTGTTTGAGATTGTCTTGGTACAAAGGGAAAGATCATAGGTAGGGCATATTAAGTATCTGAGATACACACTTATTCATTAATTCAACAAATTGTTGATAATATATGTAGTGTTTAATTGGTTTGAATTGATTATGTACTTTCTATTTCTCCTAGTGTTGTGGCTGGTGGCTTCAATAATGGAATGGTTTCACTGTGGAATATAAGAACTGAATCATTATTGTTAAGAAAACAAGAAGATGGTACAAATATATTGTTGCCGTATAAATCATTTCAGGCCCATTTATCATGTGTTACTGGTAAGATACTATTGCTTACTTTTTGATTTGATAGTAATATTGGTGTTAGAATTTTTTTGATGATTCCTCCAAATTTGATATGTACAGTAGTGCTGGAATCCTCCGTTTTCTTTGCATTGAAAATCATTATGATTGTCATCAACTAGTTAGGGTTAAATCAGCAGGACCTGTTCCTTTCAAACCCAGAATTCATGTAGTCACTAAGGTGAGATTTTTTGTTCTTGTAGATAGGTACAATTGCTTGATGCCATTTTGCTTTTAAATTTGCTTTCATTGAGGCAGCATTGGGAAAGTTGTGTTTGGGCTAGTGTTGTAGTGCATTGTTTGATCAATTGCAAGTTAATAATCTGGTCCAGCTGAGGTGTCATCCTTCAGATCTTAATGAATCTTCTGTAACCAGATACATGCTTGAATCTGAAACTAATTGATTTTTCATATATTGTGATGTTCAGTGGAGCCTGCTCAAATGGCCACCTTGATTAAGCGGTTTCCTGCATTAACAGACATTTTTTAGTGCAAACGATTGATTTTACATTTTCTCATACCACATACACAGTGTACAGAAAGTTATGTAATGCTGCAGAGATAAACAGAGATTTTTCAGCAGAAAAATGTGTTGTTGGTCTCCAAAATCAAAAAGGTGTATAATTCTTGTTCTTACTTGTAGTAAATTACTTCCTCTAACACATTGTGGAGAAAGAATCCCTATTTTGTGGGTCTTCGATACTGAAAAATTCTTTCATGGTAAAATCTCTATCAGCCTTTCAGGATTTTCACTAAAATTGATATTTTTTTTTCGATCTGGGTGAGGTTGTGGCCCCTCGAATTTCCAATGGATATTTTCATTTTTCAAGGTACTTTACATGAAGATTCAAGGACATTTTCAATTTTTTTTCAAAAATGGCTTGAAATTTCCGTACAGGTATAAGTGAAGTACGCCTGTGAAAAGTTAGAGACCCATTTTCATTGACTTCTATGAATTTTCAAATATTACAGAAGTTAACATTTTTTCAGTGTGTTCTTACAATCACAATATCGAAGGTAGAGATTTTTCGTCATAATAAAATTTACGCCTCAAAATTAATTTTTAAATGAAATTATGTTTTTTTTCTTCTTTTTTTTTCCCCTCCAAATAAGAGATGTTTTGATGTGAAATAAAGGTAATAAAAAAAAAGGTTTTCTCAAAAATGGCTAAATGTACTAAATGCACTGAATATCACTACATCATCAGCCTTTTGAAGTTTTCTGACATTTTTTTTTGACAATTACACAAATGTAATTTTTTTATGTGTCTCTAATGTCTTTTATATTTACATTAAGGGGATTTTATCGTTACTGCATTCGTGAGTACAAGTGCTTAAATTACAACTTAATTTTTTGTAAACATCAGCTCAAAGTTGCGCATTTTCAGAAACACTCAAATGGCTCAATTTGTTTGTGAAACTTTTTTGTGATTGTGTTAAACACACCGAATTACATACATAAACATTATTTTGATGTCTTGTTTTGATTTTTCAGAAATTACTTCTTTTTCTTAAAAAAAGAAAAAACACTTGTTTTCTACTTTTTCTGTTCTTTTTTCTTTCTTTTTTTTTTCTTCTTTTTCTTCTTTTTCTTTTGTGATTATAAGTTATGCAAATGATTTGTTACAAAGTTTCACAAAAGTTCAAAAATTTTGTGTGAAAATTAGTTAAAAATTTTGCATTTTCAGAAATACTCAAAGGACATTTTCTCCAGAATGACTCCAAATTTGCATCTAGATCCATGTTTTACTCTTCTGTATTATTCCTTAAGTCGTATTTCAATTCTCTATTAGAGGTGTGAAAACTTTTAAAATACGTCTTCTACTAAATGCAGCTTTTACAAATGTCAAAGATTGTCTTAGTGGCTGACAGGTAACAGTTAAGAAGAGGATGAGGCAATATTGAAAAACTAGCCTAGTCTAAAATTTTTAATTAGAAAACTAACTATTACAAGACAGTCAGTGTTATCTAAAGGACCTCATACAATAGGCATAAATATTCCTTTTTTACTTTCTCACTTTACAAATTCTTCATAAGAAGAGAAAGTTACAAAATCGTGCTCTGGAAAACGATGAATTTGCGCCAGAAAAAGTCTTATGACCGGGCTCTGGTAACGAAAAAGTGGATAAATCCTGTTGCAATATTTGGAAAAAAATCCTTGAGCACGTAGTGTAGCCAGAATCCAATTTTTGTTGGCTCTTGATACCGAAAAATCGATTGATGGCAAAACCGTCAAACAACCAGCGGTCTGTCCGTCTGGGGTCAACACTACCAGCTAAATTGTTCAGCCATTTTTCTCCAAAATTGATATTTCCCAATCGATCTGGTGTATGTCGCTGTCACTGGAATTTGAAACAGATTTTTTTAATTTCGGGGAGTACTTTACAAGAAGCCCCTTGAACGTTTTCAAAATAAAAAAAGAAGCTATAATTTTTTTAATTAAATTTTGTTATACAATAGTGCAAAAGATGTTTAAGAGAATGGACCAGGTCTCATTTTCGGAGATATCCCCAATTTTTCAAAAATAGAAGAAAAAAAATTGTTTTTGAAATTACAAAATTGATGATCTTTGTTTTTGGTTCAGTCTGTTGTACAAAATTACCTCTTTGAAAAAAGTTATGTAAATTTTTTATAACAGTGAGTAGTTTTTGCGTAATTTGCACTTGAAATTTACAACAAAAAAATTATCGAAAACCGGTCCAAACTTTTTCTTTAAATTTTCTCCACTTATGTAGTAAAGGACGGTTAGAAATATGGTGCTAGTCCCATTTTCGAGTATTGCTCGTTTTTTTCGAAATTGCAAAAACATTTGAAAACTACAAAATTGAAGATATTTTTGCCTCAGAAAAAGTTTGTTGTAGAAAATTAGCTATTTAAATAAATAAATAATAAATAAACTAGTGGTGTTATAGCATGGGACAGACTTTCTTGCCCTAGTTAGTTTTCTAATCTCTCTATATTCTTGACTAGCTTCTGCAACAAGCCTCATTCTCTTCACGACTGCTTTCGTTTTGTTGCCCAAAAAAACAATTTTTTCATATTTTCTCAGTTACGCGGCTCTGTAATGCTAGAAAAGAATCTTCCATACACTTTACTATTACAGAAGTATTTATCTCCTGTCCTAATGGTCCAAGTTATCTATATTGGTGGGTATGGACTCAGCTCTTTAGAGAGAAGGTTTGCTGGTCCGAGTCTTGGCCGGGAATGATTATTTATGACAATTCTGTGTTCTTGCTGGAAATAATTGAGGATTCCACACACTATTGAAAACTATTGGAAGCAATTCTAATCGCAAATACTATTAGTCAAGAGAAATAAACTGGAAGGGTCTGTATGTGATTTTCGAATTTTTAACTTCTAAACAATTTTTCACATCTCTTATTGGATTTGTAAACCATCAAATCAATGTTTCATCTATGCTTCATCAATGCAAGCCATCAAGTCAATTGTTGTTTTGTTGTTTGGCACTTGTTGTCTTATAACTTTTATAGAACTGCCAATTCTCTGTATAACCCAGGTGCTGAACTTGTTAAATGTCGAATTTGGTCTCAGCGTTTCATGAAGAAAAGCTGCTGTTTCAAAGTTGGCACAGGAATAATTCTCTTTTGCTTTTAAACGAGAAAAAGTATTTTCCGCATCAAATTACGCCTTCCGAGCTGCAAACTTTTTCTGTCCAAAGGACATTTATTTTACATTTTGGTAATTTTTCCACTGCCTAATACTAGAACTGAAACATGTAGCTCTTATGACTATTGTAGGAGTGCCTATATCCAGTACGACCCCGGTGGCTGAGGTTGGTTAAATGATGTGTATTGTCACAGTGCTTCGGAGGCAAGGTCGGCTTGTTTGAGCCCCGTTCAGAGATAATTGTTTGTTACAATTCTGTATTGCCGAACAAAACTATTAAGAATTGCAGACACTTTATTGAAATTGAAGCACTTCTACTAACAAATACAATCAATTACGATAACTGAATCTGAAGTGTGTATGTGGTTTTCGAATTTGCAACTTAAAACCCCATCTTTTTTTCACATTTTCTCAAGTTTGTAACGCTAGAACTGAAACTATTGTCTCTTGAGTAATATGGAAGTGTAGAGGAAGTGCAGGTCTTGTCCTCCTGGATGGTCTAGGTTGTGAAGTGGCATGTTTGAGTTCATGAATTGAATCCAAGAGGCCACCAGTTCGAGTCCAACACTGCGATTTTAATTTGATCGAAGTGTTGTTGTAGAAAACTATTAGGGATTTGAGAAACTTGATTACAAATCATTTGACTCATTTCTACTCACAAATGCAATCATTACATTTACAAATAAACTGGATGTGTCTCTTAAGTGCTTTTGAAATTAGTAATTTTTAAACACTTTTTTCAACTTTCTTTTGCAATTTGTAAAACATATGTCGTGTCAAATCAATTGTTGAGTTTCTGTGCATCTGTATGAACCGATTTAAGTTAATCTATCAACTATCGACATAAACAATTTAAATACATTATGAATACTAGCCAAATGACCAACTTAGATATCCCTAATGGTTCTGAAATTATTATTACTTTCTCGCTTTAGAATTCTTCACAGTGCGCTGGAAAATGCCAAAATTTTGCCAGAATAAACCTTATTGTCGAGTTCTGGTGATGAAAAAGTGGGTAAAACCTTGTGCTAAATGTAGGGGAAAAAACTTCTAACTTGAGATGTAGCCAGAATCCTTGTTTTTTTGTCTCGAAAAATCGATTAATGTCAGTTGCCAAAACATCAGTCTGTCCGTCTGTGGTTAATGCTAGCACCTAACCCCTTCAGCTGATTATCTTGAAAATTGATATTCTCTGATTGATATTAACGGACTGGAGGCTTTGAGAGTTTCTAATGGATATTTTGATTGTTTAATTTTTTTTTTAAATGAATCGGGCATTTATCCGGCATTACTTTTGTCCGAGTTTGATCCTTGCGGCGCTTCTATGGCATAGTGGTATGATTACGGGCGTGGGAACTCTGAGGACCTGAGTTCCAGTCTCAGGGCGGAAAAATAATTAGCTGCTTGAAAACACTTTTGCTGGTTATGGAGTAATGTAATGTTGCGGAGTTTTTAGCAGGAAAGTGAGAAAGTATGTGCTTTGACTGCACCACTAGTTGCAATGGCCCCCTAACTATGCAGCCAAGCTCATTTCAATTGGCCTCTATGAAGGGATTGTAAACTGTCTTACAGCAAGAAGCAGAAAAGTGGAGATTACTGTTCATTTAATATCTTCCTATAACTGGTTGCATTGTCAGATTACTTCAAATAAAGACATACAGAGTCTCTTGTCTCACTGGGGATTACTTTCTTTTTCAGGTAATAACAGATGATTTTAATAAATATCTTTAAGTGAAACATGTTTTTTCTTCCGTTGCATTCCTATGGTTTGCTAACTCATACCTTCTTTCTGTGGGAATTTGTTAAGATTTGCAGAGGACTCCACGTTCGTGGATTTAATCTAAAGGTCATTTGCTTACTTCTTCTTGCCGGTCCTACTGTAAAGTTTCTACAGATTATGAATTGCATTTTGAAGTCTTGTTTGTTTGTTTGACTCTAAGGATGGAAAGTCAGTTATTTACTAAAAGAATGAGTGACAAGTCAAAGATTTATTTTGATGCCTTATTTAAATTGTTTTTTGTCATTGATGTTGGTTACAAATTTTGAGGAGTATATATTTAATTTTGTTGGTATTAACACTATTAGATTTAATTTAGACTTCAAGTAACCTCGTAACCTTGATTAAGTGGTCACCTCTAATAAAAGCCATTTTCTGGAACCATTGGAAACAGGTTTCTCTGTATTTGCTGATTCTTTTAAAATTTAGTTTGCTAAAATTTCTTTTTATTTTTTAAGCCTTGAGTCTATCTTCCCAGGATGAGGGACGATATCTAATGACAGGCTCCAAAGATACAACAATCAAAGTGTGGGATATGGAAGATTCCAGTGGACCAATTCCACCTGTTGTGCGAAAAGGAATGGTGACGGATGGTATATGGCTTACACATTGGTTGTCATCTATTACATCATTTGATGATGTTTACAGGTAATAGTAACTTTACCTCTATAACTTACTTGTTTATGGCGGATTTTCAGAAACATTCAAGCAACAGTTTTGCTGCCCCAAAAATTTAAACATGAAATGTGGTTTTGCTCATTTATACTTTCCTGCAAACCTCAATTCAGTTAAACTATTTCAGGACTATACATTTAGAAAATATTAAGAAAATGTATATAGTTTTGATAAAACACTATATCTACAGTATAATTATTATAGGAAAGAACTAATACCATCATGAGAAGATATATTAATATTATATATTCTTTAAAATTTGTTCTGGGTTATGTTAGAGAAATTTATTTTTTGATGAGTGAGGATGAAGGTGTTAATGCTAAAAAAAACTTTAATCATTACTGCTATGGCAACAAATGCTGTTGAATTTTGTACAGTTCATTGTTAAGCACATTATTGGTCTTGGCTGGGGACCAATGTCAACTTGAGAAAACCTTTATCAAAATATAGGCTTCAATTATTGGGTCTCATGATTCGGTTTCGTCAAAAAGTTTGCTAGAGTGTGCAGGATGCTCCATTTAATTGAACAAGCCTGTTTTGTCTCTTCTGACAAAATGGGGCATGTGTATTACACACACTCTTTTCCTCTCTCTCCCCAACCCCTTCACCAACAGTTTGTCTCTGTTCATAATTCTTGTGATTTTTGTTTGTCTTGTCCTAATTTTTGGCCACACAGTTCAATTCTTGATTGTAAATAGCGCTTCGATTTTGTGCTATTGCTCTTGGTATTGTAATATCCTTAGTGCATTTGATGTGAATCAATAGACTTAGTGTGTATATAATTTTTCACACTCTTGCACCTGGCAATGTTATTTTTAATGGTTGCATGGTTTCAATGCTACCCCTGTTTGTTTTCCAGTATGGGTCATTGTAATACTACTTTGAATCCTCCACGTGGATATGGTTTTAAACTATTTCCTTTATTACCACAAAATTCAGTGACATGGGTGAGTAGTTAGTGCAGACTTATTGTGAATTAGTAGTGAATGGAATTATTGTCTCTGTATATTTTTGAGTATTCAAAATTTATTGTAATTTGAATTTCAGTCATTGTCCACAACTGATTGGGTTAATGGTATTGCACAGAGTACACATGCAGGAGAATTAACAGTGATCTTTCCCCATCAGTTGTTTTTAAATGTGGACACGGAGAAAGGAAATAAAGACAAGAGGCTGGTAAGTAGAAGTCATAAAATATTGGATTTCCATTTAAGAAGGTCAAAAGATGTAATTAATAAATAATACTAGCTGAAATGCACTTTTAAATTTATTGAAACAAATATTGGATTTTATGCTATTGCACTTGTTAGGGATTTCTTGTGAACTTTTGGCAACCAGAGGCAATAGTGACAACTTACTTAAATGAAAGTCAGACATTAAAACTAACAAAATGCACACATGCATGTGCACATAAACACATTCACTCCCCTCTATACACTCGCATCCATCTCACAAGCTAAAAATGCCCAGACGAATGCACTTCGACAAAACTCAAATCACAAAGAGGCAGTTTGAAGCAGTAGTGATCAGTGAATGAAACAAAGTTAACAGAAAGACAAAATGATGTTTCTCAAGATGGGAATTTGGTAAACATTTTGACATATGACATGCATAGGGCAAAACATTATGAGATCAAGTGCAGTATTTGTACAAAGCCCAAATATGTAATGTAGTGAATTTTTTTAAATTTTATTTTGTATCTGCAGATGAACCTTTTTAGATTGTACTATGTGCTTTTACTTAAAAGTCCATTCCCTAGTTTTATTTGTGAATTGTGGTTTCAGATATTGAGTTATGTTGAACTGAAAGATATTGTGAATGAAACTGAAAAACACAAATGTGAATCTTCATGTTCTGTACCTTGTAAAAAACAACAGCTTGGTGATTTACAAAAGGAGATAGAAAGCAATAAATCCAAAAATCCTTCAGAATATGAAAAAGTAATGTTTCAACTAGAAGAGAAAGACGAAAGTGAGAAGGGTGGTCTAAGTTTTGTCATTGAAAGAAATCCTCGTAAAGGCAAAAAATGTGTTATAACACCATTGTCAGAACAAATATGTGATTCAACATCAGTCTCAGATTCTTCTTTTGCGAATGACAATGTAAATGAAGGAAGTGATTCACTTGAAAACATAGAATGTATATCTATGTTGAATCAACATGAAAAACGGTTACTTTTCACCTTTAAAAAGGATTTGGAGAGACTCAATGTGACATCAAGACTGAAAGTGACTTTTCCATATTATAATAATGAAAAAAAGAAAAGTAATAGCAATGACACTGTGAAAGAATTTTTGATGATTGTTGGAAGTGTGAATGACGATATAAAAACTGAAAATTGTTCACAAGAAAGTAGTGGATCTGCAAAAGCCGTACAGGATGATGATTCCATGTTTACTATTCCATCTGATGATTATGAAGCTGTTGAAAGCAAATTTGGAATGATATTCTGTGATTTCCCTGCTGTAAGTTTTTTTTTTTCTTTGGTTTTTTGGTTACTTGTATTTAATCTTTTTATTCTTCTGATATTTACATTTTTTTGGTATTCAGAATAATTTGTCAACCATTCCTGCTGCTTCTCGACTTTGGACCAGAAAGTCAGAAACTATGAAGACAGCTCCTGTTGAAATATATCCTGTTACTTCACTTAATAAAGTAAGAAAATCTGTTTTATCAGTTTTCTTCATGTTATTTTAAGAATAAT
This sequence comes from Gryllus bimaculatus, assembly GCA_017312745.1. Classification (NCBI taxonomy): domain Eukaryota; kingdom Metazoa; phylum Arthropoda; class Insecta; order Orthoptera; family Gryllidae; genus Gryllus; species Gryllus bimaculatus. The sequence goes on from BOPP01000030.1 coordinate 1,943,503, forward strand.
GCTTGCATTGCCGTAATTTGTTTTGAGCATTTATGTTCACCAAATATTTATGTTGTTTTAGGTCAAGTGGAATCCAAATTGCCGTAGTTTCTTGTGGCTAGCTGCAGGATATCAGTGCGGCTTGATAAGAGTACCATGTATTTCTGGCATGCACAACAAGGAGGTAGAACAACTTTTAAGGCATACTACTTGGCAAAAGGTTTAAGAAAGGGTGCCAGTCTTCTATAGGTTAAAATGACTTGTTAGTCTTTTCAATGTAAATATATAAAGGTTATTGTAAAAATAGAATGAATGCGGGTGTGTTTGAATTTTGTAGACATTTGTAAAAGTCCAATTCTAAGTACTCTTTGGATATATCATGAGATTATTTGCATTGTCTTTTTATGAACGTTTTGCAAAATCAAGGACGATCCTACCTCACAGAAAATTGGTAGCATCCTTTGTATATTTGTTTGTACATACATATATATATGACATATAGAACTGCAATTTTATTTAAAATAAAGGGTTCTGCGAGTGTGATAAGATTTCAGGTTTCATATGTATATGATCCAAAGATTTGTACCTGTGATCTTCAAAGACAGTTTTTTGTAGGTGCTTGTAGAATATAGCTTGGAAATAAGCTTGATTAATATTAATGAGCTGTAATTAATCCAATAAAAGACAAATTCAAGAATATTTAAGAAATATTTAATTGAACTGAATTCTCTGCATTTTGTGCTCTTAAATTTGCTTCAAGCATTGTCACATTGAAATAGTGGTGCGAGTCAGTATTTGCAAACTTCTCAGGATAAAATCAAAATAGTTTAAATGCAGATTGGATGTTTCATAGTTAAAATGTACTCCAAGGTTTGTAAGGTATGGGGAAAGATGTGCTGTTTTATGTAAATAAGATTAATAAGAATGGAGACTTTATTTTATACAACAAAATACAATTTTTCTTTAAGCAACAGTGTTTTAGCGTATGAATAACCCTTTACATTTCCAGAGGTTTTCCTTCTTTCTTTTCAAGTAGCTGGGTGAAGTTTTTCTAGAAAAGTAACACTATTCTCTCCGACAGACTGCTTTAATGTGTGACAAAAATTGAAATAGTTCATTTAAAAGTAAGTTGTCTTTGTTACTGCAACGAGTCAGTACACATTCATTTCCCTGCTGTAAGATTATCAAACATTTTCTTGAATTGCACACATCCTGAATGGTTCAGTTCATCATATCCAGGAATTGCTGTTTTAGCTTTTGCAAACCATTTTGTGACATTTGGATACTTGCTAATATCAAAACCGACAATCTGAAATTGAAATGATTTTCAGGTATTATTGATTCAGGAATACCCATTTCCACAGTAATTACTAATCCTGTACTTACATCTGCAGTTGACACTGATGCTGCAATTGCAAGGTCAGCTATTGTGAGGCTATCTCCTGCAATCCAAGATTGTCCCTCAAGGAACTTATCCAAGAAGAAATAAGCCTCTTCTAACTTTGCTAACTTATCTGGGTCAAATGAAGCTCCCGCAAAAATGACAGGATACTGCAATATCACATGTTATTATTTTGTCAATCGTTGGAATGAGAATGTCAAAATATATTAAGTTTAACGTACATAATATTCGGCAAATCTTTGATACAATGTTCCAATGTCAAAATATAATCGGGCATCAACTAGAGCTCTCTTCTTAGGTTCTTTGGGGTACAGTGAATCATCTTTTCCATACTGTTGCACAAGATATCCCATAATTGCACGACTAGAAGAAAAATTGAATTTAAAAATGTTTAAATTATATTAATCACATTATTAGCAGTAAATTATTTGCTGTTTGTACCTTTCCCAAAGAACAAATCCATTGTCATCCAAAGTGGGAATTGTGTGTTGTGGATTAAGCTGAAAATTATTTAATTAAATGTCAATTAGAAAATGTGATATTTTCACAACTCACTGAAATTAATTTTTGAAAAATACCTTGAGAAAATCTGGTTTTAGATGGTCACCAGCCATGAGATTAGTTAGCTTTAAGTTCAATTCCACACCAACAGCTTTAGCAGTAAGCAGAACTGATCTGCATGGAGCACTTCCAGGAATGTAATAAAAGTCAATGGGCATCTTGAAACAATGCTACTGCTGTAAACATTTGAAATGGCATAAAAATCTTCCTTATAAGAAAATGTTTTATCCTAGAGTAGAAAGAAGATCAATGGGGAGTCATCAGAGGGCCAATGATTGTTTTTAACAAACGTTTCAGGAAACAAAAAAATCATTGATATTGTTAATGAAACTTTTAAAAATCAAAATCTGATCAATTCATTACAAGTGTTTCATTATAATGTATTACAGCATCATTAGTTGTGGATTAAAAAAATTGGAACATTTTACTAAAAAATTGAAGAGCCAAAACACTTTTTTGAAATATTTGAAGTACAGGTGTAGTTTGATAGAAAATGTTACCATGTTGTGAAGATTCATATGCCTCTCCCCCCCTCTTAAAAATGTAATAGATTCATCATTGATACAAATATTGATGTGAGAAAGTATTTTTTTTTCTTTTGTAGAGCCAGAAACAATTTTTTGGTTTAAATTAATGCACATGTATATTATTAGTTATATCATTTTCATAATTATAGAAATCGTCAAAAATGTCAATTTCAAAATTTAACCGGTAGACTTCGGAGCCCTCCTGTATCCACGGGACCTTGATAGCTAGTGTTAATAACATCCATCTTCCATCGACAGTAAATTTTTCAAAAGTTTTTTTAACTATATTAATTTGGTAAAATAAATTACGGGCGATAGAGATATTTTTAGATTGCTGTTAATACAGATATATGGTATCGAAGAGCAGTCACAAAACGGCGATATTAAAGAAAAATGTTAAAAATATAATTTTTTCGGCATATAACGAGATTGCTTTCAAACTCCTGGCTTCTTTAACCAACGTCAACATCTAATCGAAGGCATCTTCAACATCTCTCGCTAGAGAAAAAAGTTTATTATCAAGGAAATACGGCATTGTTCCTCGGAAGCCGGATAGGAATCACTTCATTTAGCGGTCTTCGACTGCTGTGTACTCACCGACCAACCCTGGAGCAAAACAAAATACACTGCACGCGCTAACCACGAAGCGGAGACCGACGGAGACTGAAGCGTGAAAGCAGGGAACCGGCTTGATATAGTGGCTGGGGGAGTGGGTCGCCTTTTTTTGTGGCTGGTCGTTGGCGTGAGCACTAAAGCGGACTGGTGGGGGCTAACACGGCGGCGATCCTCCTCGCTAGTCTGCGATAGAGGAACCTGTCACGCAAAGCTGGATCAAACTCAAAACTTTCTTCTGACGTTTGGGATGCTGCTCGCTCATTCAAAGTGGATCAGACTCACAGTTTTCAGGACAATAAGAGGCATGGCAGGTATGTAAAATGTTCAGAGAAAGGTAAAATAATTTAGTTTAGAGGGATTTTCCCCTCCATTATACATTGAACAAGGACAGTTTTGCATTACACTGTTAGATATTAAAAATCATTCTTAAAATAATGGATATACTTTTATCAATTTTAGGGATATAAGCCCGTTACTATTATAATACTAATTGAATTAAAATAAAAAATGTCTCTCGCTACTTATGCCATTGCAATGAACTTTAGAAATGCTTTTATTATTGGCAAATGTATAGTGTAATAAGTCGAAATTCTTAAATGACCACAAATACACCAAACCCGTTTTAATGTTAGCTTATTGAAAAAAAACTTGGAAAGAATATTCCCTAATAAAAGGTCCCGTTTTATTCTATTCTAGCCGGATGCTTTTAAGCTCACTTCGTATCAGTTTTATTTTATATTTGAAGGCTGTTCATCAAGGAGCGAAATCCCGAGGGCGAAGTGGACAATTCCTCCCCACTGACAGTTTCTGACCCTCTTCCACCACAAAAACCATTTCTTGGAATAAGAGTACTCGTATACCATCTTTAGCTACAATTAATTTGTTTTGATTCTTACCGGACGACCTTCTGTTAAATACTACATACTTAACGGGCGATGGCTGTTCACAGGGTTTTTATTCCTGTTTGTGATACTGTCGATTTCACAGTTAGTATTACGAAAATAATACTTTTCTGTTACGCAGACTATAAAAGTTTCGGAAAGCATTGAGTTCGGAAGATCAAGGAATATTGAATTGAGGAAAAATCCTGGGTATAGGTTAGGTGTTTGTGTTGTTCAGACAAGTTTTTGGTATTTGATATTTTCAGCATTACGTGACATTCTATGTCGTTTGTACTTCACCAACCATTAACCATTCCCCATAGCTTCACAATATCAAAATACAATTATTGCTCTTCAATGTTGAATCATGAGACAAGTTTGAGAAGTAGAAATATTGTTGGTATTTTTTTTTTAGTTTACGAGAAATTTATTCATAGTTTTAAAATGAAGCCATACTACCTATATTTTTCTCACTAGAAATATATAATCATAAAACAAGGAATGCAATGATCTATTATTTCTCAATGTTTTGGAAGTAATTTGAGTATGAAATTACACTTCAGGGCGTGTTTTTAAATTAAATGGAGAATAGTTCCGTTTGGAGCCCTTGTAATTGTCGCCTTAGGTGGCCTTCTCCAAAGGCGAAGGGAGGTGACTTACAGGGGTGGTAATGAGGGTTAGAAGCGTAGCTCCAGCAATTCATGCTCTTGACCCGAAGGATACAGGAACAAACATCAATAAAAACGGACGGAATGAAAAAAAAATCCGTCCGTTCATCAGAAATTATCTTTTCTTCTACGAATTCAAATTCCAAACCATCGGTTTATAGCTCTTGAAAATGCGGTCAGTTCGTCAGCCCTAGCACTCACGATTGCAAATATGCAATGCTGTCGATGGGGGACACAAAGAGTATTTATGTAAATAATTCAAGTATGCTTCATATTTTATTAAGTTTGTCTGTAGTTATGTATGTCTTATTTTATTTTTGTAAATTTATATTGATAACAGAGTTATATTCTTTCAAGAACATATTGAAGTTTGTTTTGTTTAACCTTTGGTATACTACTGATGTACTACTGAAGTTGTGTTAAAGTAAATAATAACAGAAAATGTCTACTTATCTATGATATGATGAATTATCTCGAGTTATTATAGAAAAAATCTACAACTATTCATCCATCTCTTGTACTAGAAGATGATTAAGTTTCTCGAGAAAGTGAAAATATTACAAGGGTTGCCTTTTATATTTCAGGATTAGAGAAAAAACGAATATTAATATCGAAATACTTTATGTTTTTCAAAATATCCCCATGAAGATCTATACACTTTTGTATTGCATTGAACCAATTGTCGAAGCACTTTTGCCCATCTGATTGAGGTATCTTCTCAAAACATGCATTCTGAATGCAGCAACGTTCTTCAGGTTGTCGGAAAAACGTTGACCTTCAAGTTTGTTTTTTAGGACGGGAATTAAAAAGGTCAATCAGTGCAAGTCGAACTATGGGCGGATGACCATGAATCGATGTTTTGGGTGCTCAAAATGCAGTTGTTTGAGCCGATGTGTGGAGTGCATTGTCGTGGTGAAGAGTGATCGTCTTCGGCGGTTGGTTTTCCTGATTTCTTGGAAGACGGCTGGCAAACAAATCGTGGAGGTTTTTAATTTCAGATCGATATGCACAATTCTTTATATACATGGCTTATAAAACAAGTCATTTTAAGATTCAGGGTACCCAAAAAGTTGTCATGTATTGATTTTTTTTTATTTCGGTATGTGAAGTGAAGAGTTGAAGGCTATTGATTTTATCTTATTGTAATACGTTTCTGTGGAAGAACAGTTTTCTTGGGAAAAGGGTTTTTATGGAGTTTCTGGGGGCGATTATAGACTGCGGACGTTCAGAATCTAAAAGCAGGTACTTCAAATTCTCTTTGAAGTAATGATGAAGAAAGTAATGATTCTTTAACCTTTTTTAACATTTGACTGTAATTAAATCTTCTTACACAGAGAATTTTTAGTTAGGAAATGGAGATGCTCTTTGGGAATTGTCGTTTATTTCACTGGCACCGACAACCACTACTAGCCAACAACCTACACTTACCTTAGAAACTAGATACCTGATCTGAATATTTTAATGTAATTTCCCTGGAAAATATATTTTCAAAATCGTGACGTCATTGTTAGAATTTTTCCGTATTTTTTGCCACCCTGAAATGTGAGCAAGCATGTGGTTGCGAATACTTTTGCATGCCAAATTTCCAAGCATTTTTTATTCAGAGTGTGTGATTATTGAGAAATGAAGTGTAAACTTGACTTGTCACGACGAATGACTGGTCATGACGGAGGTCATAGAAGCGCAGTACATACTTTATTAGAAAGACGATTCTTGGAACATATCGTATCTGAGATATTCCGTTTCCAAATGTAACGAAATGCACACGTAATTCTAGATAAAATGCGCACAGCGTCCGTGGCCCTACTGGCAATTTTGAAAGGATACTCTTAGCCATACGTAATAAGTATTTTTTTGCTCGCAAATAGTCCGACTTCAACTACGCGTGAATGCACCCTGCATTAACCCGGGCTCAGAAACATTATCTCGGTGGCAGGTGCATGTCATTTTTATCAGGGGAACAGCATTCAGCTAGATCCGATTTTTATCCCCCAGGGTTGTTAGCCCTGGGGGTATGGAAGATGAAATGGTATGATAATGAGGGGTGGGAGGACAACACATACAAACACAAATACATCCATGTGCGAGGCGGGACTCGAATCTGCGATCTTCTAGTCCGAGACCGCTACGGCACTACTGCCTTGGCTTTATAACACTTATTATTATTATTATTATTATTTATTCTATTTTATTCATTGAATCCCCTAGTTCCCCCATTTTCACGTTTCAATTTGGAAAAATGTTATACATTGAGGGAAGAGTCTCTGCAAGCCATCAAGCAATTTTTAAATTGTTCAACTTATATTGTATTTATTGTTTTTTTAGTTATAATTCCATTATCCTGGACGTTTTATTTATTTTCTGGTGAAATATATAATGTGTAAATAAAAAAAGTTTAATGGAAAAGAGGGTCTAGATATGTAGTAACCCTCTCTCATAATTTATGCTGAACACCTCTATGAAAATATGTAATTTTACCAAAATATGTAAAATAAAAATGCTTTTAACTGGTTCGAAAGTTTTGTAAACGCAGGGAAAACGTATGAATGCATGTGTTTCATACCTGTAAATATGTACATGACAATCGGACCATTTTCGAAATGAGTTGGCTGCCTGTGAAAACAAGTTTTCTACACGTAATTTCTGAGTACCCGACGGGAGTAAGCTTCTTTCGGTTCTAAACTGTGTCACGGAATGTCATTAGTGTGAAATGGGAGGAAAATGAATGTGTAGAATTCAGTTAATGCTAATCCGTGGCTACCATTCACCCCAGTTTTTCCTACTTCAATTTATCACATTGGTATTAAAATATATCGTGTTAAAGATGTTACATTTATAGTTTGAAAATAGTAATATTTGCAACCTGATATAAGATTTTCCTACCATGTCCGCCATGCTTTGTTCTATTAAATAAATTGCTATATGCCTAGCGGATATTGTATTGCATTCTAACAACTAGGGGCATTTCACTTTCTCGTGGCCATTCATTAGGAGCATTTTTGTTACGAAAATTGTCCTTTCTTTGACGTTTATATAAATCATTAATACGAAATTTCAACGCATTATTCTGGAGAGAATCATTGCTTGACTTTAGGAGTATTTTTGTCTTCCCTCAGAAGTATGTTTTTTTCTAAAAAGATGTGAAAATCTTCAGCGATTTTATTTTGAGGTGAATTATAACACGTATTTTTTAATAATTTTTCCTTTGACTCGACTTTGTTGGACAGCTTTCTTGGAATTTGATTTTATAATTGCAAATAGTTTGTAAACACTACAATATTGAATCGAAAAGTGCGCTTGTAGAATTTTATTAAATCTTGGTTCCAGAAATTTTGTACGTGCATTTTTTGGTAGAATTGGCATACCATGCGAATCGGTAAAAAATATCCATTTATGGGATACATCTCAGTGGTGAGGCGTCCAGCTATTGATTGATGCGGCGATGACAGAGCAAAATAATAAAAATATTGTGTTTTAAGTATTTTAGACTACTTACAACTAGTACAACGTAAAAAATAAGTTGTTGAAATAAATGAGTTTGAAGTTTTCACTTTGTATTGATTGATTAGTGATTCCGGGCGCGTCAACGGCTAAGGCCATTATTCCCGTAAGTGCAGTGAATGTTTTTGTTCGGGAGGTGGCGGTGATCTTCCCCAGCTAGATGGCGAGATCCGGCTCCGACCTATTGTCTGCTTGCGGGTTTTCCTTCAATCAGGTATCCAGCGAGGCACCGCCTCTGCTGGATCAAGCCCTAAGTCCTCGACCGGTCTCCTGAGATGTGAGGTAGTGTAATGCATGTAAGTGTAAGTGTGCGTAAGTAAGGGGTAGAACAGGACAAGGAATTAAAAGATCACGCGCGGTCTGTGGCCCGTTTGCTTCGGTACTGCTCCGACTTTCGACTGGTGTTAATTCTATTATAGCTAGTGTCGAAAATCCTGCCACCGTGGGGGCTCGAACCTGGGACCACCCGGTCAGAGGCTGTTGAATTGAAATGCATTGTACTTGAATTCACACTTCTTCCATTTGTTTGTGGAATACTGAACTGTAAGATACGCAGTTGCTGGTAGGCGATAGACCAGTCTGCAATTGCAGTATTACAAAAGTCGTATTTTTTGAGTTGTCCCACAATTGCCGCTCACGTGCGATGTAATCACATTTTTGATAAATAATTTGATAAATAGTCCAAAAACAATTAGATCGCTAAGGAATCGCTAATATTATTGTTTGGAATTGAGAGCCTACCGCCCGATCTCGGAAACACAGTTCTATATTCTGCACAAACTTTCTGGTTCTGTGCGAAAACATCCGACGCAGCCGACCAATTATCAAGGCCCATTCACAATGCAAACCTAAACACAAGCATGGCGTTAACATAAAAGTTAGACTACGTCCATAAGCGGACTATTTATCATTTACGTTAAAAACAGTTAAAATGAGTGTGACGTCATATGAGGAGAAGTTAAATTTATATCCAGAAGCAAAACAAGAGGCCATCTCAGCATTTGCTCAAGAATCTGGGAAACTGGACGAAAACCTGATCGAGATGGGGTTCATTGACCCAGACGCTGAAGTAATATACTTGTTACAAGTTCTTTAGAATTATACATTCTAAATGGTAAATAATACACTAAATGTCGTTGCTAAAATTAATATTAATTTCTTTTTGGATGCTCTGTATAGTCTCTAATTGTATAGAAATAGTTGTGTAGCAGAAAATATTTTACTTGGGACTTAAACTTTTGTATCAAATTTAATCGTTTAATGCCATCTGGTAAGGTGTTGTAAAATAATGTACATGTATTGTGTGTGAATTGATTGTACTGAGCTGTTGATACTGTCACCTGATGATTATGATTACTACGTCGAGTGTTGTAGTTATAAACAACGGCGTTTGCTGAAAATATAGTCCCGCCCTTGAGTCATTTTTAATAAAAACCACTGATTCATGTATGAAGAGACAAAGTAAGGGTAAGATACCTTGATTGATAAAGAGAGGTTTACAAGAATCACGTGGGTGAGATTTGCTTATTATTCGTAGAATTCTTTTTTGTAATCTAAAAGTCTGGGAGCTATAAGATGTATTTCCCCAGAACATTATGCCATATCTCAGGCGGGAATGAACATTCGCAAAATATACACAACGAACAGTAAGAAGGCTGACAGAATTTCAAAGAATTCGGGAAGCGTAGCATAATGAACTTAATTTAGTGTTAGATTCATTTAAAAGTACGTTCCATTTTAGGTTTGACTGAATTGAAAGACCTAAAATTTTGTTACTTCAACATCAGTCATTTTCACCGTTCATTTTCAATGGATTACAGAGCTGTTTATTTGAAACGGAAAACTGTTTTAAAGAGTTTTCTTTCCATTTACTATTAATGTGTTATTACGGAAGCAATTTGAAATATCTGATATTGAACTATTTACGGTTTCTTTATTGCAAATAATGTTCGTATCATCCGCAAAGAGAATTACACTTCAGGTTTAATTGATGTTAGTGAGTTTTTCCAGCAATGCGACACGTCAAAGGCCCGTGAATGGCCGAGGGAGGAAAGGGGGCGCCGCGAGTCGATAGCTTGCGACAGAATGTGCCAAGTCGCGCGTGGCGGCTCTGGGGCACGCGACCTTCACGCAGCGGCGCGAGGGGCGCACGGGAGGCGCGGTTCGAACGCCCTGCGCGACGCCATTGTACGGACGCTGCCATGGGAACGTCAACAGCCCACAACACTTGCGGAAGCAGTGCTCCCAAAAGGAAAATCAAAGGTGGGGGGGGGGGGCGAAAGACTGTAGCTCTGATTGTTCAAAGACTCTGATGCTAATTAAAACGACAGAACTCGCATATTTTATTATGGAAGAAAGCGTTGTGTAGAGTTAGTGTGAATAAATCTATTTTACGCCGGCTACTAGTTTTTATTGTCCCCAGCCAGTGGCCCTAGCGGTCATTTATTACCATGAGGGATACATGCGCCGAAACTCTTTGGCTTTTACAGCAAAAAATGAGGCAGTACTACTAACTTAACCGGTAGCCGGTGTTTTGGCCGGCCACCTAAGGGGTATACATACACAAGGAATAGTTTTTTTTCTATTCCTCTTCTCTTATAGTTTCTTTCTTTCTTTAGTCCTGTTTCTTTCCTTTTTTTTCACTCATACGTAAGTCATACTTATTTACCAGTCCTATCTATCAAGCGCACTCTTCACAGCACACTATTCACACTGCACATTTCGCCACGGAACCGACTTTGCTCAACGCGTCCGTGGCGGCTAGGCTCTGCGTACCCTGGCGACAAAAACCAGCGGCTCCACGGTCCCCGCTGCGTCCCCAACGGCCGGTGCCACACACGTCTCACAGGCGGCCGCGCGCTGCTGTTTGCTGCTGGTGTACGCTTGACCAGCCTGGTGTAACGCTGCCCCTGTACCTTCCAACAAATTCGTGCCTTCAAGAACAAGGCCCTCAGAATAGCAGTAAACGACCCTTGGCACGTAAGTAATAAGAATATGCACAATTGATAATCGCAAACATCTCTCATAATTTGTTTTTCAAAATTATCCAATGTCCGGGTCATCCCATTTCAACCTAGGTATAAACCGACCCGCTGAAGTTACTGAAATTAGCAATACTCTATGGATAGCTAACAAATGTACCCTTGGTGTCTATATAGTATGCATTCCTTTAATTGTAATGTTTAAGGAAGGTCGCCATAGCCACCCCTTTTGTATCATCTTTGGTTGAAATTTCTCTCTCTCCCAACAACTGAAAAGCCACATGGCTTTGCGTTCTATTGCCACTATATTTTACATTTGAAAAAACCGAATTGTCTTTGATAATTGTTGCACAATGTTATTTAATGTTGTCACTGTCAGTCTGAAATAACTTTCATAAGTCTTATGGAATAAAAAATGTGTGAAATGCGAATAACTCCGGCAGTACTGCCAAAGGGCAGGTCAAGACCCAGCGCAATAGCTTTGTAGCGCCAATGGAAAGAATCGTCGGTTCATTAGTACTGCTAATGTAGACAAATAGACGAGTAGCTTTTCCTACTTCAAGTCACTAGAAGCAATAGTACATAAGTTACAATATCAATATTACTAATTTTGAATGCGTCCGGAAAATAAAATGAAAATAATCTACCTCCGGCCATGTGAGATGTATCTATGGTTTCTTTAGACGCCCTGGATCCTGGAAAAAATATGAAAACATTTTCACTACTAACTAGCAAAATATCCGTAGTTTCCTGGGATTTCTTCACATCCCGTCCTTAATCAATTTTATATAAACCACGGTATTTAAGATTATTATTTTTAATATAATTGGTTCAAATTTTAGCAAAACACTGTAATTATCTTTCATTTTTCAGCACATTGTTATTAGAGTAACATTTTTTTATCTTTCACATTGCCACTGATCTAACGAATCTACTAAACAACAGTTCTGTCGCACCGCTTCTGGCCTCCAGTGAAATATTTTAGAAATCAATCTGGTCTTAGCGCCGGGGGAGGGCGGCTGATGGCCGAAAGGTCTGAGACTCGCGTCGATAGCGTCGAAGTGGATGCAGTGAAGAGACGGGTTGGTGGCCCCGAGCCACCCGGGCCTCGGTCTGCCCGACCCCCAATTCGGCCCTTGGCTTCGTCGTTGCAGTGCCCGATACTCGTGGGCAATTGAGTAGGGATTCGTCCCGGCGTGTTGTGAATGGCGCTTAATCAGACTGCAGGGCTAGCCCGGCCAGCTAGTAGGTCGGAGCTGGCAGAGTGCCCCCTTCCAGGCTTAACGGAGGAGGCGCCCCGCCGGGGTGCCGGGGTATCCGGATGTCAGCCCAAAGGCGTACTCGCATGCCCGCGGGGAGTGCGGAAGAAGGCTAGCCCCTAGGTGCTCACTTAAGGGAGTAAAATCCTCCGGGGAGGAATTGAAATTACAGCCTCCGGCCATATGATAGGTGTATAAATACCCTGGGACAAATGCTACAACACGTGGTTTTGTTCAGCAGCATTTTTACTGCTGCTGATCACTAATTTATGTACATTTCCGGTACCGGAATAAAATTGTGAGGGAACTGCAGCTTCTACAAGGCCGCGAAATGTCTTACTGAATTCGTAAATAATTCAATATCTCGGAAAAATAAGAAATTCAATGCTGTTTCAAATATAATTTTCATATCTCATGTTAAATAATTAATTTGCAAAGCGCTATCGTTGGAACTAATTCCTCTGTGTAATAATGACATTACAACATTTTTATCAGAGGCGAGGCGCGGCATTTTTGCATGGCCATCGCTAGATTTGCCCATATATTTCTTTATGGAGTGTCGGGGGAGGGGTGAGTTGCAATATCATTGTTTTTTTTCTTAAATGTTCAAAACTAAGATCATTTTTCTGATGTATTTTCATATTTTAAAAAATCTCCTGGACTCCCTTAAGGTAATATTGAATTACTTTAGACATCTTGGTGAAATTGAAATTCATTCGATCCAATAAGTGTGAAATGAAATAACTGTTATGTAATTTGTTCTGTATTCGGATACCATCATTATGAATAATGCTTGTTCTGCAAGAAAGCGCACTCATTCCGCGTGAACAATTCGAAATGGACAGCCGACTGAGCAGCTGCTGCCGTGTCAGCAAAAATGCATCGAAAGGATGTTCTACACAGTCATGAGCCGACCTCGCTGCCCACGAGTCGAGACTCTGTAAAAAACGGGCAGAATGTCACTCGATTGAAAGTTGCCAGAGTGTAATATCATTAGCAATTTCAAAAACAGGCGAAGAAAAAAAAATCAAGGAACGCCAGACAATGCTACTGATCCGTACAATGACCTTATGTGCCCATATATATAGATTGTAAAGGACTTAAATTCATAAAAATGCATATAATTTATTTTCTAAAATAATGCTTGACGTTCGGAAGCTGTCATGTTCTGTATTAAATAGATATTTTAATTATATATGAATTTATAAGATATATATAACATCCTACTTTACTAAATATACAGACACAAGCCGTCATGTTGCAGTGACAAATGTTTGAATGAAAGTTGACGAAATCTTCTTTCTCTCCTAAGGATTCCAAGAGTCATTTCTCAATTCATACAAGGGACAATCTGCACATTCAATTATTTCCTTGAGTTTATTTTTTATAATAATGTATTATTTTTCAAGCAGAAAAGCTGTTGGATCTGGTATCGTGCAAAATAATGTAAACGGGAAATTTCGGTAAAAAGCAGACAAAATTTTCATTCAAAAATTTTACCAATTTTAGTGGAATTTTTTCTTGAAATGTTGCAATTCTATTAAAACCAATCCCTTCATATTGTTAAATCCTAGGAATTCATTTTTTTAGAAAACCTTAATCGAAAACCTTAAAAGAAAACTAAAATCCTTAATAACTAAGGAAGGCAAATTTTGAATACTTAAAAACATCAGATCGCGGTGTGCAAAAATTGTACATGCTGGAATAAAAATGAGATCAGTAATGAAATTGTCAGTGTAATAAACTAGGAATTTAAAAAAAAAAGTTTTCATGAACCTTAAATTTGCAGGACTGTGTTATCCATCAGTCCTTTGTGTGCGGCAACGCGGAGATAAAATCAATCAACTTCTTGATATTTCTGACCAAGCTTGGCCGACATTACAACGTGTAATTATCTGACAACGGTGATCGGGGAGGGGCATTGTAATGCAAATTTCCTTCAACAAATCCTGTAGGAAAACTCTTCCATTGTGAGCTCCTTGTTAAGGGATGACACGTAGATGGCCATCGACGCTTAGGTTTGTGAAGTCAGGGCACTTGTGCGATAACCGTGGTTTTGTGAAATGTGACTTTAGCAGTGAAGAGGAGTCTCTCTCGGCATATGAACTTCCTAGCAAGTTAATACTCTGCCTCTTTGCTGGTTATAGCGGCTACGAAAAAATAACTCTTATACTGTTAAGCCGATTATCCCTTACGACCATATTTCACACTAACGTTTCGGCATGTTTTAAATGACCAAAGCAATCGACGTTTTATGTTCATTGAAATTACTTCAACTGCATTTTTGAAGGATATTTGCATTGTGAAATTTCTCTTTCGAGGAAGTTGCGTACATAGTGTTTCATAATGAATGTTCATAGGAGTAATGGTATACATAAAAAATAAAATAATGTTAAGATGAAATATAGAAATGAAAACTCAGAATTAATCGTAAACTTCTTGTTGAAAAAATACGTCGTTAGGAATATTTAAACATTCAACTAATGAATTTAATTAAGCAAACATGGATGACTTTGGACACTGCAATAAGCCAAAGTCTCTTTCCACTTCGGTTTCGCAGCGTTTGCTTTCTGTATTTGATCGTATGCACGAGGGCAGGGATGTCTATAATCCCAAGTGCCCGAGTCTGTTTCGATTGCCATTTTGGAACACTAAATCTTTTTAGGGAAAGCTTTCCTAGGTTTTTGATGGTTACATATACAATGATCATTTTAATTTTTCTAAAATATTGGATTATAAGTTACTACCATATATTTGTTTAATAGGCCTGATGAAAATGAGAAAACATCAAAGCCTGGACATAAACATATTTTATTGTAATATTCAATTTTTTAGCTATTGCCAAGGCATTGCACATAATATAGAACTAGGTCCAGAAAAGAAGTGGCAAATATTGCATTTTTAAATTTTCATTTCTTCGCAAAAGGTAAGGGAGTGCCGCTCCCTCCGACATGAAGGTTTACTTACAGCTTTTCCGCTGATTTGAATGAATAATAAGGCAAACAAGACATAACTGTTTTGTAGGGTAATGTCACCACATCAACCATAGTATGCCTCTACGTTCTTCTCTACTCGTAGATCATGCGGACTTCGCGCTCTTTAGTGGAATACACATTGCGATCAGTGTGTCCCCTTTAAAGCTCGCCTCGCGTTTCTGGCAGGCCGTTTCCCCGGGCCTTTAAACTAGGCCTCTGGAACGGCAATGGAGATAAGGTTGCTTTGCACGCGGTGATATGATTTTATTGCATTACTCTAGCGTGGTAGCAGTTTGTGTCAAGGGGTGACTGACCTGCCATTGGCCGCTAGTGGGATGTTATGTAAGGATGTTTATTTGAAGAACTATACCGTAAGAGATGTTTGCTTCTCTTTTCCTCTGACGACGTGCGGTAGTTACGTAGTTGTCAAGAGAATCCATTCTTTCCGCTTGAATACGAGCATGTTCGACAAATTTCTTCTCAGCCTTGAGACCAAACGCACGTCTGTGCTCGATGTTGTACACAGGTCTATGTTGTGTATAAGTTCACCATCTTGACTTTGAAAAATGCTTAACTAATCGAATAGTATTGGGAATTGTGATTTGGTTTTACGTGTATTCGATATGAGAGCGACAATTTCGAACGTGCATTTGGTTATATTTGAACACGTGCTCTCAGCTGTTTCTCATGCCTGAAATATTTATTAATGTCATTAGGCCCAAAAACACCAAGCAAGTCTGTTACTTGTGATATCGGCCGTTTATCGACTCATAATTTTCATAATACCATCTTCTTATAAGGAAAAATAATTTAAATAAGAAACGACGTTGCTTTCAATACGTAGTAGTGCAACGCCTTCTTCCATTTCAAGTTTATTCGATTCTTGCTTCGGACGCACATTTACCAAGATTTTATCGTAAGAACATACTAGAACAATTTTACCTGTAACAATTGCTCCTTAGAGTTATTGTAATTTTTGGTATTTTTA
Source organism: Gryllus bimaculatus (assembly GCA_017312745.1). Classification (NCBI taxonomy): domain Eukaryota; kingdom Metazoa; phylum Arthropoda; class Insecta; order Orthoptera; family Gryllidae; genus Gryllus; species Gryllus bimaculatus. The sequence goes on from BOPP01000030.1 coordinate 1,959,840, forward strand.
GGGCATCCCCTAGCCACACTTTCTCCCTTTGTCCCATTTCAAGATTAGTCGAACTTGTGTCATTGACTTTATAGAAACGAGCAACGGAGTGCTAGTTACACTGAATTGCAAAAATGAAAAAAATGAACTTTAATAAATAGTTCGAAAATAACTTGGCTCCTTAGCGGCCACCGGCTGTATAGAAATTAATAACCGGCTGTCATGAAGATTACCTTTTCATTCCGCTATGGGGTTGCGTGTTGCAGATGTATTAAAGGTCAATATTACGAAAAATCCTTAAAACACCGGCAGTTAAGAGTGGCTTTATTTGGTTGAGTTAAGCCGATATAACAGTACAGTATTACTTAGAGTTTTTCGTCTTTGATTAAAAACTAAATATAGTCCTTCATCACGTGAAAACAATTTGCTATTGTGTTTCTAGCATAGCAGCATGCATGAAAAAGTAATTAAATGAAAACACGCCACAACTATCTCATTCATTTATCAAATTAAGTTATATCAAGTAACATTTTCAAAATCAATACTTTTTTTCTTCAACTCGCATTGCGATAAGATGTATTTTATCGAACCTGCTGTTCCTCTTTTTGCCTTTTTCTCCCATACTCTCGTTCGGGCGATAATGACAAGGTCACAATGCCTCAGCAATGGGAGACTTGTACGTTAATATTAGATAATTTAGGTCATTAGGTAATTGAGACCAGAAAACTAATGTTGGGGCTGATTGCAACTTCATTTTGAATCGCTTGAAACCAAAGTAAATGATTATATCTAGCTGCTTAGGCTAACATGAGTTTTAGCGTTCTTACATTTTTGTATGTGCCTTTGAAAGTTGTAACCATATGAATAAAAGAACATGTAATCACTGCAATCATTTTCGTTATAATTCTCAAAAATGCACTACATAGTGAGATCGTACTACTTAGCTGGACACATTCACCAAGGCTCCATACTTGTTTCCTGCAAAGGAAGACTGCTATCTGAATTGACATTTCATGACCCATTTTGGGTACATTCTCTTTTTAACACTATATACAAAGATAGCCTAAAACAAGACAGGGAGCAACTACACTTCTGGGATCCCTTTTTCATTAAATATTCTTATTTACATACGGCATATTTTCCTAGTAAATAAATAAAACACGAAAAAAGTTAACTTTTATAGTAGAATAAATTAATATAATTGATTTTATGCTGAACTATTTACAGGGTTGGCAGGTGGCTTGGAGAGAGTCTTCTTCAATTGTATTATTCACATGGGATTCCCTAAACTGTAGTTAAAATTGATACCAATATTTTAACGTATTTATAGATAAAAATTCGGGTAATTCCGTAAGGCTGCGGGGCCCCTTCGAAATTTTCAGGGAACACCTCTACCCCCTCTTTGCGCACGCTAATATAATTAACATTATTGTCACCATTGAATGCAATTCATTTCGTAGAAATAAAATGCAGCAAGTTGGCAATAGAAAGTACTATTTTTAAAGGAAAGAGCATTATTAAATGGATTTGATACTT
>BOPP01000030.1:1961577-1979154 GCA_017312745.1 Gryllus bimaculatus
AGGCTCCAACCTCTTGTTTTTTCATTCATGTGGCGTAAACTTGGCGTGGCACTTAATTGCAGTTTTAAAGAAAAATGCAAAACAAATAGATACTAATTTCTTTCCAATAAGTAAAACAAATGTGCAGATTCATTAAACAATCAGGCTGATACTGAGTTCTTTGGAATACAAAATATTAGACAAGATTTGAATTAAGCATCTTATGGCTCGCCGAAAATACCAGCATAAAACAGGTGTCTTCAGCGCTATCTCCGCTTCTCGAAGCCATTCAGAGTGAACATTACGCGTACACTGTTCGCACCGCTCTCGTTTGACGTAATGTACTAAGACAGAAATTGTGATTAACTCCCAATCCGGACATTTTCTGTTTCAGTTTTTGAAGACAGTATGATTAAGTATTATCAAAAACAATAAATGAATATTAGGTTCATTGTTATTAATGCGTGGAATCCGTTCTTCAGTAAATGGTGACTCCCGCCGTGACTCATCATATTTCTTAAATTCATATTATTGGTAACTTCTTGAAGTTCAGATTTGCTTCAAAGAAGTTGTGTCCATTTTCTTCTTTTGAAGGATTCTAATTTACAAGAAGCAAATTTCTATAATTGTTTTTCATTGTATAATTTTCTTAATAGATTGCCGCACCTCGTTGTATAATAATAGTGATACCAATCACAAGGTACTTTACAAATCAAGCATTGAGCCGTAACCAATCATTACGTGAACTATGGGACTTCATCGCACAAATGGAAGAGCTGTAGAAAAGTTAATACAGAGAAGTACTACAAATATGCACTAGATGGAAAATCGAAAACCTCAAAATAGGATACTTTCATGTCATTTATGCAGTGATATGGGATCAGTGCCCGAACCTTGGTTCTTGTAGGATATTATTTTAATGAGTGAGAGTTTTAATACAGAGAATGCTTTAATAAATTCCATGAATAAAACATAACTTGTGAAGAAACTTCAATATTTCTCTGATTTTCCTGAAGTACAGTAGAATTTGCTTACATATCGCAGTTACAGTACTTTCGACGGTATTTAAAAATGGAGCAGATCACAGATACTGAAAGTAAATTTTGTTTATTTGAAAAATGAAACTTCAGGGCGTCATAATGGATATATGTGAGAAGTTTGTATATCATTTTACCATTATTTATTAAATATTTTATTACAGTAAAATGCATGGAACATGAATTTCTCCCAAGGGAAGTGTCATTGTGGTGTGTCGTGATTTAAAAAAATAAATAAATTACGTTTAAGGCACGGATAATGAGTGCGAAATTACGCATTATAATTTTGCGCGTTAATTAAAGCTTCGACTAGTGATGTCAACCAAACGCATCGACCTTTCCCTTCCAAGATTGTAAGGTTTGGATAGAGTTTTCAGTAATTCAATATTCAATATCAATTAATTACTCTTTTAGTTTCGTGTTTTGCGCTTCAGAAGCTACTGGCCTGTTTTTCGTCGAATTGAGTTTTGCCGTCTGCAGGGTAAATTAATAACCAAACTTAGCTGGCATTTACATAGGGAAATAAAACAAAGTGTTTGAAAGTAATTGCAAGAATTCTTGACGATTGTGGACGAGCTAATAATAATAATAATAATAATAATAATAATAATAATATCTCAATTTTGAGAACTTTCTTATGTTTGAAAGCATCAGTGAATCATTAAAGTGAAATTTAATGCTCGCTTTTAATAACTTAAATAACAGTTATGAAGTTGTTGAGTTTTGACTGTTACTACTTAGTTTTCACGACAAAATCTTGAGATTGTTCTGAGCGTACACGAAACTGTTGAAGAATTAAACCCGAAGATTACAAAAGGCGAAATATCGTAACGATCGACTGCGGTGGTGAGTAATGTATCTAAACGCTGTTTTCTGCTTCAGCAACTCGAGCCCGGAAGATGTCTCCTAGCTGGTTGGCTCCCGCCTGGTTCAACTCTTCGTAGTCTTGCATTGATTCTTTGGCCTTGTTGTACCAGCGTGAGACGTGCGGGAACTTCCCCAGATCCAATCCAAAAGCCTGCGAACAAATAAGTCATTATTAGGAATGACGTAATTCATGGTTCCAATAGGATAAAAACAAATTTCACTTGTTGGATAATCACAATAAACGTTTTATTGTGTATTAATAATTCTTTGGTGCAAATAAGATATTTTAAGTTCGATAACATGGCACAGACTTTTTCGTATTATTAACGGTTATGTAAAATGATAATAGTAATGACATATATGACAGTATTTACTTCCAATTTTCCTCAAAATTAATTTTTTTTAATATTAGATATTTAAATAACTCTACTTTTAGTTCTTTTTTTCGAAGTAAACATTTTTTTTCGAAAATTTAAATTAATCATGGCAGTTATACAAAAATAAGTAAACAGGATATTCTCAAAAACCAATTTAAATTATTTCTTTTCTTTTGTGACAAACGTTTTGCGTGACAACATAGCAATGACATGACATAATTGCAATTTTGATTAAACAGTTTTATTTTGAAAAAGTAACACATTTGTAACTTTTTCAGGGCACGTCTGTAATAAGAATATTCATAATGGGAATACTGCTAAAGATGTGTTGCACTGTACCTACAGTAAATATTTCAACATTTGAGTAAATTTACAAAACGTGTTGTCTGGAGGGGGAACATGGTCCCCGTAGCCCCTCTTTGGATCCACCTCTGCCTGCGGGAGAGGATTACTTTACCTCGCCGTTGGATGTTGTGACGACGATGGAGTAGTCTGCGATGGTGATGCTGTCGCCGGCCACCCATTCATCGTCCTCGAGGAACTTGTCCAGGAAGCCGAACGCCTCCTCTACTTTCTTCCACTGCTCCTCGCTGGGCTTCTGACCGCGGAACACCACGGGCACCTTTAAGGGAGAGCGTCGCATTGGTACTCGAAAGCAACGAAAGAAATTGATAACATGCCATTCACTTCTAATTAGTTGCTTCGAAACGTCCATGGGCTATTTCTAGCACAACTCTAAAAATGAAGTTTTCACATAAACGTGCTTTCTGTTTTCTCTGGTAGTGAAGCGCAGGAACCGGTCGCTAACTCATCCATTAAGAAGAGTTATTAAAACGATTCATAGGAGTTCTATTTATAATAATTATAAAATGTTTTAAAATAACGGTTTTATCTGAAAATACGTCTTTTCCCGAATTGTTACAATTGCAGTCCACGAGAGAGATTATTTATGAGCCTTTTAATTCATTTGTATAATATCGTATGGAACTGTAGACACTATTTGACTATGAACAATATGCACTTAAGCAAAAAACTCAGTGTCAGTCTGTGAATTTGAAAATAATTATTACTGACTCTACATATCGTTCCGTTTCTTTGAAACTTAGCCACTTGCTCGCTAAGTATAAAATACATACTTTGGGTTATTTATGAAAAAATAGGGCTACTTTCATCATTCCCACCAAAGAATTATCGACACTGAATCATCTGTTGTTTTCAAGTATAATGAATTCACAACGTTTCTGAATTTGTATCTTTGCTGTACTGTAATATGCACAACTACTTTGGCGTATCGTTCTTCTATTTCCATTTTTATTCCTTTTTTCTGGAGGGGAAATGTGATTACCATTGGTTTTCTCTAAGTGGAACTACATACGTGGATTCAACAATGCTGTGTTTTTAGCGTATCATCTACATGCCAAGGTTTAAATAGATAACATTCCCTGTAGGTGTGAAACGCGTAAAAAACGGCAGTAATGGCCACACAAAAATATAATTGTAACTAGAAATGGCTCAATAGATATAAATGAAAAACGTGATTACAAATATATTTTATTTATATTACGCTATTAAACCTTTTAATAATTGAGAAAAAACAAATATTCTTGATCGGGAAGGTTATACAGTATATCGTTACATCGGCCTCCATGACTGTAAGTAATTTGGTTGTTACAAATAGTAAACAGTTTCGATATTTCTAGATATTTCACTAGTTTTCGCCGTGTCTGATATAATAGTTGATTCTATCATACACGAGACAAAAATTTTAAAACATGAACCTTAAGAGAAACCTCCAATAAAACTAACTTAAAAATAAATATGAACTTAAAAGCGGTGAGCTATCTGCACTCCAGTTTACTGACGCAGGTTCTTTCGCGGAAAGGAAGTACGATAACGCGCTTATAATGAGCTTCATGTTTTGCTTGAGCGAATCAATGGAATATGAAAACAAGTATAAGATAATATTTGGTTCATTGATTCTCAGAGGTGTTCGAATTTACGGAAAATGTTAGAAGATAACAAGGGTTGGATCCAGAAAGTATTTCAGGGTCAGTGAAATGCAGGAGGAAGAGGGATTTTAGTTCGTACCCATCTCAATATTTTTTGAAATAATAATAATAATAATAATAAAATAATAATTAATAGCGTTAAATAAAAATGGTGTATATAAATAAAGGGAATGTTACTTTTGATGTCATGCAGTGGATGTGTGGGTATGGTTTTGAATAAATTTGATAACATTATTATAAATGTTTGTCGAGGAGGGTCGGGGTATGTTCCCCCTGGATTCATAATTATCATTTAAAGATTTGACTAAAAAGAACGAGCAATTCCTCTCTCTTTAGAACACGATTCTGTAAATTTATTTCACAGAAAAAGTAAATTAAAATGTTTAGAAACCCACGTACGATGCTTTTTAGAAATTAGCAGTGATAACTCAAAGCCTAACTAGATTGCCATCTCAAAATATGGCTTTTGTACCATAGTTATGGGAGGGGGAAAAATGAAATGCGAAACCAATAATGTTAAATTTTGTTGTTACGTTCGTTAATGGAACAAAACTAACGATGTTGCAAATTAGTGTAACATCTTTATGAATTGCACATTATTGGTTGATTTTTAATAATTTGCTTCGAACAATTTCTTCCGCCCTATGTTAATTTTACAACCCATTCATTGATGTATTTTGTCCTTCAAGCACCCTGCAGAAGAAGAAACACCCGCAGAAATGTTCGCTACGTCTACTTTGCATGTTTACAAATAATAATCTTTCCAAATTGCATTCCAAGCTCCTGATAAAAACCTTCAAACGCATCCTAATTTGTCGGCGAGTAGGTCGCGAAACTGTGCTCGACGCCGAGTGTCACCGTATTACGCACCATGTAGTCGTAGAGGCGCTGGTGCAGGGTGCCGGCGTCGAAGTAGAGCCTGGCGTTGACGCGGGCGCGCCGTTTCGGCTCCTGAGGGTACAGGGAGTCGTCCTCGGCATGGCGGTCCACCAGGTAGCCCAGGATGGCGCGGCTGCAGCAACATGCATCAAGTTTTCAATTTATTAAAATTCTTGGAGAATATTTTTTTCTTTATTTTATTATTATTTTTTTCAACTTATTTTTTTAAGAGACTAGACTGTCAACATGGTAATTGTACTCGGACCATTTGATGTTTCTCAACAAGAGTATTTTATTTCATTTTTTTTTTTTTCAGAATCATTTCACTTGACGGACTCCCAACGGACACGCAGACCGACTCAGCCTGAACACCGACTGTGAAGGTGGATAAGATAGCCGGGGCCTAACGTACTACACCACTTCCTCTGGACTCAGAGGTTAGTAATTATCGAGTCTTACCTTCCTGAAACTCATTCCGCTCCAGCAACCTGGTATCAAACCCGAAACTTGATTAGTCGGTTATAGGTGGAAACTATTTTCATAATTTAATTAATATATTATTAATGTCTAACACATGCACAGCTGCATATAAATATGTATTTTAGAAAAAAGTCCTTCGTGGAGTGATAAAATAGTTATTTATGATTATTATTACCATAAAATCGAAACATATTTGGAATCATTTTATACATTTAAACTGTTATTCATATTTTACTTGATTATACGTTATTAAAGGAGGCAGTGATAACTCGGAGCTGAATGAAACTTTCACATATTTCTGTAGCAATTTTGAGTAATATATCTCTCCTTCGTAATTCCTGTGATTTGATTATTCATTCGATTCATGCACTGTCTTAATTCGGGAAATAGTCACACTAAATATCACTCGAAGTGCTGAGATAGCCGGTAAATTCACTCCTTGCTATACGAATGCCTCAAGATTTTACCATCACAGCACTTCTTGTGATATAGCTTTTGATAAAAAATGGTAGATAGCACACACTTTTTTTTAAATTTATAATCCGATGAAAATCAATAAACTATTTTGTCCAACTTTTGTATGGAAACTTAAAATAATTTCATTTTATTAAGTCAAAAGTATTCTTTGTGAAGAATGGTTTCATAAATCATACCAATAGATTATTCAGACTTCATGACGCTTCTCATCAAGTGAGTTTCATTATATCTGCTTCAATTCAGCTGTTAACTGAAGAAAATTGTTCACATTACCTTTCACACAAAATCAAATCTCCTTCTACGAATGTTGGGATGGTATGTTGCGGATTGAGCTGAAAACGAAGAAAAGGCGTTAAAAAATATTTTTATGATAATAAACAATAAGACATGTGCATGACCCAATAAGAGATAGTCCTAAGCCACAATTTTGAATTTTTTGAGTTGACCGTATAAAAGTTATCTCTGAGAAAACACATTCCCTTTCAGTATGGGAGATTTTCATTTTCTATCCACAAGGTAGGAAAACAGCTATGGTACTGATTGTCTTCGCCCTTAATTGATTTGGATGAGTTCACTAAGCATTAAGAGAGCTGACTCAAACCTGCACGAGCATTGCCTTTGTCTCTCACAGAGGCTTTTGTATATTTAGACATTATCCGTGGCTAATACTATTCTATTTAAAGGGTTTGCATTAAAATGAAAACTATTAAGCAAATGCAGAAAGTACTAATAAAATTACTACGATTACCTCACTGCAAGTATTTTTGGAACACTTGAACGTATTATGCAAATGGCTGATTGTACTGCGTCTAACACGCTAGGAGCATATTATCATTAATAATAATCGCCCAACATCTAGTTACTGTAATGTTTTTGCTTTGTTACAATTTTTATTCGTTTGGAATCACTAGCCAGTGAACACTAATGCTGTGATATGTGGAGAATCTTTACAATACGAGTAATAATATAATTCATTTGGTGTTTGAAATAGAACATTGGATAATCAGTTGTGAAAGAAACGGTTGAGCACTGAAATTAATGGTCGTTTTCCTATTTACGTGATGTACTATGACGTTCCGGTTTGATGTTATTGAATTCTTCATAAATAGTAAAGCCTATAAATTTATTACGTTACTGCAGATTTTTGCATTATTATATAATATATTTATAATACGACGTCAAAATCAACATAACTTATGCTGGTAAATTACCTAATAGGGGGCCAAATGTCACAAATATAACTTCTTTGTATGAAATTTCCTACCATATGATCATTAGCAAAAAGAGAGCACCTTCGATCCCTCTACATGTCCTACAAGTTTGTAACATATTTTTATTAGACACTTGAATATGGAAGATTTGGTACGTTATGCGCTATGCCGGATACGTTAGATCATATTTCAGTTTAGACTTGTAAATCATTGTAATATTGCTATTGGAACCATATTATATAAAAGGCATCCTTTAAAAAAAATATTTCCTCCTGTTCGGCATTGCTGCCTTTCAGGGATGTTAACATTTTACAAAATAATGTTTTGACATTTGTTCTCAAGCTAATTGTCCTGAATATGACAGGCTGTATTCAATGTATAATTTTGAAAATTGATTTGATGTGAATTTATTTTTATAATCCATTGAAAAAATATTTATATGTTATTATTTTATATTAATAGCTGTTGGGAATTAATGACGTTGAGTATTTATGGAGGTCTGAGTTTATCCTTGGGAAATCGTGAGCATATTCTATTTGGTTTTGGGTAGTTTTTGCCGAGTTTGAAGTTGGGCGTTGCTGGAGATCCTGAAAGAGTGTCAAAGAACTTGTGAGAGGATTTTAGGATGTGTTCTTGTATTGGCTCAATTCGCAATTCTCTGTGAAGTTGTTTTTTTTACTAATAAACAGGGGAGAAAAGGCAGGTGTAAATGAGCGGGAGTGCGCAGGGAGGGGCTGGTACCTTGACGAAGTCGACGGCGAGGTGCTCGCCGGCCATGAGGTCGACGTGGCGCAGCTCCAGCTTGGCGTCGATGGCCCGCGCCAGCAGCATGACGGCGCGGCACGGGGGGCTGGGCGGGAAGTAGTACAGCTCCATCGGTAGAGAAGTGCTGCCAACAGGAGACGGTCTCTTAGATCTTCCCTTTATATCCACAAATCTCTGCGCTCGATCACGTTTGGGGATTGACTCCTCTCCTCGCCTTCATGCGATTAGATTGTGTGCACAGGGCGTGCCACTTGAAGATACTTGTATCGTCAGAATCACGTTAACAATCACATGCGATAATAAAATTCTGGCGAGTGTCTGTACATGATAACATGTGTTCTTTTAAATCTACTTCAACTGAAGGATTCCTAGAACACCTTCATTGTGAGGGCCACAAGAGTGACATCGTCGGAAAGCATTGACACGCCGGGAGACTTGTGACAATAGAAAACCACACCTATTCTTCTTACAGTCGCAAGCAGGCTCATTCGTTTTGATATACTAGTATATTGACGAGAGGGTTGGTCATGTACGTTTTCTGTGAATCTGTATGCTACGGAAATATTTGCATTTTCAATTCTTCCGTGTTGAAAACAATTCGACGATGATATTTTGCCGAAAATATCCTAAACCTTCTGAATTATTCGCAGTACAATTAATTTGCATGAATATTACTCATAATGATTCTTGTTTCTTTAATCCACCGTTTATTGAATCAGTGAGTATATTTTTCATTCCGATTACTCGATCTTGGAATCAGTTTCCAGAAAGAAATCAAAATAAACCCACGACACTCTTGCGAGTCGTGTGCAGGAAGTAGTCGCATCGATTAAAAACGCCCTGTCCTTGGCGCCGTTCGTTTTACGCCCAAGGAGCGCCGCCGGCGGGCGCACATCAAAAGCAGAGGCGAAGGCGACGTTCATTATGCAAGAGCGAAGCGCGTGGGTGGCGATAGGAGGGTCGCGTTTCGATCGACGCCAGCGGTATGCAACGGCGGAGGAGAGACGAGCGGGCGCATTCTGGACAAGGAAAAGATAGGGAGGATAAGGGATGATAAGGTGCCTTTGCATTTGCTGTTCACCGGCTTAACGGCTCAGGGCGTCAACTGATGCCACTGCAGTGCTTCTGACAGGGGGGTAGGGTTCGAGTCCCGACGGTGGCAGGATTTTCGACACAAGCTAAATAGATAGATCGAATTCAGCCTCTGTCTTTAGGAGAATTCTAGCGGCTGGCTGCTCTGATCGGTGGTTTTCTGTGGTTTCTCAGATCAATACCAAAAGAATACCGGAGCAGTACAGTAACAAACGGGCCACGGACCACACGCGATATTTACTTCCCGTTGCTTGTCCATTCCTCACCCCCTTACTTACACTTACATGCACCACACTACCGCAAATGTTGGATGCTTAGAGCTTGCTCGATGGTGGGAGATACCTGGTTAAGGGAAACCCGCAAGCCGCCGAGTAGGTTGGCACCGCATCTCGCTATCCAGCGGGGAAGATTACCGCCATCTCCCGTGACCCCCCCCCCCGTGAAATAGTATTCTAAGTATGTCTCTACATAACAAATAATGCCGATATTTGAGAGGTCATTTTTATTGTGCACCATCGGTCTGTAGGTTTTGGGTCATTAGTAATAAACGCTTACAATCTTTAGGTTTTGTGTCATTTGTAATAATACTCGTACATTACAAACCACAATCTACTCTTTGGCCACAGGAAAGCTATCGCGAACGCTGTTTTTATTTATAATACTTTATTAATGATATAAAATCTTTATTGTTTTAAGAATGAATCAAACAGATCTCGCTTATCATCTTCTTTGCGAATGTCACATTGGCTTTTGGGTTGACGTTGTTAAGAGGCTTGATGTGGCAGAACCGCGCGCAGAGATGCGTGTTGATAAATAATTATTACAGCGCTCTCGTCGTACCCTGTTTCTTCAGTGTGATGTCTATCAGCGATAGCACATTCCTGACTGCTGTTTTTTTGTGAAAAGAAAAAAAATAGTGGTATATTTCGAAAAAGTAGTCAGTAAATTTTTGCGAGAGCATATTGATCAATACTTGCAAGCAGCATTGGCCTTTTAGAAAATGAAATGTTGCAAGATCAGTACAGCTTAATGAAATAATCTAAACGATATCTAATATGTAACACTCACCAGATTTGTAATTTTGACACATCTTCAACTGTATTTTGGAAACGATAATACTGTTTTTTATACGTTAGAGAATATAACTGGGCGTTCTGTTGTTTTTTATGATATTTACACGCAGGTTTAATTTCCCTTTGACAAACATTTCTCTCAGTACAAATTTTCATTTGATAAGCCTGGAGATCCAAAAGGAAACTGAAACGTGAACTAGTTCATATCCTTTGTTCACATTAGAGACGCCCCTGTTTTGAGGAGACGTGGGTGAGGTGTGGGGTGTGGAGGGGGTGTTGCTGATAAGGGCTTCTGTAAAGCTCACGAGGTGGGCGTGTGAAACAAGAGACCACGTTGTGGCTGACTGGCTTTGTCGTCGAGCATACCTGGCAGGGGCTTTTATGAGACTTCATCGACCGACACGCGTCCTTGTCTCCTTGCTTCCACCCTTCGCTTGTGTATCAGCTTCGTTTTTCCTTCGCCTTTGCACCTGCATTTGCCTCGTCATCATTTATTCTTCACTCGCTACATCGTTCCTGGCGCGCGACTCTTCCGTGCTCATGCCGTTTCGTAATCGTCGCGAGCGACCTTGTGTCACTTGCCGGCGTGTGCCCCTGTATTCTGGTAATGCCCTTCCTCACGGTTTAGTTGACCTTTCGTTCCTCTTTATTAAGCTTCATTATATAGAAGTCCCTTTCGTCAATATTAAAATTCTCAAAAAGGTCCCTGGATGACTTAACTTGATTTCCTTTTACTGACTTCGCGTTTTGAAGATACCTGCAAAGACAAGACGCTGAACATTGTTTATTCAATGCTAGCAGAATCTTTACATCCTGCAGTTAGTGTAATCTTTTTGATTGTGTTATCCAGAAATTGCAAGACGAATCTATTTCTGAAACACTAGGCGTTTAGTAGAGTCATTGATATTAATTTAAGACTTATCAAACTATTTCCGTCTTCAGTACACATTGTTTTAAAACATAACAGTGAGAATAGTTTTACCATTTTCATTTTGATTATTAATCAGACACATATATTTGCTAAGGACGTTCTCTCTACAAGTGAGATATGCCACTTCCTCTAGATATTGATTGATGGATGACAGATTTTTATTTTTTGTTATTTTAACTTGCGTCACTGCTACATAGTTTTTGTTCCGGCAGCACATTTACAAAGCGTTCAGACTAGTAATTCTCCCTTCCCACTCTTTTGCCCTCCCCTCTCTTTTAATGTTCAAATATTTAATGTATTTTAAAACATTACTTTTAGTTAGAAATTGGTTCTAATGGCCGTCATTTCTTAGCACTTATACTACAACAAACTTGGTCAAATTATGTTTCATGAAAATTAATGCTAAAATCAATTACGATTCTGAAATACTTTTGCACTAAGTGCATGTCGATAGTTAATTAGGTTAATTATTTTATCAAGAAAACATTTCGTTGTCATGTTTTTGTGACATTCATAAATCATTTACGAGGCAACACTGTGTTTTCCGCTTATCTGAAAGATCAGTTCCTGTCTCTCTAGGTCTCCAATCTACAAATACATGAGAGCAATTTATTGACGTAATTTTAGCAAGGTGGGTGGAAGACACAAAGTTATTTTCAATAGATTTGTAGTGAATCACATTGCGCCATTTTCCAGGTTGTTTTCGCATCTTAATTTATTCACTAACATGCACCTCCAGATGGTGCATATTAACATTTTCAGTCAGATGATAAAATCGTCTTTCTCATGTCATGCAAAGAAACTTTCTTCTAAGATAGCATTTACACAAAAAGCATTGAAAGCACGAAGAAACCGCTTAATATTCTTTCGCTACTCTGCGGAATTTATATTGCGATGAAAGCTGAATCTCAACACTAGAGAGATTTGTGTTCACAATGATTCAATTTCCTCTTCAATTCGCAAGCAGTTACATGTATTTAGTTTTTCTTGAAGAAAGGAAAACTGAATTCTAATGATTTCTTGTTTTAAAGATGGAATACTCTAGGCTTTATTTGTTGAAAATTTTGCCGCGCAATGTGTGAACAACAATGCTTTTGAACATTCTTAGAAATGCGTGCAAATATATAGTAAAGCGGTAACATTCTTTGATTCAATATAATTTTAAGTTGAGAAAAAAGGCGTGAAAATCTATACTAAAATGCACTTTTATCTTAACGTTATTCTCTTTTTTAGAATGAATACTCACGTAGCAGAACCCAGGCGTTTGGTTCGCTTATAGGCTGGACTACAGTTTAAATGTTTGGTTGACAAGACTTGTTATCAATAATTTCGAGTCGTCTTTTACCTGTAATTATGATCCCAGTGGCAAAAATCCTCATATGTAAATAATTATACTTCTTTGGAATGTTTTGAGTTTTTAAAGCGATCTATTTGGTACATATCATCTCTAACAAGACGTTTTATCAATAAATGTATGATTTAATTCACACAAAAAAATGTCACGTATAAATGCAGGTAAACTAAATATACTCTTATTTTCTTTGAGGTATGATGAACTTATAAAATATAATCAATTCGCCCGCTCCTCCGAAAGCTCTGTGGAATCACTGTTGCAGCCATCCCTTCGCTGTAGCTCCTTCATGTTTCCCCAAGGATTCATTAATTCGTTTTGTAAAATGATTTGAACATCACAAAAACATTTTAGTATAGTAATATTTAAGCGAAATATTTGCGCACATTGACTACATTCTCATACTCAGTGCGCCACTGTTTACGGCACAGCTGACGTCATGCGACAGCAAAGCTCCTTGGAAGAGGCAGCTTCCCATTGAATATTTGATATTTACGTGTTGCGTTATGGAACAGCAAGTGGGGAAGATATTCTGGAGCTAAAAAAAAAGAGTGTAGATCATACTTTCTCCTCTACACGTCACACAGCTTTTTGCTGTTCTTTGACGAAAATAAATAAAAAAATCAAACTTATTTGCTGTACTTGGTACGTAAAGGATTTCTGTACTGTGCGTATATGAGCCTTAAGAGTGCTGCGTTTGATAACAATTCGAGGGAAGGAGTGAGGGCGGCTACGCGAGCCGATTCACCTTCAATCATTGGCTTCCGAGCCCCATCCGTGGGGGCCTCGCGGCGCGGAAAAAATCATAAAGTATGTGAAAAAAAAGCCTTAAAATATGTTCATTACTGTGAAATAATTGTTAATCAAATAGTCCGCTTTACTAAAAAGATTTTATCGAAAACGTATTTTTTTTAATAAAAAAGTTGATAAATGTTAATGCATTTGTAAATAAGAAATACGTAAGTGTTAATATATATTCAATTATATAAGCAGTTTATCGTAATTTTATACAACAAAAAAACTGTTATAACTAGTGTTTTTTCGTAGGATTTTGTCAGCCGGGGTGGGAGTACAGAAACGTTCGTGCTCGGAAGGAACTCCGCAATACCAAATTCAGCCATCGCGAACGGCACTCGTGCGAATAGCGCAAGCTCCCGGAAACAACGCGCTGGAGCGCGCTGGGTTTGATCTTTGGTGGCGGTGGCGGGCGCGCGCCGCGAAGTCCATTGACGGAAGCCCGCGGGCGCTCTTGACCTTGGCGAGCCAGCCGCCACTCCGATGTGCGGCGCGGTGCGGCGCGGTGCGGCGCGGCGCGGGCGTGATTCACCTCCCGGTGGCTCGCCCGCTCGCCCGCCCGCCGGCTCAGTGCACGGATCCTGCGCGTTGCGCGGCCGCGCTCCTTATAAGACCCGCCGGGCCGAGCTGCAACGCCGCTGCACCTTCTGTTAGTCACAACGTTGCCTGTTATCGTCCGTTAGTCCCAGGGCTTTTGTTCCGTAGGAATTCGAACCGATTAATGTTTCCTACAAAATGATTACGTCTGCGCAGGACAACCCGCATCGCAATGCTTTAAATGCATTTGAAATTAATTACGTAATAAATATTTTGCGTACGATGGGATTGTTCAACGAAAAAACATTTAAACACACACACACATTATATATTATTTTATTGTCAGCGGGGTGGGAGTACAGAAGTTTGTGCTCGGGAGGTCTCCGCAATACCAAAATTCAGCCATCGCGAACGGCACTCTTGCCGAATAGCGCAAGCTCCAGAAACAACGCGCTGCGTCGTGTGTGTGTTTCGTTTGGAGACCTGTACTTTTTTATCGATTGCAAAAAAGGGCACTTGCACATTGAAGATAAACACATCATGAACACAATTCAATAACGCGTTGTTAAGGTCTTTACAATCACTTTAATTCAAAGCTTTGTAAATTGAATTATCTGTAATTATTCTTCCATATCACTTTCAAATGTTTTTGTAACAAATCTGTTTACTCATGTTATTAGTATTTCATATCCTATTGTGGTTGTTAAACGAAATGCAGCAAAGACAGCACCTAACTTCAGTGATAATAAGCCGAATTTATGAGCGAATAATTTCTTAAACTTGCTGCTATTTACTGCTAATGTGTATTTCTCTGAAATGAACTTTGAGACTGAAAATTTAAGCGAGCAGGAAACGTAACAGTAATGAATTGTATTGAACAGATCCTTGAAGAATCTCGTAAAATTTAATTCTAAAAAATTTAAAAAAACCTTTTTGATGGAATTCTTTTTCGAGAATGGATCAAAGCCTAAAACATTATACAAGAATCTCTTTATGATTATTTAAATCTTGGTTAGCTCTGTACTGTAATTACAACTACTTGTTGCTTCAATCCTTCGCCCCGAATCACGTGACACAAATTAATCGATAACTCTCTCAAACGAAAACAAGGAAAATAACGAGTTACTTACCACATGATTGATCTTCAGGAAGCTTTGGCTGGAAGACGGGAGTGCTGGGGAGTGCGTTGTGATCTCAGTGCACGGTGCAACCACACAGACGGCGACGGCACAATACTTACTCGTCGATGGCAGAAGACACGACCACCTTATCCACGCAGAGCCCCAGGGTGCTGTGCCGGGCCGAAGCGCGCGCGCGGCTATATGTATACTCAAATCTGGAGGTTAGGCCACGTCACACCAATGACTCGCTGTTCCTTCCGGGAAATGTCTTACATCTGCGTCGGCTACTCCGTCGTTTGACATCACTTCCGAAAGTGGTCTCAAGTAACCAGCCCCGGCCTTAATAATAAAATAAACAGGGAAGGTGCCCATTGGCTGACTCCACGTGACGTCGTGAGTTACCATAGCAATGAACTTGAGTCGAGTGCGACAACAAACCTCGTGGCGCGAGGGTGGGGCGTGGAGAGGACCGGCCTGTGCCGCGCAAATGGTTAGGGCCTTATGCAGAATTTCAAAGTCCGCAAGGAGTTTAATGATATCGTTAGCATCGTTTACGAGTCTAAGAACCGGTACTCTGTCGTTCGTTGCTGTTTTTTCTATGAATGAATATCGTTTCATAGATTTTCTCCCTCGATTCGTATAAAATTGCGGACTTGTTAATTATAGCTTTTCTGAACATAATTTGGAACATCTTTTTTGATGACGGTACTTTTGTTTGCATCATTTCCGGTGATTAGGAAAGAAATTATAAACGTTGATTCTTTCGAGACCATTAACTTGGACTCAACACGCTTCTTGTGAAACTGGATATACATTTTCTCTATTCATACGAAAATATTAACTTACAAGTAAAATTCATAATAATTCCTTGAATTTTTAGATTTCTAGCTACAATCACATGCAGAACTAATTGTTTATTTTTAAGCTTTAATGTGGGTATTTGGAACGAACGTCAGCTTTCTCTGCCTGTGTACTATTGAATTACAATTTGTTTTTCTCATGGGCGCCATCATCACAAAATTATTGGAGTGGGATGGACGATTCAATAGATAAAGCAGGCCAGGGAGTCCCTGCCATACCTCATATACAAAACAAATATTGGAGTGCGTGGAAAATGTTGCTGACGCGTTCACCTCGGACCCCCCGGCGGTGACGTCTAAGGCCCTTGCACTTCAGAAATCACTTGCAAGCTAATCGCAAGTGGTCGGACCTGTAATTACCACGGCTGCGAGGAACATTTTGTCATTGTTATCCATTTTCACAGCAAACGTTTTTGATAAATCCCATCTGGATCAGTCTTCGCTCCACATTATACTGTCAAGTAAGGATAATTACACACACGCTAGCCTCAATTACTTCGAAGAGAATTCCCACTTGTGATTAATATTATACTATACCATAGTCAACGATCAAATCTATTTAAAAAAATATAACCCGATAAATAAAACAACCAGGGCGGAACTTCCGTCTAATATACCAAGAAAATAGGCGTAGAAAATAGGGCATAGAAAATTGTTATAAACATATAGTTTTTATTTAACTATTATTATATATGTAACAATACAGAAATGAAGTGGCTGTTTTACGAGAATTACTAGAACATATTTTTTCTCCAAATTTAACTTTTTTTTATATAATTTAATGTTAAATTAACATTCAAGTTAGTTAAACAACACCCAGGCCTTCAACCGGATACTTTATACTTGTCTTCTTTATTCAAATAAAAACAAATCTTCACCAACTAAGATCATTTTTATACCCCCCCCCCAAACACCTTTAAAATTCAATTTCCAAATAATTCATCGTCGATCTTAATTTTTCAGAATTAAAAATAGTCCCAATAAGCTCCTTTATCACCCTCTAAAATAGTGTCCATGATTCATGGATACGGCCATATTATTCCTAAAAAATCGATTTTTACATATTCAAAATTTCGCATTAACCATGTTAAAGAAATATTATTTTCAGAATGAAATTTCATTTATCACCTTGCACCTATCACCTAGCATTTATCACCATTATCACCTAGCTCTGGAAAGCATTTCTCTACATTTCTAAGTGTCCACTGAAAGATATATCTCAGGCCATCAACCGATGTCACTGCAGTTCCTCTGATCGAGAGGTCCTAGGTTCCAGTCCCGACGGTGGCAGAATTTTCGACACTAGGTTGTGACCTAGGTCGAATTCAGTTGCTGTCTGGAGGAGAATGTTAGCAGCTGGCTGCTATTGTTTCACGCAAAATTACCAGAAAACTACTCGTATTTTCGAACATTTGTGCATAACCTTATTTAAAGATCCGATATTGAAGAAAAGATTTCATTCAGATTCATTACTATAGTTGCAAGGCGACGTAAGCATTTTGATCTATTTCAATTTTCAAAAATTCTGGGAATTCAACGAAAATGAAACGTACCTCTCTCTTCTAAACGTTTTTGTTCGAGCGGTCGAAAAAATTTAACAAATAATTTCGAGCCATTGTTGAGAAAATTATGAAAATATTGAGGGTTTATGTAAAGTACGTCCCAAAATCAAAATATCTGTTTCAAAATCAAGAGGCCGTTACATCAGTTACATTGATAGGGAATTATCAATGTTG
>BOPP01000030.1:1979179-2005633 GCA_017312745.1 Gryllus bimaculatus
TATATTATTCCTAAAAAATCGATTTTTAAATATTCAAAATTTCGCATTAACCATGTTAAAGAAATATATTTTCAGAATAAAATTTCATTTATAATTCACATTATTTTCATATTATTTCATCTTCCGATTTTCAATAAAGGGTTTGTCTTTATTTGATTTTTAAAATTGCCGCTGGATATTCTTATAAGAATTATTTTTATTTTTTGGTTCTAAAATTATACAGACATTATATGTTGAAGAAATATGTAGCTTCAATATTAAAGGTTTTTAATGAGTTTGAAACAAATTTGAATTTTTAAAGCTCTAGAAGTTTAATGAAAATAGGATCTCTGCCAACATTTTTTAAGAGAACTTGACTCGTATTCGAGCAAAAAGTTAAAGGAAATAGTGGTACTTTCTTGCATTAGTAACGTTACTAAATTTATAACGCAGTTTTTGCCTATATTAAGACTTTTCAGCATTTCTTGTAAAGTTCATTACCAATCGAAGCGTATGATATGCGAAATCTAATTATTTTAAAACTAATGCATCAAACATTATCACTAGCCCTGGAAAGCATTTCTCTACATTTCTAAGTGTCCACTGAAAAGATATATCTCAGGCCATCAACTGATGTCAATGCAGTTCCTCTGATCGAGAGTCCTAGGTTCCAGTCCTGACGGTGGCAGAATTTTCGACACATAGGTTGTGATCTAGGTCGAATTCAGTTGCTGTCTATTAACACTTTTCAGTCATTTCTTGTAAAGTTCATTACCAATCGAAACGTATGATATGCGAAATCTAATTATTTTAAAACTAATGCATTCAAACATTTCACTAGCCCTGGAAAGCATTTCTCTACATTTCTAAGTGTCCACTGAAGGATATATCTCAGGCCATCAACTGATGTCAATGCATTCCTCTGATCGAGAGGTCCTAGGTTCCAGTCCTGACGGTGGCAGAATTTTCGACACTAGGTTGTGATCTAGATCGAATTCAGTTGCTGTCTGGAGGAGAATGTTAGCAGCTGGCTGCTAATGTTTCACGCAAAATTACCCGAAAACTACTCGTATTTTCGAACAATTGTGCATAACCTTATTTAAAGATCCAATATTGAAGAACAGATTTCATTCAGATTCATTACTATAGTTGCAAGGCGACGTAAGAATTTTGATCTATTTCAATTTTCAAAAATTCTGGAATTCAACGAAAATGAAACGTACCTCTCTCTTCTAAGCGTTTTTGTTCCAGCGGACGAAAACATTTAACAAATAATTTCGAGCCATTGTTGAGAAAATTATGAAAATATTGAGCGTTTATGTAAAGTACATCCCAAACTCAAAATATCTGTTTCAAAATCAAGAGGCCGTTACATCAGTTACATTGATAGGGAATTATCAATGTTGGGGTTTAGCCTTTAGCGTCCGGACGGTCGGATTTTTACTTTCTCGTATACTGACTGAGTATTACACGTAGTATAACGAAAGTTATGTAATGATGCGGAAAATCTATTTCGAGGTTTCAAAGGAAATATTACACGCGCAAGTTTTCTTGATACACGAGCTCCCTAGTCCTCCCCAGCGCTGAATAGCACGGCCCGTTGAAATAATTAGGTTCAACTCGAAACGGCACGTACCAATTTACAATGCTGCCAACAACCACATCGTACCTTCAGAACAATCGTATTAAACGTGGGGCGTTATGTTCATGCCCACAGTTGGTACGCCCTTTTAAGCCGTGACGTAAATAGTCCTCCTCTCCCTGCCCCCCCCCCCGCTGCGGAATATGAAGAAGACTTGCGCGTGTAGTACACGTTTTGGGGTCCCCTGATACCGAAAACATGTTTTTTTAAAAACATCCGTCCATCTGACTGTCTACCGGTGCGTCCGTCTGTTAACTCCACTAACGTTAAACCATACATATTTTTCGATGAAAATTTCCATATAGTTCGAGGTTTTACTGGATTTTAAAATTTTAAAAGTAATATTTCAAATCTACCATTAAGAAACCGCAAAAATTGAGAAAATTTCAAAAAAATGTATTCTGGCAGCGATAGATGGCAGCTGTCAAGAGAATGGGGTATGCCAGAACTAGCTCAGACTAAAAGAAATTAGAAGACAAACTAGTACGAGAAAGTCTGTGCAATTCGGTAGCACCACTAGATTGATTATTTGGTGTTTGCAGGCGCGTCAACGATTATGGGCATTAGTCCTGTAAGTGTAGTTAATATTGTTATCAAGGGATGTGGCTGTGTAGTGGATGATGAGATCTAACACCAACCTACACATCGGCATGCGTTTTTTCCATCAAGGTATCGTCCACCAGTGCCCCAGCAGGGACACTGTCTAAGCTCCAGTCTAGTGTTGCCAATGTAAGGTAATGCGGTGTAAGTGAGAGCAAAGAAGAGAACAAGGAAAAAGAAGGAAGATCGTCCGTACACATTTGTTACGGTTTTGGCCCGGTATGCACCTGGTACTCATTGGATACAATTATTGGCAGAAATACAAAGGAAAAAACTTCGGAATTCTGAAATTGCTCCTACTTTTCTCTGTCGCCTAAATTAACAAATTAACTAAATTAACAACACAGTTTTAATCTTGGGCGTTGAAAAGAAAATTGATTTTATTATCAAGAAACGCATTATTCATTTCATCGTAAATATATTTTGTGTGTCTGCATGTGCTTAAACGAAATTGATACAAATTAAATGTAGCTTTAAGAATTGTATTTTTGTAAGTTTTTCATTATAGCTTTATCATTTAAGAGCTAATGTAATTACCACTGAAGAAAGGAAATGCGTCTGTAGGTGGAGTGATGTTCGTGATGCTTTGCAGCAGCAACTCAAATGTTTATGTCTAGTGTGGTGTACGATGTCGTCTCGAAGGGATAACTGCTGCTCTGTTGCGTGACTTCAGAGGAAGTGAATCAGACGAGTTCGCGTTGTTTTTATTTTTAGATTTACACCAATGCTCTGTAAAACGATAACGAATTATAGGCGTGGATTTTGATCTTTCATGTCATGCATTCTAATGAAAATACAAATCGTCGACGTCACGATAATAGCCTTGCTATGCGAGTGTTACTACTCATGCTTGTTACATGATTCGTCGCCTGATATTTGAGGACTTTATACTTCTACATATTGATGATCACGATTGAGGAAGGATGCCTTCCCCATCACTAACGGCAATCCGAAAAAGAACCCGAAACAAGAACAACAATGAACCACCCTGGTAGTATTTTACTATTTTTTACAGCAATGCAGTTTCATATTAGTATTTTTCTAAAGAAAACATACTTCACATAATAAAAACTCCAGAGAGAAAAAGTCGAGGCTCTCATAATAATCCAACCTGACCCATCCTTACGTGGCACGACACCATACGGAAACAAGGTTGCCCACGCATATCTACTTCCTGAACGTAATGATGTCACAGGCTGTGAATCAGGCTTTCTTGCGCACAGCAGTTTACTTTCTATACACCCATACAAAGAACGAAAATAATCTTGACCAGGGATCTGATCGAGACCAAAGTACGTTCAGTTGAATCACACCCTCTAAAGATTCATTTACAAAAAACTATGAAAAAGACGTATGCGTACTAGATGAAATGGAAATAATTTTTGACAGGTGTTGCTTACATGATTGAATGGAATTTGAAGGTTGAATGAATGAACGGTCTTCGAAGTTAGGGTGATTCTCATAGTTTGCTCACAGATTCTCAACAGCGCCTTGCTGCTCGGATACTTACAGGAAAACTGTGTACAAAAGCGAAAATAATTTTAACATAAATTATTTACGAAATCTCTGAATTGTTCGTGCATTAAAACCTAAATTAATTTATGTTAAGTATGTCTATTCTAAAATCCTCCTTGGACGTTGTATAGAACCATTTTGCAGTTGTGCAAATTGAAAGGTTAAATCCATGATGAAAGTTTCTTAATACAATTTTATGCGTTGAATTTTTACGATATATAGATTAGGATAAAGTAAAAGGTAATTTGCAACATATTAGTGCCTCTCGTTTCTATAATTTACTTTTTTATTTGGTCTAGTACTCTCAAGGCAGTGAATTATAATTAAGTTACGAGCATTCCAAGCGAAGGGCCCCTTCGATTCTTGAAAAAGAAGGGGCTATTGACACTTTTTCTGAGGATCCCTGCTTAAAGAATGCTTCGAATTACATTGTGGATAGTATGCTCACCGTTTTCGATCATCAAATATTTGACTCTCAGAAATATTTTGTGTACGTGACGGGCAGAGGAGAAGAATCGACACGAATATGTTCCTATCGAGAATCTTTTATAAGAACGGGTGTCAATATAATTTCGTATTAGGGTCATACTATTATGATGTTTGAGTTACTCGTGCTACACAATTCGTATTTGTGCTTCTAAAAACTTTTTAGAATTCTCACTTGTTAAATATATTCAGTTAAATGATCTTACAGTTAACACCAAATGAATAAGGGAACTTTTTTATCGTAACCTATTATTGTTTATCTATGATACGATAGTGACTATTTGTTGTACTATGTTAAAATAGTATCGTGTGCTCACTTTTTCACTCAGGATTCGTCTCTACTTACACGCATTTAATTTCAGAGAGATTGATAATTATTGGTAATGACACACATAAACGACCTTTATGAGATGTAAAAATTATTTCAAGTTCCCTTGTTACAGTATCGTGGATCTAGTATACTGCAACTGTTCTTTTCTTCGTGCATGAAGACTATAGGCAAAGAACATTCAAAGTCACTTAACAGTCGTTCTGAGATTTTTTTCTTTTACTCGGATACTATTTGCATAGTGTAAAGAAAATAATATAATGCTGCGGCAGAAAACTGAGATTTTTTGAAAGAAAAACTGTTATTGACGGGCTCTGATAAATGAATAATTATTTTTCTTATATGTAGTAAATTACTTCCTCTAACACACTGTTTTCATAATTCACGAATAGTGGGTCCTTATTATCAAAAATATGGTTTACGTCAAAACGTCTGTCCGGTCTGTGGCCGATACTAGCGTCTCACCCTTCAGACGATTCTCTCCAAAATGATGTTCCCGATCGATCTGAACGAAGTCTTTCGAAGTTTATCAAACCTCTAATATGAAAAAAAATATTGGAGTACTGGATCGAAATATTTTATTCACTATTTCACTCAATTTTACCCTCTAGTGGTTAGTTAAGGAAAAAATATATTTTTTGTGGTCCCCTGAACAATGGAACGAGGATTTCCTTCAGACGATTTCTAAGCCTCGGAAGCTCAACCACAGTGTGGTTTAAATAAATACGTTACGTGCAATTCAAGCTAGCACTAGTTAGTTTTGTAGTTCTCTATTCACTTCTACTCATTAGCGAACGGATACTTGCGTTCCTGTTAGGAATCCCCAGACTCTAGGAATTGTGTGGATTATTCCTGTAGTGACGTTTTGAGGAAAACCCGATAATAAGGGATTATTAAGTGTCAAAGACTATTTCGTAAGACTGACTTCGAACAATAATATCTGAACTTTTTTGCATATAATTATAGTTATAATAATAATTAATATCCACGATTACCTAAAATTTATTGCACTGGAATCTGATCAATTTGGCATTGTGTGATTTAGATTATTGAAGAATAACACGTTTTCCTTAAAATAATTATTTTCGGTAAAATTTAATAATCATTTTTTTAAAGTCTACATTGATTACGGAATATGGCTCCTAACTGTTGCTCAAAAGCCAGTAAACATAGGTCTAGCACATTCGAATTCCAGGTGGCCTGTTCTAAATCATAGAATGTGGAATTAACTGTAAAAGAAAAGTTAAAAGTGTTTTGAGAAGTAAAGAGGTTTGACAATAAAATATAAAGGTCATGAAGAGACTAGTCTGTTCTAATTAAAATATAATGAACACACTGTTTGAATTGTCTAGGCTGTTTCAATGAGTACAACATATTCCACTCTTTTCATGTTTTCTCTGAAATGTCAGCGCGATGAATATGACGATGTTGATGATGGAGATTGATTGGTGACGAACAATGAAGCGTGAATTTGGAGCGAGTTGTGCAATTATTTCAGAAGAAATGGATAACTTGGTTTTCCAAACAACAACACATTTATCACAGGTAAATACCACAAATAAGTATATTTATTAAATTCGTGCATTTAGTGCACATTGCTTTCTATGAATGATTTGCTGCAGCATATAATTAGCATGATTACTTAGTAGTTGGTGAGAAAAATTGATTTTTCTTACATATTCGTTTCTGATGTTAATTTCATTACTGAAATTAGTCCATTGATGGTCCATTTCATTACCATAATTAGTATGTTGATGGAGAGACAACAATTTCAACGACAATTAACAAATACTAGAATTACGCAATGAAAAAGTCAGTGACAAAATGTGTACTGGAAAATTTATTTATTTATTTAATAGGTAATTATTACAAACAAATTAGATTACTTGATCCTATGTGGCTAGGCCGAAGGCCTTAAAGCCATTACAATACCTACATCCTTTCGCGTTCTAATCTTTCGAATTCTGGTATTCACCCCAAATGGTCTCTCCATCGCATCAAAGCCGCGGAAAAGAGACCACAAGGTGTTAAGACCACAAAATGTTAACTGTGTCTGGTTTTACTGGAAAATTTATGCTTCAGTTCTCTCGGCGTGTCAACTTCCAACTTAGCTACTTATGTTCAAAGGCTTAGTCGCACGTTCCAGACCATGGAAATTTCTCCTTGAGAACGAAAAGTACGTTGGATGTGAATGCCCGATAGTGCAAGTCTGTCTCTACGGTTTTTGCTTCACTAAAAAAAACTTATCGTTTTGACGTCATTAGAGTACGATGAAAGACGCACTGTGGATGTCTGATTTTGTGGTGTTTATTGCAATTGAGACCGCTTTAGCGTACAGTTTCATTATCAGAAGGCCACGATTTTTCAACGTAATGGTCGACGATGTCTGTGGTCACTATTTCAGAACAGTCATTGATTCTTTTACAAATGGGAAGGAATGCATTTGCCCAGAAAGATAATTACCTACGGCCGTGCATATGACTCAACCCAGTAAGTTTTAACCGCTGCAAGCTACAAAGCGCTGCGTATTGTCATCTACATTTACGTGAATTTGCGCGGAAGCCTTCAATAATTGTAACATTAGTTGAACTCTTAATCAAACGAGTCGCGTCCAAAAGAAATAGAACAGAATCGGTATCGAAATTAAACTCTTGAACATTGCAAAATCAACTAGTTTTAATACTATGCTTAATTGTGTCCACCATGAAAGTTCCTGTCAGTAACGGAAGGCAACGCATCCGTGGAAACCAGTCCGCTCATGCATACCCGCATGTGCATGCCGCTGCTTCGAAACCTCCCAAGTGGAAGAAGTCAGCTGCACCTTCCCGAGAAAGACAAAATGGCGTGCGTGCTTGAAAGCGAGGTGCGCGCACGTCACAGCCGCGTTTCACGCTCGCGACGTCTCTCTACGAGTAGCTCGCACGCCACGCAGGCACCGCACGGACAATCGGAACGGTCGGGAAGGAAAAAAGAGGGAAACGGGAAGATCGACGGGCGCTGCGAGGCGAAGCGAGGAGAGCGATTTGCATGCTCAATGACGAACGGGTTCTCGAGGGAACGACCGCGCGCCGAGCGCTGGTCGCGGAGGGGCGCGGCGCGTGCCGCTGCTGATAGCGTGCACGCCGCCGGCCTCACCGGACGCTCTGGCTCCAACCACTCCACCTTCCGTTTACTACACGTCCCGGCCAGTCTCTCTCAGACTTTCTCTCCGACGGTCAAAATAGCCAGAACTGCAGCGGAATCATTGTAAGGCTTTTTAAATATTTTTGATTTTTATTCCTGTTTTTCGGCAAACAAAAAACCATGGTTCGATGGGCGGAGAACTTTTTATGTCGTTTTGTCACATTTTTGATACTGAATGCATGTGAAATGCCTTCATTGACGATATTGGAAATGTAGAATTAGTTCGTTTAATAGTCGTAAATTGCCAGGTACATACACAAAGTTGTAGCGGGAAAATATTTTTTTGGAGGTGGGTGGACTTTAGTCTCCGAGCCAACTATCATCAGAAAATTTTAATGCCTTCTGCGAATCTAAACCTACAGAACTATTCAGAGTTACTTTTATTCTAAATGCTACCTTAGTGCTTTTCCCCCTTGCCTCATTTAGCTGTTTCCGAAGACTTCAGGTTCCCTAACCGGAATGATCAATACTTTTGCTCTCATTCCGCTTGGGTTTGACAATTTAAGTAGAAGAAATCGTGAATTAAAACTACTAATGGTTAAACAAACGTTATAATTTTTGCCGCATCAGATTAGTATTCCGTCTGGCCCGCGTTATTTCTGTGCGACGCTTAATATGTGTTCTCTGGGACGTGGCGACATAAAAGCACAGATTGCATTACAATGTGTCATCAAAACAGTAATTTTTTTAGCTATATTTATTTTATATGACTGTCAGTTTTAGATTATCTCGAAAATAGGCGCATTAAACATTGAGACAAAATTAATCCCACGGATATAATAAATTAAGCTGCACATATTGTCAAAAGTCTTCTAAGAGTTGTTTCAGCGACACACATGCTACAGACTGTGATATCACATTTATATAAAGTTCAAGAGAAACGTAAAAAAGAAATGGTTTGAATAATGTTTCGAATAAAGACGAATTGCATTCTTGTTTACATTATAGCGGCGAAATAGTAGTTAAAATTATCTATTTATTGTTACTAAACTGTTTCTCTTCATGTGACTCCATGAAGTTCATCTTCCTTTGAATGAGCATTCACAATCAATATTAGAGTGAAAACATCCATTCAGCTATGAAGTCTGTGTACTAATTCAAAAATTCTTTTAAATATCTTAATTTTGTTTTCTGCCGTCTTTAAATTTTTTCGTGAATTTTTTATACAGATGCCATGGATGCGGTACTATTGAAACAGTCTTATCTTATATTATAAGCAGAACGGGTTGCAACAAAACGATAAAATAACGTTTAATTGCCAAGTAACCATATTCTCGAGTTATTGGCTTTTCAGAATTCGCAGTAGTAAAAATTTTTCAGTTTTTTAAAGCATCTAATAAGAAAAGTTAACAAAACAAAAAAATCGAATTCAATACTTCAAATTACCTACAAACCTTGGACTTCATTTTAATCGCACATTACTCGCTCAAGCCAAATGAAACAGCGCAAAAAATGACACTAGTCAAATAGAAACATTGTGCCAACCAAATCATATTTTTTGAACAAGTACATTGATGGCAATTATGAATGAAATCCTTGATCATATTTATCAAACTGACCTATGTTATTAATTTACAATTTATGAAAGTAATCATGCCTGATAATTGCAATACTGAAAAGTTTCAGAGAAAAAATTGGCATTATATTAATATTATCATTCCAGGATGTGTATCTACGCTTAGATTAACTAAACATTTTGTTGTCGAAATTCGTCCTAATAGCGTGGCTAGTTTTCCACATGGAGGATTTTATTTATATTATATAATATATAATCAGAATCGATTCATCACGCTCTCAGTAATTCTGTGGCAAGGTAAGAACGAATCGTCAACAACAATTGGAGTTCGAATTTATGGATCAGTGAAATATTTATTTGGTTAATTGAAGCAATATATATCAAGGAATTATATATTAGAATATCTAATTTAAAATGCTTTATAAGAATTACAAAGAAAGAGCATAATAGAGTATTTAAAAAAAGGGAGTGCCATAAAGGATTCCGTCTGAAAGAGTACTTGTACTTTAAAAATTGTACGTCTGGCTACCTTTTCTGTCATACACCCATATTTTCTTTTAAATACCACATGTAAATATGAGAAAACGTGATAGGAATGTGTAGATGCAATTTACAACTTGTATTTATAGTTTCCTTGTTATGTGATGCGACGCTTATGAATCGCACAGGTCAACAATCTTACGGTACAGCTATGTGAATAACCTGTTCTTACAAATTAATTAGAAACTCGTTCTTCGTGTAAATGAATGTGTGTTGCTGTAACCGAAGGCCAATCTAAAGAGACAGAAAATACGATGAAATCTTTCATTTCAATGGCTTCTAACGAGAGAAGATGCAACAGTGTTTAATAGCAGCTTCGAATAAAATGAACAGATTCCAACAGATGCGGAGACTTCATCTCTTTAAGAGAGGTGATAAAGCAACAAGCACTAAAACTAATATTAGTCCTTCCCTTTGTTTAATTTTCTGGTTAATAGTACGTTCTGAGCTATTCCAAGACGTAAGTCGTTTATATCGTTTAGTTTTATTTCTAGTTAATGCATCACTAATTTAGTCAGAAGATCCTTTGAAACCTTCCCATATTGCAGCAAATAAACATGATTTCAAAAGTCAAATTAAACTTCATCAATCCAGAAAGTAGGAAGAATAGTTATTGTAGTGCGGTCAAATAACAGGAACACTTTTGTGTGTCTGCTACTCGGGCAGAACTTCGCTCGCCCTTGTGAAAGTGAGGGCAAATGTATTACAAGAACGTTACGGCATGAACACGCCTACTGGGTCATGTTTCCCTCAGAGAGCTGTCACATTAAAATAAGACGCCTAAATATGCTCCTATCGTAGGCCTACTTAGGTTAACAGATCGACTTCTAAACTTGGAGGCCTCTAGGCGACGGACTTTAGGAAACAGTATTATTCGAACCCCAGAAAGAGAGATGACGAAGGGGTTTCGAGGACAGGGCAAACTCAGTAAGTCACATACATAGGTTAACTTACAGATTTAAAGTGATTTTTGAGTCGACAAAAACTTACAAATATTAAACGTTTATTAAAGAAACTATTTTCTGTAATGCATATTCTTAAAAAAAACAGAGAATTTGCTACTACACCATGTGATCAAAAGTATCCGGACACGTCCAACATTGTGTTATAGTGTGGTCGTGTTTTTCATGGAGGAGGCTTGCATCCCTTGTTGTTTTGTGTGGCACTGTCACGGCACAAGCCTATGTTGATGTTTTAAAAACCTTCTTGCTTCCCACTGTTGCAGAGCAATTCGGGGATGGCGATTGCATCTTTCAACACTATCGAGCACCTGTATCGAAGAGGTTACACGACATCCCTGTAATGGACTGGCCTGCACAGAGTCCTGACTGGAATCCTATCGAACAGATTTGGGATGTTTTGGAATGCCAATTTCGTGCCAGGTCTCACCGACCTACGTCGATACCTCTCCTCAGTGCAGCACTCCGTGAAGAATAGGCTGCCGTTCTCCAGGAAACCTTCCAGCACCTGATTGAAAGTATGCCTGCGAGAGTAGAAGCTGTCATTTAGGCTAAGGGTGGGCCGACACCCTATTGAATTCCAGCATTACCGATGGAGGGGACCACTGGTAAGTCTTTTTCAGCCTCGTGTCCGGATACTTTTGATCACATAGTGTATATGGTGTTACTTCTCCAATCTGTGCATGCAGACAGGCTATACTGCTCTCCATCCTTGTCTTCTCTCCTGGAAGCGCACAGCAATGACTTCATCATTTAGTTGGATCATGCAACCGATTCAGTTCTGTTTTTTCCGGCATCAAGGGACGTTACAGAGCTCGGATATCCGTGAGGATACGGATAACGGAATTGCGATGACGAAACTTTTTTTTATGCCTGGCGGTGGGATTGTATCGCGCAGCGGTGCAGCTATTGCATAACAAGCCGGCACCGCTCCATCACTACCACAGCTGGTCACGAAATGACGTGTGCCGTAGGGGCGCCAAATGCGTCTGTAGAGTATTTTGATTGATTTCCATACACGAATTTCAATCAACAAAACGAAAATATAGTCGTCCGTAATATAACTCATAAATAAAACGCGGAGGAATAATCGAGGAGATAAAAATAATGCAAAATAAGTAGAATGTGCCAGGTAAGGTATTGAAATATTTATCAGTACGGCGAAAGGAACTATACCAAAGCTCAAAGAAAGGTCATTTATATCTCGAGCTGCAAACGGCTTGAGTTTTAGAACAGACATAAAAAAGCATCGCATACAACGAAAACAATTCCGAATTAGAGAATGTAATCTTAAATTTACTGACTAAAAGAATTCCATGTGTATTTGTACGTATAATAGGGCGTTTTCAAAAAAGAATTACATGGACGCACAAGTGCCGACTGGCGGAAGGTTACGTTGGAAATGTTGAATTACTTCTTCTAAATTCTAATCTCTTCTTCTAATTTTACTTTTAGAAAAAATGTATTTCCAAAGAATTCATTACTTTTTGTAGCAGCCTCTTTTCTAAAGTTTCACAAAGAAATGCAATATTTCTTTGGCACTTTTTACCACTCTCTGTAAACCTCTTTCCAGAAGAACAGCAAAGTTCTGCAGAGATGTGTACTAGTGCGCCATGTGAAGTAAACACTCTATGTCTAAAGTTAGTCTATCATTCTATTTGTGCCGAACTAATTGCCCATTTTGAAGGGGTAAGTTTTATCCATTGATTCCGTTGTTGCTTGGCCTCTTTCTGACCAGCGGGTGGCGCAACCTTGTAACATTGTTAGTTGTCGCAGGGCAACGAGGGGACAGGGCAAGGCGGGAGGGAGGAGCGGTGCGGAGCGTCAGGACTACACGGGGCGGTCACGCTAGGCTGACGGCAGAGACCGCCCCAATGACAGCGTGTCAACCGTCGGCGCCGCCCCCGACACGACCTGGTCAATATTTCACTAGGGCAGCGCGCTCAGCTCCTCTGCCACCTGTGAAAGAGGTGCAACAACCTTTTCATGGTTTCTTTTTGTTTAAAATTGTAACGAATTAGCAACTATCAACATTATTATTACAGCGTATAATTTTGTCCAATAATTTATTTTAAGAAGGTCAATGTTTATAAACATTAACTTTAATACATATGTGCTCAGTTTTGTTTTCATTAGGCGTTTCGAGAGTGTGAATTCGCTAATCTTCAGAAGCGAGAGGGAAGCAGAAAGAGGGAGATGAAGGGCACGTCTGCCAGTTGTTCCGCTACTATATCATAATTTTGTATTATATATTTTTTATTGCAACAATATATTGTCAATGGCAGTAGACTAGTAATTGACAGTTAGACAAATTTCAGAACAGTAACTATTGTATTCTATTGTAACTACATGTACAAACATTTTCAGATATAAAATGGTATCAAAAATATATCTAACACAAAGAACTGGAATATCCTTTTAAAGCGACTGATTTTGGGTACAAATCATTAGACAATAAACCCCTAGTTGGCAAATGTATAAAACCTTAAAAGGAAAACAGTCATTCAGTTGGCGTGGATGAACATGTCAATGTATTTAAAAGATCCCAGTCCTGTACTGTCCAATCCTGCTCATTACAAATCGTACAACATTTGGTGCAAAAACTAAATGTTTTCAAGCAAATATCAACACAAATTTGACAAACTGTAAATCATGTAGAAACAATAGACGTAATTCACAAAAATGAGGTCTTGAGTCATTATTGTCGAGTCATTGTAGCATTCCAACCTGATATTCTCAGTAAGCTAGCAGTATTTCCAATAGGTTTTAAGTAGTTTCTAAAAGATTAATGTGTAACAAAAGGTCGAATGTAAGAAACGAACAAAGAAATAGGAAATAATATTCAAAATTTAACTTACGAAGCATCCGACTGTCGGGAGTTCGCCCACGAAGCGTAGTAAATTCGGATCGGCCATTATTTTTGTCTCCAAATTACCCCCAAAATACTCATATTTTCAAAACTATGAGCTTGACCTTCTTTGATCTAATTTTGATAAACACATTTAATTAAGAAAAAATTGTATTTCTACAATTGTTGTTGTAGGAATACCGAAGATGAATCGCAGTCAATTGGGAACGGACTCATATCTCGAAAAATTTCACAGAACACCGTATTTTGAAAACATTTAACGTGACCTTAATTGAAGATCATGTTTTATGAACACATTTAAGAAAAAATAGTTATATCTTGTAGGATGAGATCGAATTTTTTTTTTTCATTTTCCCAATATCAGGCATTTCAACGAACATGAGACGTGCACTATTCTCTTAAGTGTCCTTTATGCTATTTAAGGTCTCAATTTAATCAAAAATTGTTGTGCTGTTTTTAAGAAACAATGGTTTAAAGAAAATAAATATTGCAAACATATAAATCTATGTTTGGCAGAAAATCGCAAAAAGCACGAATGTTTTTCAAAAATCGAACATGACCTTATTTGACCGTTTTTCGAAAAAAAAAATTGTTTTCCTCCATCATGAGACCTGCACAATTTTTTTAGATGTACTTCAGGCTATCCAACAAAATTTAATTAAAATTAATAGAGACGTTTTTGAGAAAATAATTGTTAAAATAAAATTAAAATATGCCAATATTTCACACAAAGTACACGAAAAAACTCAAATTTTCGAAAAATTGTACATCACTAGTTCGAAATATATTTTTACGTAACATGTTTTATTAAGGGAAACATTTCTAACTTTAATACTTTGGTTGTAGGAAGTCACCCCAAAAATTTGTTGTTGTTTTTCAATTTTCGAAAATTCAGGGTTTTTGAGACCTGCACCATTCACTTAAACGTTTTGAGACTATCCAATAAAAAATTAATCAAAATCAGGGGCTCCATATTTGTGAAAATGTCCCAGGTGCTTTATGTAAAGTACACCCTCAATTAAAATATCTATTTCAAATTCTTGGGGCCGCGACATCAGCCAGATCAATTCGCGAATATTAATTTTGGAGAATATCAACTGAACGGTTTAGCTGTTAGCGTTGTTCATAGACAGACGTTTTACCGTAAGCGATTTTTCGGGATTAATGACCCATAAAACATGGATTCTGACTACACCAGGTGTTAAAGGATTTTCTCCGAAATTTAGCAACTGTATTTATCATCATTGTTATTACCAGGGCTCTGTAATAAGATTTTTCTGTCGAAAATTTGCAATTTTTGGTTCAGTATTACATAACTTTCTACCGCGGTAGCGAAAAAGTAAAGCTAGTCACGTCTCACATAGTGTTGCTATAGCGTACTTTTTGGAACGGGTCCACGATACTGACGTTTAATTTTTTTACATTTGTAAACCCAATACTAAATGTTGTACTAAAAGATTTAATTTACGTTAAATATTTTGTTGTTCCATTACTTAGCTAGCTTAACATTTGCTTCCACAATTCAGTCTTATTCCTTCGTTCTTTACATGTAGTTGTTGAAGATATGTAATATGTGATGCACATTTTTGTTTCATGGCCGACTGGAAATGACTTTGCTATGAATGTGTTATTGTGTCTTAATTAAACGATTTTGCTCCTCTTCTAAAATCTGCTTACTAGACGTGAAGTTTTAATTGCGCGCGTGCTATTAACAAAGATATAACGATTTTTAATGGAATTAACTAGCATATTTAGCTAACTAAACGAAAAATATTGTAAAAGTAGTTAGGAATACGTAATGCGCCAAACACTGTTGCACTGTTGTGTGTCATGTATGTTCGAGATGTGTACCATGTTTGACGTAGTTGCCGTCGAAAGAACCCTTATTAGCACTTTGAGAGAGTAAATCCTGATGCAACCAGTAGATACTCTCTAATCTTTCCTGCAAGTACGAAAAAGAATATATAATACAATCCAAATGCTAAAATTTGGATATTACCTACACCAGAAAATGAAAATGCTATATTTCTCTATTAATATTTTATACATGAAACTAAATATTTTGTTTCACATTTACATCGGAAATAAATAAAATGTTTAAACTGATTTTTTAATTGGAGCTATGGTGAAATTAATTATCGCCTGATATTATAACAAAATTAGTATTTTAATAGTATGTAGCGGAAAATCTGGTATTGTATAAAAATATGTTGCAAAAAAATCTTTCAATCGAAAAAACGAATTTTGAAACTTAAGTTGCTGATATAACCAAACTGAAAAATGATCGACATGTTCATCTCCAAATTTCATCCATTTATTTATTATTTATTATTTATTATTTATTATTTATTATTTATTATTTATTATTTATTATTTATTATTTATTAATTTAATTTTTCGTCTACTGCTTACGTAATATAGAAAAAGCATTACAATGATGCGGGGAAAATTTATACGGTTTATCTTCCTTGATACTGAAAAATATGACTAGTTTTTGCGTAATTTTGCATGAAGATTTCGTCAGTTTTTTAATTTTTAAAACAATTTTCTCAAAAACGGCTCCAAATTTTTCGAAGTCTTTTCATTGTTGGCGGTCGTGATGATGGTATGATGTAGATACTGTCCTTATGAAAGGAAATTTATTTAAAGAAGATATTAGATTTAACTTAGAACTAACAAATACACTTATTTTTCTTTAAGAAGCTTTGATCCCTGATTATGGTATTCAAAAATCGGTAGCTCACTTCGATGTAACCAAGACAAACTTGTGTGACATTATTCTTCCTTTTCTATATAATGTTCTGTAAATAATGTAATAGTTAAATTTATTAATGTTTGTTCCGTTTGTAAAAGTAAGAAATGACTTCTGTTCCTGCCTTAAAGTAAATGCAGATATTCACTACAGACGCATCGTTCAAATAGAACTTTAAGTTACAGCTGCAGTGTACTAGGTCAGAAATTGCAATTTTAGAGCCTTACGTTACTGTTTCCAATAGTGCAAGAAAGAATGCGCTGTTGTAGCTTCTGTAGTGCTTTTTATTTTATTTTCTGGGGACAAAATTTGTTCTAACGCAATCCGCAATACATCTAGGTATTGCGGAGCAGCGGTGAGAGCTGGATGATTGGGTGAGATATCGTGGCGGTGCAGGGCGCGGCGGGCAGAATCGAGAGGGGTAGGGTTGAAACAGCTGGCTGTGATAGAGCGTCGCAGGGCCGGAGACGTTAGGTGAAAACAAAGAGGTGAACAGGACGGGAAGTGAGAGTTGGGAAGGCAAAGCAAAGCAGAGGTTGGCAAGAGGGAGAAGAATGAAGGAAGGTGGGGCGTGGGGAGAATATAAATAAATTTCAACCATATAGATAGAATTCATCTTTTTCATGTCCAAAGGGTGTTTCAGATATGCATATTCTAGTTCGCCGGGTTTCTTCAGTTAGTATTCTAATAAAAATATAAACCTTTAATCATATTAGAATTATGCTAGTTTGCAAAAGGTTTTCAATCAACATGCATTATGTAATTAATAACGACTGTTTTAAAATACTTAAATGAGTTTGTGAAAATGGTCGTAATTTATCACTAGATATACGTATGTAAAAACAGACGTTAGCGTATCGTGCTAGAGGAAGTAATGAACTACATACTATAGGAATATTATTTACCGACCGTCAATAAGAGCTCTTCTATCGCAAATCACAGTTTTTCCCGCAGCATTACAATATATTTTTCTATATATGGAATAAGCAGTACGTT
Organism: Gryllus bimaculatus; assembly: GCA_017312745.1. Taxonomy (NCBI): domain Eukaryota; kingdom Metazoa; phylum Arthropoda; class Insecta; order Orthoptera; family Gryllidae; genus Gryllus; species Gryllus bimaculatus. Next base: position 1,996,545 of record BOPP01000030.1, read on the forward strand.
CATGTGTAGATTAACAATGACACAAAGAGAAATACGGCGGTTCGGGTAGCTGCCCGCCTTTTGTAGGCCTTCGCGTCTGACTAACGCGGCTGTGCTTCGGTGTTTTTGTTCTCTTCACCGCAAAACGCCCCGGGTTAGAAAGCGTCGCATGGTGGCCTTGAAGCGGGAGACTCAGGGCGGCGGTGCGGGCGTACAAGTCGCGCAGCTTACCGGAACTCTGAACTTAGTCGGAAATTTGAAAATGGAATTAATATATGTGTTAATGAAAAAGAAAAATTCATGTCATTTTTTCTTTAATTTGCAAACTTAAAACATCAGGAGAGAACTCTTATCAAATAAAAAAGGTAAAGGAATTTAATTTATGAGCAACAGCTAATTTAAAATCTTAATGAACTAAAGGATTACTAGGTAGTCTTGAAAATACTTTTTCTGCTATTAAATTTGTTTTACGAGCATTTGTATATTGGTACCGATTATTAAGATAGAAATTTGTGATATTTTTTTTTAAATTGTAGAGAACGGAGGACTACTATAAGAATGAATATGTTTTACGTAGTTTCGCTATTTGGCTATACGTAAATACGTAACTTTATTGCAAGTAAATGGGAATTGTAAAAACAAGAAAGTGCTAGTTCCACTGCCTGGCAGTCGCCGCTAAGCGACCGTACAGTTCGTGACGTCACCGAGCGGTCCGGAGGCCTGTTCTCACGAAGGCGCCGAGCTAACGCGTGCTGATGCGCTCCGATGTTTGCTATTTGTGGAAGATGAGAAAATTGGGCCCTCAATAAAATAGATAAGAGGAAACGTCAAGCCAATGAAATAAAGTTTCTTACACCATTAGCAAACTATTACACACTAGATCATAGAAACTCCCAGATGAATTCAGACATGAGTCTATGACCATTGACCAACTCAGACATCAGAGATGAATTGCAGACCTTCAACCTAAAAAAAGTGTCCTACTAAGAAGGAATTTACCTGATCATTTAATGCTATAAGATTGAATGCCACTCCCCCCCTCCCGCCTTACAACTATAATCATGTTGGAAAAAGAAGCGTGCCAATAAGGCTATAAAAATATACTCATGGCGGAACGGGGAAATTGCCTCAAGTCGAAATGATCTAATGTCTGTGGTGTCGATCGCATGTTATTTACCTTAATATGTTGGTTGGTTAGAAAATAATTGTTTCTTTCGAATTTGAATCGTTAAGAGTGAGATCGTTCAACTTAGTTCATAATAAGTGGAGATTAAGTTTTATGTACATTTTGAAATATCCTTGCAGAGTGCAGATGAATAATATTCCCCAAATCCTTTCGCATTTCAAACCATCGCGCCGATGCAACAAATGCTTCACTTTACTTTTCCTGTCATCTGGTCTGCTAGATCTCAAATCATGTGATGTAAATATGCTCACAAAGTTCAAGATATGTTTCGAATAATACGTTCTGAACGTTAGTAATGTATATGTTAAAATGGAATGAGAACTAGTGATGGCTTAATGGATCAAATTAGGCTTAAAAACCTCTAGGTTGATTGCACTAGAAAGTATTTTGGAGATTTAATAGACTCATTGGAAAGTATGTACGCAGAATCGGTGTGATCAGCAATTTGCACATTTCATTTCACTAATATCAATGGAGAAATGAGTGTTGTTCATGTAGAAGACAGTTCGATCGATTACGTTCTAACCATCTTCTACTGAACTTCACGACACAATCCTCTCAGCCAATGGCACGAGTGTCGACTATCAATCGATATAATTTAAGTGGTTTATAAAAGTCAAACAACAGCATTTGATTAATAAATGTTATAATTTCACTAGGGTTTACTAGGGTTATTACAAGGTTATATATTTTTAAAATAGAATGAGTATTTTTAACAATAAATGAATTTGAGATATACGTAATATATTGTTTTAATCACTTCCATCATAAGAGTTCGTTATTGGACAACTTTTAATATAATTTATGTTCTAATTGATATCATAAGATGTTGGAAAATACTGAGGCTGATACTGACTATTCAAAGTCTGTGAATAAGAGAAACGTTAAAATCGAAATATATTTGTTTCTAGTGTACTCAAGTAGAAATGGCCACGATCTTAAAAAATGTTTAATAATACCGATTTTCGAGACCATTAAAGAAATATACAATGGAATTCAATTCAAGTACGTAATGGCATAATAATATAATAATAATTGAATCAAACACATCGGGGGCGGGATCCGAACACCAATTTGGAGTAGAGAGGCCCACTCAACATAGGAGTTGACGTCGGTTATGTGGCAGCGGATTTAATTCGTTATTTTTTGGTGAGTTGAAATGAAGATAATCGCTGTTTTTACAAGAAAACAAAAGAAAGTGCGTTCTATAACAACAACATAAACATTTTAGGTGGTAACCATGTGCTGGATCTTGGAAAATTTAGAATTTATTATGTGTCATTATACTTTTGTCGCTTGATTTATATTTAACATAATAATCCGTTACAATTTACGAAGTTATAATACTTTCAAATTCCACTTAGTGGTTCAAACGAGAGATATTCCCCATCATTATATTATTTCGGGCTCACCTTAATACAAGGCTTCTTTTCGACAAAACATTTTCATCCCCCTTCATATTTTAAACTTTATTTCCACTACATTCCTAAAAGTATATTAAAACTTATTACTAAAGTCAGTTAAGTAGGTTAAGATCAATCATGTTAAATATTATGTTGTCATGTTAAATCTGTGAATTGGTAGCTGGCATCTTGCCTGGATGTTATTTTAGTATGTATAATTGAAAGCCTTGAAAATTGTACTACAATGGAACTGGGAGAGAATAAAACTAGTGGTGCAACAGAACGGTTTTCCAGTATTAGTTTTCTATTTCCTTTGATCTCTGCTAGCTATTCGGACTTGCCACATATTATTGCCGGCTGCCTCTATTATCCTTTTGAAATTTTCTTAATATTTCGGTTTCCTAATAGTAAAACGGAAGTATTATTTTAAGAGCAGTAAAACCTCGTCTTAAATGGTAATTTTCTTTGAAAAATTTGGAGCCATTTTAAAGAAAATAGCATTTAAGCGCTACTATTAATTCGAAATTTGAACCTCTTTTCACAAAAAATTTCACGCACTTCCAGCCACAAATGCAATAGTGTTTACAAATCTCTTGAAATATGCATATTAAAGGCGTGAGAGATTTTTCAAAAAATTACATTTGCGTATTTTTTGAAAAAACGAATGAATACTGCATAATTAACTCTGTCATCTTAAACAGTGTGATTAGCACTATTTTTTAGAAAGGTAGAAAAAATTACAGCCTTTTTTGAGAAAATGGCGAAACATGTAAGCGCTACTGTAAATGAGAAATTTGAGCCTCTTTTCAGAGAAAAAACTGTTTAGTTTTTGAAAAACTTTAACTCACAAAATCAATAATGTAAATAAATTGCTAGAAATGTTCATATTAAGGCGTGAGAGAACTTTGAAAATGCGTAATTTTGAGCTAGTTTTCACAGAAAACTATTGAGTTTTCGAGAAATATCTATGACATTATTTAAAGCACATGTACTCATAAATATAATATGAACAAATTGCCGATAATATAAATATTAACGGCACATTGCCTACTAAAATTTTAAAAGAATATTTGGAGCCGTTATTGATAAATTTTGTTTTTGTAATTTTTTAATATTGCACCCAATATTGCACGAAAACGACTAAAAGTTTCAAAAAATGTACAAGACCTTAATGAAAGAACAAATTATGGACAACAAATTTAATTTGAAGGAAAATCTCTATCTTTAATTTTGTAGTTGTAGGAAGTAGTACGTACCCCCATGTTGTAGAACCCCCAAAAAATTCAAACTTTTGAAATTTTCGAAAATTCAGAGTTAACCGTGAAAGTCGGACCTAGGCCACATTTATAAGTGTATTTTACTCTCTTCGTACAAGACATTTAAAGACAAAATGTGGAGCAATTTTTGAGAAAATTTTGAAAATGTCCCAGGGGCTTCATGTGAAGTACCCCTAAAAACCAATTAATGATTTTTAAAATCGCAGAGCAACCACTCAGACAAAATGTGCAGGGATTTCTGCAATTTGTAAAAAAATCTTCTCGTGGTTTAGGCGCTATTGTTTACATACACGAGACCGACGGATGACGGACGGACAGACGTTTTGAAAAAAAAAAACAACACTTTTTCGGTATTGGGGGACCTCAAAATGTGTATTTCCGCTAGAATCTCGAAATCGATTTTCCACAACAATACATAACTTTCCCTTTACTATATATACGGAAAATAAAATACAACTAAGAGGTTCTTAAAAGCATGTAACCTTTGGCACAGGAAGGAAACAAAAAGAATGTTTTAACAGTTGACTAAAACAGTTTTCGTCTGTATTATCTGTACTTTCCGACACAAAAGGCATTGCAAAATGCAAAAAAGACGAAATTTTAAAAGGGAATGTATTACATATTCTCCCAAAACCATTAGCTCTTTAACAAAATCTTTGAATATTGAGTAGTGTCGAGGATGAAATCGCAATGCAAAGAGAAACTTATTTAAGAAATTCTATATTATTTGGTTACTTATAAACAATAACAAATTTATTTAGTTTTAGAACGAACTCGCTAATTGTGAAATACGTCAGGACAATAGACGAATCATTTTAAACGTTCCGATCTTTGGAATCGTCATGTTGCTGTTTCTTTTCATTGATCGTAGCGACTGTTCCAATTGCAAGATACAGCCACCCATTTTCTATCTTCCCCTACATCTTCCATTATGTTGCTGGTATGGAGTGCGGCGATTTGAGGGCAACGCTGTCATGATTTCGATTTCACAGTCAGGTTAACCACTGAACCTCTGCTATCCTTTCATTATCGCCGGAAATTAACCGCACGACTTCCAGCCCGACAACTTGATGACACCAAACGATAGAAACCGACATAAACGAGAAGGGTCGATGTTAAATCTGGATTATTTAAGTTCAGAAAACCCTTTCCAACAGGAGCTATTTTAGTGTTCTTGTAATTGTGTCATGTAATTATACAAATACAATTAAACGGATAGAAAACGTCTGGACGTTTTTTAAACATGAACCGTGGCTATAGCAGGAAAATATAGTGAAAAAGTTCCTCAAATTGATATCACCTAAATAATTATTATTAACCTAGTTTTTTCCTCCAAGAATCGACGTAAAATATGTTTTAAAATCATATATTTTTCAAGTAAACTTACAATATCTTTTCATTTTGCAAATATATTTTTAAAACTAAGAGGTTTTGATGTGATTTATATATAGCTATAAGCAAAGTGTGTACGGAAAAAGATCTATTTTTGTCCGAATGTAAAAATTATATGGTGTTATTATGAATTTCACTGTCTGTTATTCTAAGAGCGGGTGCTGCTTATTTGACATTCAAAAATAAAATACTGATTCTCTCCAAAAATCATAATATTTTTCGGAAACATTTTCTCAGTGGAAAATGGAGTAAGGATATATATTAGTGGGGATGTTCGTAGTTGCTGTCATTCTTAATATATCTATTCACTCTCCAAAACTACATTTGTCCAGGCACGTAAACACATCATCAGGCAATAGTATCATGACCATTGTGGAATGTAACTTCTAGGCTGTCCGGGTGACGCCGCGTCGTTGGCAGATAGGCCGACGTTTCGCCTGTCATGATCGCGCTTCTATCAAGGTACTGACTGCCCTGCCTTTCTAGGGTACTCAGTACCCTGAGAAAGCTTGCGAACATGACACGGGAAACGTCGGGCTATCGTGCGCAACGACGCGGCGTCAACCCGGACAGCCTATGCAAGTAAGGACTCGGCCGCGGAGCCTACGTGTACAATTGTGGAATGTGGTACTCTAACCAGCGTACGTTCCTTCAAAGCGACTTCTAAACCACGCACGGTGTCAGTCCACTTTCTCTCTCTCTCTCTCGTGGCAAAAAGGCAATGGGTGGAGACTTCCCTGCGCTCGCAGATCTTAGGTCGGCTCGTCAAGGCGACGCCGGAGTTCGCGGTGGTCGCGAGGAACGAAGGCCCCAGCAGTCGGGAAGCAAGATGCATCCACGTGCTTTGGCGCGGCGCGGCGAGGGGGGGGGGCGTGGAGTGGCGTGGCGTGCTGTACAGCGACCAGCGCGCGGAATGCGGGCGGGGTTCGGCCACAGCGGCACGCCACGCGCCGAGCAGCGGCCGCGAAGGCGCTTCTAGATCAGCGAACGCCAAACGTCGATCGCGAGCTAGCTTTTAGGATTTCCCCACCCTCTTACCAGCTGATACCTATCAGCGCCTAAATGAACTTTATCTCAATTTTTCCTTTCTCTAATAATAGAACTGAAACATTTCTTTGAAAATATTATAGGAGAGTAAAATCGGAGACAGAGTAAATCCTATATGCAAATTTATATTTAAATATACGGATCCGTTTTTGAGAAAATGTTATTTGACCGTATCTGAAAATGTGCAATTTTGAGCACATTTTCACAGAAACTTCATATGAAATCAATAGAATCAATTGTATTCACAAATGCAATAATGTAAAAAAATGCCCGTATTGTAAATATTAAAAATACAAGAGATGTTTGAAAATAAATTACATTTGTGTAATTTTTTAAAACGAAAACAACACACCCAATTGTCATTGATGTCATATTTTTCAGTGTTTAGCAAAATCCGTACGCTCAGTACGGTACATCCAAGGGTTTCGGTAGTTCGCAGGGTCACGCTCAGTTAGGGAGTTGCTCCACTGAGCACAGAGAGAGATGAATCACGAAAACAGCTGCTTGCATACAAGTTGATTCGTTTGGTCGCTACAGGAGGATTTAAATATTGTACGGTTGCTCAGAAGCTTCGTAAGTTTGTCGACCACTGCTTTTGACTCTAGGGTCTAGTGACGCGACTTCGTTGACAGAACATCGATATCACCAATCATCCATGTTCAAAATTAAAACATGGTAATAATACATCGACGAAGAACCATCCATGCTTTTAAACATCGAGGTTTTAAAGCTGATAAATTAACTCGTAACAATTACAAGAATAAATATTAAATTCGTGAGCAAACAAGTTTAATTTCATATTTGTATAATTACATGCCACATTTACATATGGGACTTGGGACGTATGGGAAGTGAGTTGGAGAAGGGTTGAGAATGTGACAGCCAGGCCACATCACCAGTGGCCAATTACACTCGGCGCATAATAGTTACACAGCGTATAATAGCCGCTGATAGAGACAGTTATACGTTGGTAAAGAAGCGAGGATGTATCTCGCACCGTCACTCCTAACCAATAGCTTAATTAAGTAAGAAATCGCACGGAGTTACCGAGAAAGGTACTTAAGGAAAAGAAAGAGATACTTTACCGAAGAGTTTTTCATTATATGAAAAAAAAAACCTCTTTTTCTCTTAAACAGACCCAAGTTTTTTCTTTGAGCTTTCTGTACGGATTTTGCTAAACACTGAAAAATATGACATCAATGACAATTTGGTGTACTAATTTCTTTTTAAAAAATTACACAAATATAATTTATTTTGATACATCTCTCGTATTCTTAATATTTACAATAGGGCAATTTTTTACATTATTGCATTTGTGAATTCTATTAATTAAATTGTTTTCATATGAAGTTTCTGTGAAAATGTACTCAAAATTGCACATTTTCAGAAACGCACAAAATACATTTTCTCAAAAACGGTTCCATATATTTAAATGGAAATTTGCATATAGGATTGTCTCTGACTCAGATTTTACTTTTCTATAATATCCTCAAAGAAATGTTTCAGTTCTATTATTAGAGAAACGAAAAATTGCGATAAAGTTCATTTAGGCGCTGATAGGTATCAACCGGTAAGAGGGTGGGGAAATCCCAAAAGCTAACTCAGGTTTAAGGGATTGTGAAACTAATTAGTACGAAATAGTTGTGTGCGATTCTGCAGCACCTATTCTTGTTGAATATCTGAGTAATGAGAGGCGGCAGAACAATTCTGTGTACCCCACACAAACTGAATGGTATACAGCGATTAAATCTCATCATTGTAAGAACGTACCTTATTAAATAAATGCGATTCGAATAAAACTACTAGATGGTTTTGCAGATAGTGGCGAGGACGTGTCCCTTCCCCCGCCAGACTCCCGTGGAGATGACAATCCCTCTGGCAATTTGAAAACGTAAATACTTTCTCCAGTGACTTCCTTAACCCTGTAATGCCTACGGTAATTTTTCTGCGCGTAGCGCTCGTCCATTGTTGTTGCGTTTGCTTTACACCGGCCTCTCCCTCCGACTTAACCACAGGCATACAGCAACTACGCACGGCTTTAGATGAAGATTCGAACCGACCCAAGTCATGTGTACACCCTGGCCAGGAATGTCCTGCGCCTTAGCGATCACGACTTTATCGATATTAGACAATCAATAATGGAAAACTCTTGCTTATATGTTTCATTTAGGACGTAAGCGGCTATTGAAAAATAAAATGTGTAAATTAATGCAAAAAGCTGCAAATACGAGTTGACCATATATGTAACAATGAGCACTAGACGGTTAAACACAATCTGCATATTTATAGCAGCTTATTCTAAACAGTTAATATCTTTCTGCAGTTATTACGTTATTTTTAGCACATGTACAATGTTAAACAAAATTTGTTTTCTTGATATTATGGGTTTCTTTCTTAATATTCTTTTCATATTTTATTTGGACTCGCATTTTTATTTATTCATATCTACCACCATGTCAGTAGAACACCATTACGGTTTTTTTCTCTTCTCTGCATGTGAACCATAAACAATTAAATGAAACATGTATGATTGCTTGTTGACGCAATCATCTGGCATTATAAACTATACTACACTTCTGCTGCTCTTATTTCAATTATTATTAATGCAATCTACTCTATTCTGTATAAATTGATGTTTCTTACGCATTGGTGCGCAGAAAGGGTGAGGGCAAGGGGGGGCGCTACTAGTTGGTAAGTTTTACCAGCTATATTCTGGTTTCAGGCGCTTGTGTTTTCCCAGTTGAGTAAAACGGTACGAGCAAAACTATCACGAATTGCGAGTGTGTGTGTGTGTGTGTGGGGGGG
>BOPP01000030.1:2005641-2026277 GCA_017312745.1 Gryllus bimaculatus
ACACAAAGGAAGTCGGTACCGGCTCTCAAGAGCCAATGCCCAGCGCAGCGTGATCCTTCTCCCCCGCCTCCGCCCCCGCCGACCGCCAAGAGCAGCGGCCTCGTCCCTTCACCGGACGTATCATTACAACCTCTATGCCAGGGCCGCGAAAATTCCTCCTCGCTCGTCGCGCCGCGCCGCGCCTTAACGCCACGGCTGCACTACTCCGCTCCATCAGAGGTTGGCTCTGTTTCTGCGTCTTCGCGGGGCTTTCAGGGAAAGTCCCCCGGGGGAGTTTCCCATCGGAAAATGCGTGTGCTGAAAGAGCTCGAGAATGACATCGTGGGAGGTGCTGCGATTTCAACCACTTTCGCATCCAGCTATTAATTGCTGGATGTGCCAGTTCCGTGGCGAATATCTCATTTGTGCGTCAGCGAAAGATGAACATTATTGATAATGATACATTGAGAGAAAAGAGAAATAAAAGGACCTTGCTGCTATGTGTTTCCTAATTTTTGTTGAGTCGAAGATTAACGAGCAAATAGGGAGAAACATGCAAATGCGGAACGGGCAATGCCCAATAAAATTTCAAATGGAAGCAAATGTTCCCGATATACTCGTACGTACTTCAAAGAATATAATTGAAGTATGGGAGTGAACGGTGTTCTGAATACGAAACGCCACTCAAACAATTAATCAAAAGTTCTTTTCACATCACTTTTACAAGTTTATAAATGTTTCTCCAGAGACATGCATATTTTCCCTGGCAATATAAAAACGAATGGTTTATTATAATAGATTTCAATTACAGGTTCCCAAATTTTAAACTGAGGGATAATATTAGTCGCCCAACTTTCCCTTGCTTCCCCCCTCTGACACAATAAACTTGAAAACAAAAGCTCGCAGCCTGCACTGATGACATTCCAAACACATCTACACTGGCGCGAAATAGAAACTATTTTCTGATGAAGACGAGAACTTCTGTTCGTGATTTCCTCCAAAATATTTAAAGAAATGACTGAAGCAGGTCTCACAGGAGATACCTCGAACTCCTGATAAAGTTAGAATGCAAGTTATTGAGAAAGTTGCGAAGGAATGACTTATTCACCAGAGATTGGCATTGCTTCATAAAATCCAGTGACCGATTTCGTAACTAATACCCCCACTCTACCCGCATTTCTTCAATCCATCGTTCAAGAAACGTTGCCTGAGTAATACCAGACCCTTCCGTCAATGCGCGTGCGAAAATCAGGAGAGGATTCGTCAAAGCGCTATAAGTTTCACGGGTGGTGTTTTGAGATAGAACTAGCAGAACGATCTACTGTCTGTAGAAATTCTTGTGAGAATTATTAGAAGAGTTGTTGGTAATGCAGAAGGGGTTTTTGAGTTAAAGGCAATTCTATTGTTGTCTTAGAATCTGCTAAGTCATGGTGAGCTTCACATTGACTGAGAGATCCTCGAGAAACCTACGAGTCTGCATGGCAAACTTTGCAAGTCACTGCTTTGGCTAGCTTGAATACCTTTCTTCGTTTTTCCTCTTTGTTGCTCGTAACACTCAGGGCTGGACTGCGTGCATAGGATGCTTTTAAAGGTGACCTGCGCTTCTGCACAAGTCACTACAAGTGAAACTAGAAGTGGTGCTTCCACCCCATACTTTCTTGTATTATTTGTTCGGATACGAAATATTATAATTTTGCAACCTATATCCTACGCATACTTTACGTCACCTCTTGAAAAACTCAGCAAACGAAGCGCGGGAAATTCGAACGAAAAAATAATTATCAATTTTTGAAAATTCAAAAATATGAATGGAAATGTCACTTTAGTCGTCAAACTCAGGGTATGGTGATCCATCCGCACAAAAATTACTAGTGGTGCTACCACACCGTCAACTTTCTCCCGTTATTTCCAACGTTATGTAATATCATAAAACTACTTGAATGATTGTGCGTGTAATTGAAAATAACGTGTGTACTGTGCAGTTAAAAATGTACGTTTTAAAATAAATTGTCAACTTTTTTTTGAAATAAATCCTGTATTTTAAGTTATCGAAAAACGGGCGTTTTTATCCACAACCTTCGATCACTTTCTCTGTTCAACGTCAGTTGTATGTGAGAAAGTAAAAATAGATGTTGAGTCTCCAAACACATATTTGTATCTAATTATATTTCTGATAGTTATTTTTCGAAATTTACAAGAATGTGCTGCAAGTGCATTTCGTAGATATATTAATATAAAATGAAATAATATCAAAAATAAAAAAGAAAATTCTTGCCGCGTTGTCCGAAACATTCTACAATCTAATAATAATAATAATAATAATAATAATAATAATCGCAGTTGATAATTGAAAATAACGTGTGTACGATGCAGTTAAAAATGTACGTTTTATTCTTGATTTTTTTTATTTCTTTATTTTGAATTATCGATATTTTGCTCTGATCAAAAAAGGATCATAAAAAATATAGGTTTATCGTCATTTCATTAATAATCAGGGATATCATTATCATTAATTTGGAAATAATTTAGAAAAAATATAGAAAATCCATTTGAAACCAAAACGTATTGTTATCAAAAAGCGAACCCATAATTTGCGGATAAGAAATAAATTACGGTAATTGTGACCCTGGGAGAGTCTTCACTGTACTTTACCGGCGGGGACATCCAACTCTCTTGGAAGAATGATTTTAATAAATTTTAAAAAGTCGCTCGGACAATTCGCTGTGTACTTTATACTGATTTAAAACGCTCTTAAATAATTATGTTACTTCAGAACTGTTGTCGAATGAATACTGAATAGATGAATAGTAAAGGCACGGACATCAAAAAATAATATTAGCAACTCCCAATTATATATATATTATATATGATATATATATATATATATATATATATATATATATCTTTGCGCAGTTTTTTTTTTGCTTCACCAATTTTTTTACTAATACTTGTAGATCGAGAAATGATCTTGGATAATACAATTAATTTGTTTGCATGTCTCTTTTTCAACGTTGTATATCGTAAAAAATATTCTAGCGTGCATCGTTACTATAGTCGATAGTAAGGGCTTCAAAAAACTATGAATATAGCAAAGGAGTTCTCCCTTGTTAAGGGGGGAGGCGAAGGTACTACGTACCCTGACGTAATACATTTTGTTTCCTTAAATATTCTAATGTCTCGTTTTTCTCTTTATTAATCTGACAGTTTGGAAAATGTTTACAAGGCTATTGGAGAAGTGGTTCTCCAAGCCATCTAGCAAACGTGTAAATCGATTAACATAAAACCATATATTTATTAATTTTATCATTACTGTTTTAATTCCATTCTACTTGTAGTGTTTTATTCATTTTCTAAAAGTATGTCATATGTAAATAAAGAAGTAGAAAGAAAATTAGGGCCAAGAATCATAATTGCCCACCCTCATAATTTAGGTTTCGCACGTCTATGAGTTTTCGTACTAGCATGCGAGGCAATCAAATTATTTGTACATACACTGTATCACACTATGAAAAATAATTTTTATTATGTTAACTCTTTTACATCAAAGATGAGACAAATTTCGTTCCTTATTTATTGTTTTCTTTAAAATTTCCTTCGTAAGGATTCTTGACAAGACGGTAGTTTTATATTTCTTGTGAAATACAAAAAAATCAGGAAGCGAAACTCAGATAATTTGCTTTTTCGTTTCTGCTCTAGGTTGACAAGCCACTAGTGAAGTAGTATAATACTATACAATAATGTATGTAGTGTGTTTAATAAAATAAACATAGTTTAATAATAATAATACCATAACAATAATACTGGTCATAGATTAGCTATGAATGCTTTTCGATCCAACACATTCTATAGTATATATGCAGAGACAAATGGAGAACCTCTCGAATAACGAACACGAAAATTACTTTTTATGCACACAAATAAACTTTCATCAAATAGAGAATACCCAGCATACAACAATATGTTTACTAATACATTTTGTAGTAAATGTAGAAAAAATAATTTTCCTTCATCACTATCGTGTATCTTGGATACACTTCAAGAACTTGATATTCCTTCTCTGAAAATTCATCCAACTTATCTAATACCCCCTGCATGGTTTGATCCATTACCCAAAATAAATACAAGTTTCAACTCTTTTATCAAAGAAGACACCACCGATATTACATATCAATCCCTATGCAACGAAATACAAAATCAATACAAAGGATACACAGAAATTTATACAGATAGTTCACAATCCAAGTATGTATCCGACATCTCTGTGAAAATATACTTCGTACTCTTTTACATAAATTCTGCTCAATTTTTTACTGTGAAGCTTATGCTATCGTTGCTGCACTCAAAAACATTGAAGAACTCGTGGTGCTACAAAATGCTCTGCAAACTATTCCGACTTGCTACATACTCTTGCCAGTTGCCATCTGTCACCAACCAAAGAACATTTTTCGAAATTTTCTTAGTTCTTCGGTTTTCTAATTGTAGAACGGAGATCTTATTTTAAGAATATTAAAGAACAGTAAAACCGCGTTTTAAATGGCAATTTTCATTGAAAAAATTGGAGCCGTTTTTACGAAAATGACACTTAAGCGTTATTGTGAATTCGATATTTGAAGCTATTTTCAACAGAACATTTATGAGTTTTCCAAAAATTTTATTAGAAGTCATTTGAAACCTTTTAAATCACAAATACAATAGTGTTTGGAAATTGCTGGAAATGTGCTTAATAACGGCGTGAGAGATCTTTAAAAAACATTACATCTGTGTAATTTTTTAACAACAAAAATACCCGTAATGACGTTTACGTCATATTGAAGAGTGCAATTAGCACTATCCGTTCGAAAAGTTAGAAGAAAAAATTTATAGCCGTTTTTAAGAAAATTTGAAAATGTCCCGAGGTTTCATGTAAAGTACCCCCCAAATTCTGAAGAGAGTTTTTCAAAATCGCAGTGCTGCGAGTCCAGCCAGATAGACCAGGGAGTAGCCATTTTGAAAAAAAAACAAACAAACAAAAACGTTCTATAGTTTAGGCGCTAGTGGTGTTCACAGACGGACGGACGGACGTTTTTTTAAAATTTCTTTTTCGATATCAGGGACCCCTAAAACGCATATTTCGGTCGAAACCTCAAAATCGATTTTCTGCAGAATTACATAACTTTTCCCATACTTTGTATAGGGCATACACTTATAGGAGAAACGAAAAAAAAATTACTCTTGGGAGACTCCGCGTAGGACATAGCCGTCTTACCCACTCACATGTGTGTAAGAAAGTATCTCCATCACTTTGTATGTATTGTTTTATCCCTATATGTATCCAAAATATCTTATTAGATTTCTTAATAAATAGATGCGACTTAAAAAGAAAGATTGTTTAAAGAAATACATAAATACACTTTTATGTTGTTCACCTAATTTACAGAATTGTTTAAGACACGACAAAACTGATTCGATGCGTTTTTTCAATGAAAGGTAGAGCGCAGCTTGAAGTACTTTTCTAATTGAACTAATTGTTATGATCGTGGCAACGGTGAGTAGCGATCATGAGAGGGTTGGGCGGGCAGGGGCGAGGCCAGCCGAGGCTGAGGAGGGGGGGGGAATAGTGTGGGAAGAAGCAGGGTGGAAGTGGGTAGTTCGGCTTGTGGCAGGGCAGGGGCGGGATATACTACAGACATAATTCATTCCTGTTCTGGTCTATTATCGATTGCGATAAATAAATACCTGGCCAACGTGGGTTACTTCTAAAGCCCTTTATGGGATGGGCCCTGTGCGATCGTCTGGCTCATTATGTGTGGGGTGGAGATGGGGGAATTAAATGGTGCGATTTAATTGTTAGTACGTCCATGGAAGATTAGTATAAGTCGTCGCCTTTTTAAAATTATTGAACGTAACAAAGAGCTCGTGTTAGATTAAAAAAGATAAAGTTATGTCACAGTTATTCATGAATTCAACAATAGAAACTAACAATAAACTTGGAAAAATCTTCACCAGGAAAAAAAAATCTGCGTTGCCCCATTTTGCCAGTAACACTGAATGATCTTTATCTATAGTATACTACGGGGTATCACGTACTACCAATTTTGAAATGCTGATTGGACCAACGATTGCTCTGTGTGATCTCTGACCGTTATAAATCTGTTTGCTAACTCGTCTAGGTTGAAAAACTTTAGCAAATCGTGTTGCTTGTTGAAGATAATATACTACTTTATTCGTTTCTGTGTGATAGAGTTCCTTAGTACGTCTTCAGTCTTCGAAGGAAGCTAAAGCTCCGCTTCTGTTGATACCACATGAAACACCCGCTCCGAAATATAGACATGCTGATGGAATTTCGTGTATAACATTCGCCATTTACGCTTACAGTAAAAACTCAATAAATAAATAAATATATTAGAATAGAATCTCGAAAATATAGGGGAGCAGGGCCCCTCCTTCCTCTCGACACAGACGCCCGTGAACCCGAGTGTGAAGGAAAGGGTTGCAGCGTGAGGTAAGATGCCACTGCGTGGGACGCCCGGCCCGCGCTCGGCGAAGAGGAATTTTGTGCCGAGTCATCGCGGCGCGCGGCGTCTGGCGTACGGCGTCCGTTCCCCGCCCAGGGAATTTTCCCCAAGGACGCCGCGCCGGCCGGAACCACGACGCGCGCGAGAGAGCGACAGAGAGACAGAGGGAGCCCCCTCCGCAAATGGCGGCGGGCAGGAAGTGCCGTCACGCGAGCGCGCTCTTCGAACGACGATCGGCGACAGCCAATGGCAGCGCACCTTTCAAACACACCGAATTAGTGCTATGTTTACTGGAGGAAATGCGGCAAAAGTGAATTATTAGAAACAGTTTTTTGCTTCTGCGCATGAACTAAACAATTTCAGAATACTGTTTCAGGTTAACGAGTCCGTTAATTTGATTGTGTCGAATTATGGCTAAATGTTCACGCGAGTGTAATTTTTATATCAGTTGTTTTTTTCCTTCAAATTTCTTAAAAGCGACAGCACAGATGACAGAACTGTAGGATTCTGTGACACTCTTCGGGCGTGACAGAACTAATGCGCATAAAGAATAGTGCATTGATCAACGAAACAATAATACATTATTGCGCGCGATTTTTCGGAACACAAATGAATTGGACCTTGTACTGAATCTGAGGAATTCAATAATGAATAGATTATATAATTGTAATCAAAATATTGTGGGCCAGGACACCATCCCTTGGCATTGAGTTGAACGAATCAAACTCATTCGAATATACCTTGAATTGATGAAAATTGTTGCGTGATGTTCAAGTAGAGAGAAATGTGATCATAATACAAGCTCATACTTGCTACAATTTTCCATGATGAGCTGAGGGCTGCAAGTTACTGCACAGGATCTCACTAGAGTACATGTTAAGCAGATTGCGATATGGAAGATTGTACAGAAATAGGAAAGAAAAGGAATAAATTTTGTTAGCAAAACTACATGTTGGAAATTAATCTCAAATTATTTTGCAATAGGGAGCTATCCCTCCACTGTTTAGTTTCGATTAGGGTTTTTCATTAGACAATTTATTATTTTTCACTGGTTGATATTTATTTCTATATACTATTTCATATACATTCCATACATCATATTTGCATTTGCAAGCTTAAGCAAGTATTGTTTCAAGTCGTGTTTTGGAGAAATCACGCTAAGTAAGATACCGTGAATTTTGTTTGAAAGAAAGTAGAAAAAATGTTGGGTAATATTAGAGATACACAATTAATTGAGGGTTCAAAAATGTAAGGAAATGAAATGTTTTTTAGCAGTTATTTTGCTGAAGATCATTTAAATGGTTTAAGATTCTTTCATAAATACGACCATCTACCACGGCAAATTTGTAAAATTCTTGTACAATACAAAGGGAAGTACTCTTTTTCAGGAGGTATTAATGCGAGACTCAGTTCATTGTCTAGAACTCAACCATATTTGAAGTTATAGTTGCTCATTGTATAATAATACATGAATTTTAAAATTCATCAATAATTGTCAAAACTAATTATTCCACATCGGTAAGTAAGATGCTAATTCGTACATCTATCTTTTAATTTGGCTTCATTGGATCTTCATTATGCTATTATTAACAGAGGAGAAACCTTCAACAACTTAGACAAGAGAAGGCTAGCGACGTTGTAAAAGGCCATCCATTGGACGAAGTTAAGGAGAATTCCTTGTTTTGTCACCGAGGTTAAAAAATATTAAACAAAATTACGTTAAAGAATGGTCAAAACGAAGACTGGACGCGTTGTGTTCACAGTTAGGGATAATCAGACAAGTTGGTAGGATGCGTTTAGCTTTCTTTCCTTTTGAAGCGTAATATTGAGTTATTGAATATTAATTTGCCAATCTCAAAATAGATCTCAAGAAAAACTCTAGCTAATGTAGCACTATTGAAAGCAAGGAATTCTGACAGGTATGGCCTGAATAGTGCCTTATACTCGCGTAATTTTTCCCACTTGCCTCTTTGTTTTCTTTTTCATTGTTACTGTACCATATCCAAACACACTATATTAAAGTAAGTCGGTATCAATTATAAAATATGTAATAGAACGAGTCTCCAGTAACATTGATAGCTGATGTTACTTCCTGCTTCAATATTGTAGACGGTTTTTCCTAGGATCTTCATTATGCTATTATTAACAGAAGAGAAACTTCAACAACTTAGACAAGAGAAGGCTAGCGACGTTGTAAAAGGCCAGCCATTGGACGATTCCTTGTTTTGTTACCGAGGTTAAAAATATTAAACAAAATTACGTTAAAGAATGGTCAAAGCGAAGACTGGACGCGTTGTGTACACAGTTAGGGATAATCAGACAAGTTGGTAGGATACGTTTAGCTTTCTTTCCTTTTGGAACGTAATATTGAGTAATTGAACATTAATTTGCCGACCTCAAAATGGACCTCAAGAAAAAAATTCTAGCTAATGTAGCACTATTGAAAGCAAGAAATTCAGGCATGTATGGCCTTATACATCCGTAATTGTTGCAAGTCGCCTCTTCGTTCCATTGTTACTGTACCATATGCAAACACACTAAGTTCGTCTGTATCATTTATAAAATATGTAAGAGGAAGAAAGACATTATGAAGATTTTTCGCTAATATTTCTTTTGTAAATGCACACTTTTCAGATATTGTTTAGCTAATATTTTAATGGTAGTAGCAAGTAGTATTGTTTCAACAAATTGTTGAATTTCGTTGATTTATTCTGCACCTCACTTCAATAGGCTTTTCTCTCGCTTGAAGTTGCAAGGTTGGCTGCTGTACGTTTCAGCGCATGGCGTCAGCGCAACCTCTAATCGCTCCCGCTTCCGGTTAATTCAACAATAAATGTATCGAAATTGCTTTTTTCCTTTTTAGGTAGGTTTATGTGTTCATTCTGCATAACACTACTAAATCAAAACATCATGTTTGAGAATGCAAGACATGTTAGTTCAAAAGTTACTTCGTTCTGCAAGTAACACTTGGACCTATGAACAATAGATAATGATGCAAATATAGGAGACGGAAAACGCGCGCTTACCGATACGTTATTCCCTGTTATATAATACAAAAAGATAATAATGACCTTTACGGTTATAACTGCAACTAAGGCACAAAAGATTTCTACAAACAAAATTACCTTAACACAATTTTCAATTTTCGTTTTTTTTATAGCAAGCTACGATTTTCTGTGTAATTTCATTTCTGAGAAATTTTAAACACATTTACAGTTTACATCGAAAAACCTTATTTCCACCTTTTGTATGTTTAGAAATGAAATAAATATGAATTTCAACAATTGTTTTAGAATTTTTCGTTTGGTAAAAATACTTTAGTTGGCACATTGAGCAGCCTCGATTTTGGTCTTTTTGTTCGGCGGTTCAAATAAGTGCGTAGGGCGGCATTCGCCAGCCCGCCGTCAAAATCGCTACTCGTTATTCGCAAAGGATATCGCGAGGCTAAGAAAGTCTTAGAATTGTCCCAAAAATCCAGTGACAATTCAGTTTGCGACGAAATTGGATTATTATTCAGAATATTTTGTACCTGAATTATGTCTCTGTGGTCAAAACGATAAAGGAATTATTTGTTGCTAATATTTATGACGGTAGTGTGTTTTTCCCATCTGAAATGACTTAAGTAGGGAGAACCTCAATAATAAATGAAATATTTGAATATTTAATATATCACAAGCATTGAATTATCATAAAATGTGTGAATACAGAAATAGTTAGGCAAGGTGCGCGTACAGAATTAATTATGAATATTAGGTAACTTGATTTTATATTACTTCATCCAATCGACATCGCACTAAAGAACTCTGTCGCTAGCAAAGTTCGTACTCCACTCACTCCCATGAACTATTTCTAACCTTCAGGCGTTAAGATCGGAAAACTCCTGAAGTACCTTACAAGTTCGTGGAAAAAAAATAGTCATGTTGACTCCCTATCCCTTCATTTGAAATGTTGAACGAACTACACGTACACTAAAGTAATAAAGGAGCAATTAAAATTAAAATTGAGCGTTCATTTTGATCGTTCCGCCAATCATGCTTATTTTGCGTCAGAGGTAAATTAACATACCATCTAATTAACTGCATTATCTTCAAAGAAATTATTCGCAAATTGTGATATGTGTATCCTATATTCTACGTTGTCAGATGTATCGAACATGATTCTGCTCCTACTTTTGGAAATAATGAACTGATGAATTTCTCGCATAAACTCTTAACATATAATCAGTAGAGAACAAAAAATTGGATGCAAAAGGAAAAAAAAGTGTTATTAATAATATATCTAAATCGTTATCTCGGTTTCTGATTAAATGTTAAATATGCATTCCCTTATCAGGTGCCTTATTAGACTACGCTGGGTTGAGTCTAAGGGCCCAAGTACCCATGGAAAATTGAATGCTTATAATTTTTGGCAGTTTTAAATTCAGTTTTCAAAGGAATAATCGTTATTATTTTTAAATAAAAAATCACATTTTCATTTTGTAGCGCTGACGTTATTATCTCAGTTATTGCAGGTACGACTATAATATACTCCAAGAAAATAATTCACAGTATACAAATTTAAAACGACGCAAAATCTTGGTTATTTGCGTGTTAGCTATAATTATGAAGTGAATATATGAAAGTATGTGGTATAAAATAATGTTTTTCTTTTATCTCGTCAAAAATATTTAAAAACTCTTATTAATTATGCTTTAATACATTAATATACGTGGAATATTTTGATATTTTTAAAAACATCAGTGTTAAGCACAAGCCTATTTTTGAAACGATTTAGGCCATGTCTCTATTGTTTTATAATTTATTACCTCTACTCTTATAATTCTGAAATTCTGAAAATGTGCAAAAGTAGTGTGAAGACCAAAACCTAAGTTCTAAAATAGCTTAAAAAACAGTGGTCAATTTTATGTGCATTGCAGTTAACAGCCCTAAAAGTCGAATACATCCACATTCATTTTTCGAAGGCGCAAAGTTTCAGTTTTGACTGTAACTTGTCTAGTTGAAACTATTATAAATGAATCGTATTTTGTTCGAAGCAATTATCGGGTTGCCAACTCCCCTTCCTGCTTCAGCGGGAGGTGAGGAAGATGAGGGTATCTTAAGGTTAAAATATATAAACCGTAAATACTGTCTTGAAGTAAATAGCATATATTTCTCTCATAACCTTCATTCTCGTTAGTTTGGAATAAAATAGAGTAAAATACTATTCGCTGTCGAATGACGGAGACTGATCACAAGACGCACTATTTATTTGCTTCATGAACAGGCCCCACGTAGTTTTGAAACATCCGCTCGCATAGCTCCTTAAAGTACCTAGCAGCGCGCGACCTCTGTTAGCAGAGTGTTAAATTAGAGTAGTACTGGCGGCGCTCGAAAGAGTTCAGAAGCTTACAGCGGAAAAGATGCGAACAATAGTAGCATACGTATTGGGTGGAGTAAATGCTTCGATATTTTTCATTCACTGCTTGATTTGACTATCATTTTGAAACTATGCTATAACAATGACAAGAGAAACGAGTGGCGCTACAGAATGGCACAGACTTTTTCTTACTAATTTCCCGTTCTTTAGAGTCCAGGCTCTTTGTTCGGTTTTGCCTTACCCTCTTTCCTGTTGCTACCTTTTACACAAAAACGACCTTAGTATGATTATCGTATCCGTAACCGTAACTAAAATGCAACTTATACTGTCGCATGGACATATGTTACTCAAAACCGATGTAGGGTATTTGAATTTCTTTTAGTGATGTCTACAGACCGAGAAAATATGTACTAGTTGAAACTTCAAAATATGTACATTAATGTAATGAAAACAGAAATTTGTAATAAATATGCATAATCGGATATAATATGTAATATTGAAATACACTAATTTATGAAACACATTTACAAAAAAACGATATTACGTTAAAAAATAATTCCTAGACAAATTTTAAAAATAATACAAACGTTTTAAAAATCATTTGTGTAGCACCAGTTGATGCACGTATTGCACTATACAACTTTCTCGACAAAGGTAAAAACTTTATTCAATGCTATCCAGGACCGTACCGTTTGCCAGACTAGACGAAATAGAAGCTATAGCACGACCTGATCGTACACGTCACGTTGGCGATCGCCAAAGTTTCTCGGAATTTAGAGTTAAGGTCACGAAACGCGAAGTCAGTGATACTTTTCAAACCTAAAGGTTAAAATGATCTCTCCACTGAGACAACTGAAGCACGTGCGCCACTGTGAGAACACCCGACTGCGTCTTCACTTGTGATACGTATGATATCATACACATATCATTGGTCTTCACGTTGCGTACGTACCTGGAGTTAGACAGCACGCGGTAAAAGTCTACATAAAATAATGACTTAAAATAAATTACTGGTCCTTTTTTTTCATAAAAAATAATAAAGTCGAAGAAAATTGATAGAATAAAAAATATGGTGTGAAAATAGCAAAATATGTAAAATAGAACTACATATGTAGAAATATATAACGAACAAATTGGATATTGTGTTAGGAAGGAGACGATTCGCCAAGATTATAGTTTTAAAAACGGGAAGTAGAACAACAGAAAAATGTAATAATATAAAAATCCGGTCTCTAGTGATGGCGATTGTTGCCAACATTCCCAGAATTACTCGATGTAGTATATCGTAATAATGCGAATAATGACTTGTAATTGACTAATGTTTGCAACAAAACATTGTCGACGTCCGGAGATTCCGCCACCATTTAAAACGTGCATGTGGGTTGTGATCTTTGCCATTGCTTCGAGTGACATCCGCTTGTATTTCCATAATTTTAAATTTAGTTGTGTTTTAGTTATATCATGTCTTGTAGTGCTTTCCGATTGTTGTTGCTTATTTTATTTGAATCTCTTTTAGTAAACCTAGTTTAAATAGTTTGTTCAGAAGGTGTACTAATCTTCGAGTCTGTTGGGTCATTGATTTTCTTCCTATAATGTTTTGATTGATCTGTTTCTCACCATGTCATATATTATTAAACTAATTTAAAGGGGTTATATATTACCATCTATCATGATTAATTCAAAAGTAGCATATTTATAGGGTTTTCTGTCGTTTGTTTCTGATGTCAAAAAACGTAATCCTTAACGTTCTAGCTGTCGTAGCCCCGATGTACCCGGGTCACTTGTGTATGAGTTAACAGGATACGTCTTGTTTCGGCAAGTGAATAAATGGTGCATTTGAGAAGCGTCATTAAATACACAAATGTATTGTAATAGCAAGCCCTCTTCCTCTTTCATTTATTAAGTTTTCTTTACAGCTACAGCTGATAAACATTCACACACATTACAACCATTCTTCTTACTAGGACCTTTCAAGAGGTTCAGGACGAAATCTGTCCAGATTTTTTATTCTATTGAAAGATATTCATTATTTATATGTGAAAAATAAAGAATTTGGTCAGAATTGTCAATATGTTCTTATTACTCCGCATCAACCTTCACAACTTTATCTCAAGACTTCTTTCCTCTGTGGAAGGTACTTATCATCTTGTTCCCAACACTAACTCGCTAGCATACTTCTACAGTCCTCGTTCTCTTCTTCTTTAAGATATCTCGGTATAACGGTATTTACTGTTTCCGTAAAAATGATTTTTTCTGTTTTATAAGTATTTGGTGAGGAAAACAGAAGCAGATCCCCCTCTTGACCTCATTTGCCTATACTTTTTTCAAAATCTCAAAGATTCGACTCGAGCCATATTGACTGGTTTCTTCAATTTGGAAATATTCTATGTACGGTTTAGGCGCTAGTTGTGTTCACAGACAGACTGACTGAATGACATTTAAAAAAAACAACCCTTTTTCGGACTCAGGGGGCCCCAAAACGTGTATTTCCGTTGAAATCTCGAAATCGATTTTCCGCAGCATTACAAGACTTTCCCTATACAACAAATAACACTCCTTATATACGTGCGTATACGGAAAATTAAAACTTAACTATTGTAGTTGTAGGAAGAGGTCAAAAAATTATTTGTTTAAAAAAGCTTCGCAAAATCAGGCATTTTAACGGACATGAAACCTGCACCATTCTCTTAGGCGTCGTAAATTTTATCTAAGGTTCAAATTCCTAATAAGTCCCAAAAAATCTAAGTCCAAATTTAATTAAAAAATTGTGCTGTTCTTTAATTAAAAAGCGTATGTTTGACACAATATGTCGCAAAAAATCATGATTTTGAAAAATGACACTTTTAGATATGGTTTTCATGAATACATTTCATTAAGAAAAAATGTTATCTTCGTAATTCTCGTTGTAGGAATACGCCGAAAAATTGAATTTTTGGGGCAGTGCATGGACTTGTTGTTAGTAACATGTAAATAATTACCAGTATGTAACCTTTTAATGTTACCAAATAGAAAGTGGAATGAAAAAGTTGAGGTTAGTTTGTTTCTCTTCTCTCTACTGTGTGCACTTTTATAATTCCATTACATTTCGTAGGTCACAACGTGCAAGCACATCCTCTCGCACTAACTCGCGCCGCCCCCAGCAGAAGCGCGTAAGATCCCTCGGCTATGAAGTAAGCCCCGGCCGGTTCATAGAATTCTCGTCAGACGTAATGGTAGCAGCTTGGGCGGCGATGAGAGGGGAAGGGTACGTGAGCACGCAGCGGCAACTTTACGTAACACTTTAAGCTTTGAAACTCCCCCCAGCAGTTCGAGAACGGCAACTTGTGTAAAGCGAGCGAAAAAGGAAACGCCACAATTTCCTTTTGTGGAGCGTCGGCCGGGCTCAGTGTTAGTAGCTTGCCTGCCGCAGCCCGAGTGCCATTGCACAAGTCCTTGATGTGGTGCGCATGAATCGGAAAGGGCTCACTTGCGCGCCCGAGTTGGCTCGCGGCCAAATTACGGGAATTGGGCGGGCAGGGAAAAGGAACATCAAAAGATTTTCTACGTCCGCGGTTTTTTGTGTTCGCATCGGTTGCTTTATAACCATCTTTGCGAATAGAAAGAAGGCCCCCAATTACCCAAATCTTGGCGTGCAGTTTGTCTTCACCTTCCCACCATTGAGGTCCTCAAGACGGATTTCCAAAATATACTTTTATTTATTAAATAAAACCGAAATACTTGTTTTCTACAAGAGCATCTGTTGATTTAAAAATTATATAATTATTATGCAGGAAAATGCAAGTGTATCTTTCAAACGTCACATATCTTAAGAGAACGCGGGAGATAATCTGCAGAAGATATGATAATGAAATTTCGCAATCTGCTAAAGCAACTCAAGAAATTTATTTCTGTGCTAAAGATTTCCAATATTACTGCTAGTGTACGTCACGATCATATGAAGTGATAACGGTGATTTCACTGCAACGCATGCGCGCAGGCTGTATTGGTTAGCGAAAATAAAATCGAATAATTTGGTGCAAGATATTATCGTCATCTGTTCGGAATAGAGTAACCAACAAAACGGAATAATGAACCTATGATGTCAGCGCTCTTGGCGGACGCTCTCGGAACTAAGGGTCGCCATGTATTTTTTTTTTTTTTGCAGTCAGAACACAGGAGTGTTGGCACATTACATTGTTATTCTGAACCGACGTATTGTTTGTATCAGTCCTTATATCTATATTGTTGTCTCTTTTGTTCTGCACTTAAATTATATTACTATATTAATATGGTATCTTCAGTACGTTTACCATATAACTGTAAAAAATGAAGTAATCCATCTATAAATATATCATTTTTCAAGAAAGTGCTTTCATAATTCTAATTTCTACTATACTCTTCGATTTATGTTTTCTAAAATTCAAATAACATAAATGCTAATTAAGCTTGAAACACAGATATGTATGATACACGTGTTGAAGTATTTGTAATCGCAAAGTAAGATTATGAATACCTAGGTCCGAGAGGTCTCAGAGACCAATTCATCACATCGAAATCAACCGAATTACTAACATTTGCAGGAAATGTAGTTTTAACCAAATGCAGTATATCACAAGACCGCACGACAGAAAAAACACGACGACAACCAATAGCGCACATCCCGACACCCAGGTTTTGGAATAGTACAAACGCCTTACCGCGCGAACACACGTAAGGGTAGTTCACGAAAGGACAACATCCACCCGCTAGTACGATATACGCCATTTGAAACCAATTATTTGGTGAGAAGCAAGCGTAGTTTCGAGACTAGAGAACAGGGAACTATCGTTGTTGTCTTTTTGACGGCTGTACACGACGACTTCGGTGTGAAGCCCAAACGCGTGGCTGAGCTGCGGACAGACGTGTTGCGAGAAGTAAATATGAAGACCGTGAAATAACAAAACCTACAAAAGAAATCTTCTAAATACCATTATCTTTATTGTTAATGCAAGCACATTTATCCCCCACAATAGTAGTCAGAATGTTCTCCATAGTAGTCACATCTCCAGTCTCCTCTATAGTAGTCAGATCGTTCTTAAATGGCTCTCCAACTTGTGGAAACATAACAAGGCAGACACCGAGTGCTCCGTAGCTCCATCCAAATGTTTCGGTAATGAGAGCTCATCTTGAAAAGTGTATTGTTTTGTTTTCGTCGAAATATATCGATTACGTGTATGTCATGTATACCTCGCCGTGGTGCGACGCTCTTCCTTGGCCCGCTATAACCGGATGTAAAGCTTTCGAATGCTGCAGCAGGCACGTCAAATGTAGCAAAGTTGTCATCAATAAAATAAACGTTTGACTCTCTATACATCTTTGACATTGTTTCTGGAGGAGCAGCTTCAGTAAAAAAATGAAGACAGCGTAAAGCCTGTGTGTTACAAACTCTGGGTTCAACAGCAAATACGATCCGAGTATAGAGGTCAACAAATACGATCAGTAGGATTTATTCCACAAGGAAAAGATGTAAGGTTAACTCAAACGAGTGCCGTAAGTTTGTCAAGATATAAGACTTCATTTGAAAACAGTTTCATAAGAAGTCTTACAACAGCGTAGAGTAAAGAGAAATTTAGCAGGACTTGGAGTCATGAGGTTATAAACGCAGTGAATTATCGTGTGGAAGGACTCATTTGACAGGCCCTCTTCCACTAAATAAATTTTGCATGAGAATTTATGCATAAAAGTAAGTATTTGTTCTCGTTTAACCAGCCATAGAACAATCATGATTTTAAACTAAGCACTACATAAAACAGTTTGCCGTTGAAGGCGTAGGGTATTTGCATTATAATGTCGGCGTTCGATTAATAGTCATGAAAATAAATACAAAGAAAAACGCTGGTTGCATAATACGTTTTGGAGATAACAACCAGAGAACCTGTGACCTTTCTTCCTCCGGCTGGACAAGCTGTACACGATATCAAAATACCATCACTCTCGCCATGAACACCCTTCAAAACTCTGGAGGCATATTTTAACGGGTTTCATAACTTCGCACTTACAGTTGATGGAATGGACGAATGATGGAAACGTTAACTCGAGGGAGGACCACACAATGAAAAACAGGTAATAACGCTCCTAATACACAGTCAATGCCATCTTGAACCCTCATCCGAGACATTTGAGAAAATAGAATTGTAAATCAGAACGAAGTTGATACATCAGATGAAGGTTAAATGAGTGTGTTCAGTGTATTGTTTGCTGATATGCCTGACGATGCGATCGTATTCAGGTCAGGTTTAGAATATTGTAAAGTTAAAGATTGTGGTAGTTGAAAATCCTCTTCTAAAAGGTTCTTCGCACACCCTTTTTTAACAACTTCTGGCGCTTTTTAATCGTATATTGCTGTGTACTGATACGTTCATAATCAGGTCAAATTTAATATTATATTGTGAGATTAAAGATTATGGTTGTTGAAAACTCTTTTAGAAGGATCTTCACACATTCTTTTTTAACAGCTTCTGGCGCATATTAATCGGATGCTGCTGGGTAGAACTCTTAATAAACGTAAACGTTTAGTCGCAGATCACCAGTATCATTCGCAGCAGTGGGAGACAAGGAGATAAAGGGAAAACGAGTGTATGTAGTGCAATGTTTGCAGATAAGCCTAACGATGCATTCATTTTTAGGTCAGGTTCAATATTATACTTTAAGATTAAATACTGTGGCTGTTGAAAATCCTCTTTTAGAAGGTACTTCACATTCTTTTTTCACGGCTTCTGGTGCTTTTTTAATCGGATACTGCTGTGTAGAACTGTTACTAAACGCGAAAGTTGAATCGTGGATCACCAGTACGCTTCGCAGAAGTGGGAGACAAAGCTCTCTCGCGAGAAGGACGGGGAGCGGCTCGAACTTTTCGGAAGTGGGCGTGCCACTCAACAATGCTGCTGTCGAAGGCAGGCGGGTGAAGGGTGTAGTCGAGCGAGGGATTTCGCTTCGCTGGCGCACTAGTTGACGAGTCGCGTTTCGCGTTGTAAAGCGGCGGCGGCGGCCATTGTGTAGATACTACCGCTAAGAAATTGAATTTTTTCTTTGGTCTGTTTTTTTTTCTTTCAAAGCCTCGGAATGGAATAATACAAATGACGGTAATGTACTTTGAGGTCTGAGGTTAGCACAGTGCAAGACCGTTCTTGTTACAAATTACAGGAAAAACATCAGTGATGAGGGCGGAAGTTCAATTTGTGCAATGCCCCTTCGTTCTGAACCATTCACACACAACTCCCACTAACAATCTCGATTACGCAGTACAACTGATGTTTCATTATCTACTTTACGTTTATAAAATCAAGAAATATATTTTGGTAATTTATTAAATTGGGTTCATATTAAACGTACATTGTCTATGACTGCCTGGTGTTTTGATTTTACAAATGCATCCAACTTTCAGGGAAGCAAGAATTTCAAATTCTTGTACGAGTCGTTTTAAAATAAAAAAAAAACACTAAAAACACAATTGCGGCAGTATTTTAGCGCACACACCACGCGAGGTTTTATCATTAAATTTCAATTTATTTTTCGAACTTTGAAAAAGGTTGTTTAGGATTGCGATGTTAGAGTCTGAGTTGAAACTTGTCACCAGAATTCGTGTGAATGTGTGGATTAATATATTTTAGTTTCGAATGCTACAACATGAAAGCCTGAGAGAACTATAAGAGAACAGTTTCACAAAAACTTACCAACTTAACTACAATATGAGGGACTTTCCTGCTGAAACACGTAACATTTCTTGACCCATTCCTTGTTACGGTAGCACTAATTTAATTTCGGTGCCCTCAAATACGAGGTACATACAATGACAAAGGAGACATATGGTGGCACAATATCGAATGTAGAATCCGATCGACACCAGTGCCCTCAAATCTGAGGTACATACAGTGACAAAGGAGACCTATGGTTGCACAATATCAATGCCTTCATGAAGATCATTATTTAAATCATTATCTTAAGACCTGTTGTATCAAAGTGCCATTGGGAATGTGTAAAAATAAGTCAAAGTGTCAGTGGGAAAGCTCAAGATTGAGTATGATAAGAGTTCTTACAAGACTCTTTTAGTGCCAATTCCAAAAAGAAGAGAGTCTAGGCAATGTATGAATTTTGAAAAAGTTCACGGTCTACGCTAATGTGACTATTATAAAAAACGACATAAAATACAAATAAAATAAGTAAATTACTAACACACGGATCACACGTCTTGTACATTTCCTGACATCAATCATATTGCGATCTCTTGAATTTGCCTGTGAAAGAGGTTGCAAGTTAAATGCACACCGACGATTGAAATTGAGCGGCACATGCGAGTCAACTCCGTATTTGGCAGCGAGTCAACGTTGAATTTCAGTTGTATTCGTCACGACAAGAGCGACCGCGCGCTGATTTGTTGATGGACCAACTTAGGTGGCTCAGTTAATGTCACTGCAGAGCCTCTGAACAATACGTCGTAGGGTTCGAGTCCCTAGAATGGCAGGATTTTCGACATTAGGTACATAGCCAGGTCGATATTCAGCGGCTGGAGGACAATTCTAGCGGCTGGCGGCTCTAATAGGTAATTTTATGTGATTTCTCCGATCGACACCAGGCAATGTTGGAGCAGTACACTAACAAACGGGCCACGTCTAGCGCGTGATCTTTTCTTACACATCCTTGTCATATTGTCTCCTCTTACTTACTCACACACTTACAAGCACTACACTACCACACATATCGGAAAACTAATTGGGAGTTTAGAGCGTATTGTAACGTATTAGCCAGCGTGCCTCGTGGCATCTATTTGGGGACGCTTGGTAGAGGATTAGC
>BOPP01000030.1:2036537-2081166 GCA_017312745.1 Gryllus bimaculatus
GGGGTAAAGCTGGGGCGCGAGTAATGTAGCAGCGGAACTTCTGGAAAGGGGTGGTAGGGAAAATAGGCGGAAAAGCGAAGAAAGGCGGCTCGATTTTTTACTTTCTTGCTACTGCCTGCGCAGTAGAGAAAGTTATGCTGCGCAAAAATCGGGGAATTTTGTGCAGAAAACTCCTATTATGGGGTCCTGGTAAAGAAGAAGTAAATAAATCCAGTTGGTAAATTTAAAAAAAAATTCTGCATGTAGCCTAGGATCCATTTGAACTCCAAAATTCATTTTTTTCTCCAAAATTAATACTCCTCAATCGATCTGACTGATGTCTCGACCCCTAGAATTAGAAACAGACATTTTGATTTTGGGGGATATTTTACATGAAGCCTCTGGGACATTTTCCAAATTAAAGAAAAAGCTTTTGATTTTTTTTTGTTGCAGAGTTTGAAGGACGTTTAAGAAAGTGGTGCAGGTCACATGATCGCTGAAAACTAATTTTTCGAAAATTGCAAAAGTTAAAATTTTTTTTCGCGGTCTAAAATGTTAAAGATAGGGATTTTGGCAAAGTCTGTTCCTTATGGATAGATTTTGAACTAAGGTAATTTACAATTTTTCAAAATTTATATACTTTACACGTAATTTTGCGAGAAAATACGGGCCTTTTCAATTTTAATTTTTACTTATTTAAGGTGTCATTTTATCTGCTATGGTCATATCGACTACTGTAACGTTGTTTTTATACCTTTGGGATAAGGGTAGTGAAACCCGCATATAGACATACACAAACATTCATGCCCGGGGCCGGAATTCAAGCCCGCGACCCTTCACGGAAAGTCACGGCCCTTCAGCCTTAGCGACCTCGGCTATCCCGGCCGGCTGGTGGCTCAGGTTGCGAGAAAGAGGGACAGTAAAAAATGAAGGAAGTAAAAAAAAAAAAGTTCAGTACCGTGAGTACAGCGGGGGCGGGGACGCACCGCTAGGATGCGGGTCGTGCGACGCGAGTAATAGCGGGTCGCGGGCGAGCGGCGGGGATGCGGGCTGGCGGCCGGCGCGACGCGCGGGGCAGCGGCGGCTGCAGCAAATTGATGAAGCGGGCGCGCGGCCTCGGCCTCGCCCCCGCGCCACCCGCCCGCCCGCTTGATACACGAGGCCCACTCCATCGGCTCCATTAGTCAAAAGCAAACGTGCGGCGATTTCATATTCATGGAAGGGCGCGGCCGCCCGAAGGCGTCAGCGGCCCCCAGCGCGCCGCCCAGCGAGCGAACGCCGCCGCCCCGCCATGTCCCACGCCAACGCACCCGCCGGGCGGGGCGGCCGGAGGGCGGTTGGAGCGTGGCAGAGAAACGTGATAGCGGACGAGTCAGCCTTCTAGCGGAGACACGAAGCGAGCTCTACAAGAGGAAATCTCTGCAAACGCGTAGCACAGAAGCGGTGCGTGTTCAGCAAGCAAGCAGGGGCGCAGCCGGCAACTTCCGGGAACCACGTCTGGTCGCAATAGGAGCTCGCAGCGCTGCTCCATGTACTTCAGGGATTATGAAACTTGTTCGTGAGGATAGAATTGCCTGATGCAGAAGGGATTGCAATACCAAGTGCAAAAATAATGGATTATGAATTTGGAGTAGCGGAATAGAAAACGGAAGGGAAATGAGTGAAAACGAATTCCATTGCTCCGTAAATAAACCAAGCAACATAAGGATTGAAGAGCGGCCGGGTGCGAGAAAGCTGCAGAGTACGCTCTTGAATATGATGCAGGAAATGGAATATGTGATTATGACCCGTCCTTCATTGACGTCAATACTAAAATACTAGTATGTGAAGTACTTAGACAATTTACTTATTAAGGTATATACAAAGTGAGTCATTACTGGTGAAAATAACACATCAACATAGATCTACGTAGAATTGTTTTTGTGATTTTAAAAAGTAGACTACAAACGGATGAAGATGGGCGGATAGAAGTTTCGACAACAAAATCATTTTCCCGTATTAGGACACCCCTTTAAATAAAAGTGCACTTTCTTCAAAATATCGACATCTGTTTTTGCTGAACTATATTCTTTTTTCAGTATAATGTGTATGAAAAATTAAAAAAACAAAACAAAAAAATATATCAACACTGCGAATTTTTTAGTACTACTTTTGTAAACTTCAAAAATAAATCATAAGTAATGTACGAGCAAGAGACGCCTCAATATGACAACCAGAATGGTTAAGTTGTTCAGAAATATTTGATTAATTTAACATGATTTATTTAATCAAATAAATCAATTTTTACTTCATACTTTAGTAACAGATAAATACTAAATCTTACAGACAAATAAATTAGTGCAGAAAAACGTCAGGCGTAGTTGAGTTCGTCTAAAAGCTAAGTCACGAATATGAACATAATCGTCTTTATATACGTTTATCTGTCTAAAAACATAACGAGATGCATGCAATCAAGTGTCGAAGGCATGCCTAACCTTGTTATTAGAGACCAGAATGGATGACTAATGTAGGTGGTATGAAGAGATAGGCAGTTTGCCGATTGTTTTTAGACTGTCGCATTTAACTTGGTAATAAATTATTTTCATGTCATAAATTAGAAAATCTTCTGAAATTACATTAGTTTGTAAACATGCAACACTCTCGGAAGTAGAACAAAAAGAAGAACAACTTCCACAAATCAAAATCCCACCAATCATTGTATCAAATGTCAATAACGTCCATAATTTCGTTGCCGATTTACAAGAAATTGTAAAAAGTGACTTTTTTACAAAAATAATCAAGAATGCAGTGACAATTACATTTAGTACAATACTGAGGACATTCGTAACTTAGAAGTGTTTTTGTGAGTCAAAGAGTTTCCAATTTTATTCTTATCGTTACCCAATGATTCGAGCTACCTCTGTTGGAATTAAAGACGTTCCTTATAGTTAGTTATACTAACGAAGAAATATATAACATTGATGTAACTTGTATTAGTGAAACACATTCAATTTCGGGTTAAAAACTATACATACAAAGATAAAAAAATTTCAGAAATAGTCATGTTGCTGCACACGCTTCTGGTGGTTTAGCTATACTTGTTAAATCTATTATACCTCATCAGCAAATATTTTTTCCTATTTCACCACACTTAGAATGTATAGCATTAGCTATCAATATCAATAACATAGATTTTTATATATATGCAGCGTTTATACCACCTAATACAATATCTCCGTACACAATTTATAACATTTTTCAAAATAAAAAATTGTTTATTACTTAGTTATTTCAATTATAAACATACTTCTTGAGAATGTAGCAGTACTAACTCTCAAGATATTCGTCTACTCCAATACATTGCACACAATAACATTGAAATACATGCTCCCTCATAATACATACTATACTTCTCATAATAAGACCCCGACATTCTAGAAATTATCAATTACCTATCCTGCAATTAGATTCTGACTATCTTCCGGTAATAATCTCTTTTTAATTTCAATTACTACATATTTAATCTACACTAAATAATATAATATCGATTGGAAAAGTCATAGAAAATGTATGAATGGTAATTATAAATTCCCAAAAGCCTTAAACACTATTGAAAAATTGATAATGAAATAGATATGTTTGCTGAGACATTGTCTTTCTTATCAAAAATCAGCTATCTTTCATAAGTCATACATTTCAGGTCGACAACAATTACCTCATAACTAACGAAGATTTTGGCTACAAACCAGACATCAAGCGTTCAATAAATAATCACGAACAATTAAATTGCGTATAGATAAATACGAACTAGACAAGTATGAAAATTACGTAGAAGAAATTCATCCAAACAATAGAGCAATGTGGATTACTTTCAAAAACTGACTAAATCCTTAATTCCTATTTCACCACTTAAATTTGGCTTACACTATGCATATACAGACGCTGATATATCTAATTCAATAGCTGATTAATTAGAAGACACATTTATTACTAACCCAATAATCAATCAAACTTTTTTGAGCAGATCGAATGGCATTTATCCTCACCTAATTTAAAATTCCTTCAACAATTAAATTTATTATTCCCCACGAAGTTCTTAAGTTAACAAAGAATATAAAATTCATAAAGCCCAAGGTATGATAATATTTCCAATAAAATGCTTAAAGAATGGAATCTACCTATTTAAAAAATTAAATAACATCTTTATTGTCATGCTCCGAATTTCAGATTCCTGAAAGCATGGAAATTAACACATATACTTCCTATTTGCAATCCTGGAAAATATCCTCACTCTCATATTAACTATCGTCAAAGTAGTTACTATCCAAAATATTTGAAAAAAATTACTCGTATTGAAGCAATTAAATGAGTATTTTCCTTCAATACACCCTCTTTCACATAGTCAATTTGGCTTTAGAACTTACTAGTCAACAACACACCTGTTACTTAGGGTTACGAAATTAATTGAAAATGGTTTTCATGTTAAGCAATTGATCAAGTCTGGCATCAAGGGCGTCTCCAAAAGCTACAAGAAATCGGTACACCATTATATCTATTCAACATATTTTAAAATTTTGTTACTGACCATCTCTTTGCTGTTAAAATACATACATCTCTTTCTTCACAACGACCGATAGTATCAGGGATACGTCAAGGATACACACTCTCTCCTTTGCTTCTTAACATATAAACATCTGACATTTCTTCTTCGCCTTTTACTACACTTGCCCTTTATGATGATGACACATTGCCTTATACTCAACACACAAAAACATTCCAATTGCCAGAAATACTTTACAAACTGCAATACAAAATATATGAAATGGACACAAAAATAGAGAATTGTCTTTAACCCTTCTAAACCTGAAGCCAAAATCTTTACACTTGGCAGACCAATAAATCTCCCTTCTTTAATAATAAATAACACATATGCACTCTGGATGGAAAATAACCTTCCAGTTAAATATTTAGGTTTATATATAGATAAAATATTGATATGAAAACACCATATTCAAAACATATCCATTTTTTCTTATCACAAAATTGCAATGTTATATTTTTTATTAAATCATCGCCCAAAATTACGCGTTGGCTGCGGCTTGTTAATAAATCAATAATTCATCAATCCGTAACATACGCTTGAACCGTTTGGGCCGATGTTTCTACAACACACACAAATAAAATACAAACAAAACAAAACAAATTTCGAAGAAAATTACTAAAAGCTGAATGGTTTATTTCCAACAAACAAATTCACCGTGAATTTCAAATAGACAAAATTACAAACCGTAGCAATCTTCAAACCTCTACGCTACATCTTTTAAAACTTTACTTTCTGCTACAGCTTCTCAACACTACGAACTAGGTTTAAATTACAATTTTCCCTGCATTATATTACGTTTCCCGAAATATATTTTCCACCCCCCCCCTTATTCCTATTTCACACATACACATTTCAAATCTTTGCAAATACGTATGCCTTATTTTCAGCATATTAGTTAATTAAAAAATTAATGTAAATATGAAAATCGTAATTATTCAACAATAGGTAAAAATGACATACTTATTATGTAAATCGCTGACATCTTGACAAAAAGTTATGAAATATATTGTATTGAAAGGCCTGAAAAATTGTAAAATTTAAACAAGTAGAAAAAAAATATTTAAAAAATACGGGTCATTTACGAGTCAGAA
Organism: Gryllus bimaculatus; assembly: GCA_017312745.1. Lineage (NCBI taxonomy): Eukaryota > Metazoa > Arthropoda > Insecta > Orthoptera > Gryllidae > Gryllus > Gryllus bimaculatus. Next base: position 2,042,190 of record BOPP01000030.1, read on the forward strand.
TGAAAACCACGGAGAGCAGAACTGTTATCAAAAGACCGCCGACTGTTCCGAAAATAACTATTTGAATTACACATTTGATGTGTTTTCCTTCGTCAGAATGCTTAAATCGCTGCATATACCACCTTTAAAAGAATTAGAAGCTTATTAAAAATAGTTATTGTGATTTTTAAAAAGCAACATAATTGTTACGTTTACGAATTTTTAACTCAGTGGATTGAATAATAATTTTTTTGAAGCTTATCGGTGACTTGTGATATTAAGTTATAGACATTTTTAAAACTGAGTTGCATTACCTCTCAACGTTCCTACAAAAAACGTTTTCAGAATAATAATTTCTTTAATTAAATAAAGTTTTATAAAAAAGAAGAATTATAGAGCTTAACAAATATATTATCATGTTAGAAATTATAAAAAATATGGCTGTTTAAACGCATTCTGGAGATCAGAAAATGAATGGGCAATACATATCTAAAAAAATTTTTTGGGTTTATTTTAAGTATTTCGAAATGAAGTTTGTTCTTTTTCTAAACCCTTCGAGCGGGCAGTAAATCAAATTCTAGAGTTACCTTAAGAAAATAAATTAGGCTCTCAATATCTCCCGCGAGTGATATTGACGCATATACTATTATTCCTGATCCATAGATAGCGCCAGAATTGGGGGTCCCATAGATATTGTACTGCTGGGAAGAGGAGAAGCAGAGAAACGAAAGAACGATAATCAGAAGTAAGAAAGGTGCTTCCATTTTACGAAAACAATAAATGATTGAGCTATCGTTATCGATTCGCTATCATTGCGATATAGTTATATAGCCACTGCAGAATAATGAATAATGTCTAAGAAAACTGTCAGGGATTTTGGAGCTATTATATGTTTATTTTGTCGAATTTGAGCAATTTTTGCGAAATATGAGATCAAAATGTGTTTGTTTCGGAGATAATTTCAGCAAATTCTGTTCTAAACAATTAATGTGGACGGATGTTAAGAGTAGTACGGTAATATGTACTGCATACTTGACGATGTTGGTTTCACAGGGAAAGCATGCGAATTGCCGGGCGAGCGAGAGAAAATGCGCCGGAGCAGGGGGCTGGGACGGGAAGTGAGGACAAGATGTCGCCTGAGTCGGAAAACGAACGAGATCGGGCTCCGTCAGGCAAGTGACGAGCCCCCGAGGAGGTCTCTCATGCCTTTTGTTTCTCTTTTATTGCGTAAAGTTTCCGGAGCGGGCTCCTTCTTCCGCCGTCGCCGCTCTCTCGGGCAGTTCGTATTTTCTCGAAGCTTGACACTTCCGTGTCTTATCTTTCGGGGGAACATAACGTACACTGTTGGAAACGCGTTTTCTGCGATGATCCAAAGCGTTTTCGAGACGTGTACTAAATCGAGGCTGTGTTTGAGCAAACTGCAAGCACTTTGAATATCTCTTGATGTCTTATCGTGGTTTAATGGTATTTCATTTTCTTTCTCAGAGTAAAACAATATACCTGACTACTAATTTTAGCATTTGTATTTTAATCAACATTTGTTTATACGCTTCTTTTTATCAGTTAACGTTTTTAGACTTTTGGTGCCAATGAAGTTCCCAGTTTTCCGTTTCCATTTTTAAAATGAATGACTTCTCCAATCATTTAACAATACCAGATTATTAATTAATGCTAATGTAATCTCTTCTGAAACGATATCAACGTATTTTGTAGTTCGCTGTACTTCCCTGTGCAGAAAAATAGAATTATAAATTTACTTACTTAATTCCGTTTGATTTTTTACGACGTCGTTGTTTATAGTGTGTCACTACTTATGCAGTGTTAGGTTTGTAAATATGCTCATTATGTAAGAAATATCATGAATACGCCGTAAATTTAGCTGAACCAAAAAGGGATGGTTAAGTAAAAAAAGCCACAAAATTACAAATTATTATTTTTTTAGTTTAATAGTGACACAAAGACAGCGAAATTGTTACGAAACGTGTCGTATCCTGGAAAATGTTATTGGAGAGCAGAGCAATAAAATGGTTCTATGACCTTAAAGTGCCACTTTGGTAGTGACTCACCGCGACGAGGAAGACTATCAAGCTTTAATAAAAGTTGCAACTCTTTTATCCCTGTCGTTGAAGTCGTTTAACCTTCTCATTATGAATTATCATAAGTGTGATGAAATGTGACCAATCAACCACTGTGCATGGCATTTTATTGGCAAAGTCAGAGATTCAGATTCTGAGTAATAAACAAATGTGCGTGAGTGCTCTTTTGTGCACCTATGTTTCCCTTACGTTAGTTAGTTTGTGAATAACATGTAGTATTCCAGTGATGAAAAACAATTCCTTATATCCATAAAATATTTTATAATTCTATATGTGCCACAAAATGGTAATGGTGCGTCCATGTCCTGCTGATGTGTTTCTGGTGGGATAAGAAAGGCAATGTGTTTTTCGCGTTTATTTATAGATATGCAAACATAACTGCTGAAATACACAGCTAACAAATCAAGATGCTTTGCCATAATAGAAGAAAAGAAAAACGACTGAAAAAAGAAAAACATCATATTGCACTTCCGTACGATACTAACATTAAAGCTGACGTTCAGGAGATTTGTTCGTATCCCCATATTCTCCCATTCTTATTCTCACAAAGTTGCACTTTTTCCAGTCCCATTTTATTGTGGGAACTATGTCATCAACAAACATACTTGGCTCATTTCTTCTCCAAGTTAGCACACTTCTTCAGATACGGAATTAAAAACTCGTAGAACTGGGGGCGACTTGTACATAATCAGGGAGAATATATTACTAGTTAATTTCTATGTTATCCCAGCTTTCACTAGAAATACTACCTTCTATTGCATTACCATGGTACATACAGAGGTTTGGAACGAGTTATTTCAAACCTGTTTATTTAATTGGACACGAAATCTATAGATGAACCGCTTTTTGTCCTGACCGACTAAAACGATGAGCTAATATGACTTTTCAAAAATATTACTGTGGAATGAGAACATGTATTCCTATACTATTTATGGTAGTTACGTGTCTTTTTGGCAAACACTTTTGTCAACCATCACACAATTAAACTGTAAACATTTTGTTTATTTGGTAAGTTTAATTTTTTATTTAACGAATATTTACAATTATTTCATAGGAGGCATAATTAGTAAATACTATAAAGGGAAATATTAACAAAATAAAATTGGTTACTAGTGAGAAAATTACCTCAAGGTACTTTATTTGGTTTTCTTCACAAATTATAACAAAATGAATATTAGAACATTTTAGTTGAGAATTGTGACATCAACAAAGTAAAGAATATATGAACCATTTTAGAACAGAATAAGTGAACCTGCTTTGATGAAAGTTACTTTTCAGAACGATGGTGGGGGATAAAGAAAGTAAATTCTATCACTAACGCCTGGAAATGCCTTCCAATCACCTAGCTGTAAATGAGTGGTTCCCAAAGGGGACGGTATATATCCCTTAGGAGTCGATGAAGTTTTAAAGGCGGCAATGATGATTACGGGTCCGAAAGACGAAAATGCACTGGTGACTGGTCGATATAATCAATATCCTTTAAATTTCAAAACAACGTAAACGAAGTTGACAATGCAATTGTTCTCGTATATAAAGTTTCGAAACATCTAACAATACTTATTTCTATTCGTAAAAATTTGAAACTATAATTGTACAAAAAATTTAATAAACAATTTATTTCAAAATTATTATTTATATTCTTTGTTTAATAGTTATTAACAGGGTTGCCAGATACTTCGTAAAAACATCCGCAGTTGGATGTAAATCCGCCCAATAAGAAAAATTCAACATTCCAAGCGGAAAATTTTAATTTTCGTTAAAATAATTATAGTAGAAGTTTTTTTGAGATAGTAACTCTATAAAATGCTTAATTAGTTTTATTTTTTGTTTGTGAACATTGCAATTAATAATAATATTGTGAAAAATTATCCTTTTTGTAATAAGGAGTTATATTTTAGTATTTAAAAATTAGTTATGACTATTCTTATGACTTTATCTTAAGACTTTTGACTTTAAGGGATATAATAATTTTCTCACATTCCCATTTTCATTCTCCTTGCTCGCCTTAAATATCCGAGCTTAAAAAGATTACCACAGAAATGCTTACATATGCATGCATATTTCTTATCGCTTAACAAAAACTGCTGGCAGTGAAACTGTACTTCTAAAATTACTAAACTTTTTCTAAAATTAAATCCAAGTACTACCAGTGTGATTTATTGTATACTCATGTTGTACACGACAAATGAGTATGACTTTTAGAACACACCCTTTTCTAGAGATCTAAAAACCAACATTACTCACTTCCCAAAGTAAATTTGAAAGAATTAACTAATGATTGTTGAAAAGTCATGTATAATGTAAAAAAAACAACAACAACTAAAGAATATCGAACTCACTGTCAATATTGTTGTAGTTGTCTTTTTTTTTTTTACAATTTCGCTGTAATCTGAAAACCCGCCCAAAACCGCTCATGTTTTGATGCATTTCCGCCCGTTGGGTGGTATTCCGCGAAACCAATTTTTGTCCCTCGAGAGAGAGCAGTTTTTCAGCGCCAAAAGCGGAATTCTGCTCTATCTGGCCACCCTACCTATCAAGTCATTTATGTGCAATTATTTGTGTCATGATTATGTTGTATACAGTAGAAATGTTATAGACAACATTAAAGCGCCGATGAAGCAAATCATTCTCTTAAAAGGGGTCGATGTCGATGTAAGGAAAGGTTGGGAATCCCTGCTATAAACCTACATCGTACAATCTATGAAATTTCTCTTGTCAGTATTTGGTAAGTGACATTTTCTAAACTTAGGTTTGCACTAAACAAATGACTACTTCCGTAGATTCCGTGCCAAATTTCAGGCAATACATTTGGAGTTTGCGGTGATAGTTTGCAGTAGTTGTTATCGATTCAAATTTTGCGGCTTGGTGTTTGTTTTAATACAGATGCATTCATTCGTTAAATTTCATTAATTAGTTTAACACTAGACATTTTGTATTTCTTATTTTCCAACTGTTTTCATTAGTTATCTTAGTAGTGCTATCTGATATAGCTTTTGTAGATGTAATGTTTTGGTGTCGCTGAAATCAAATATGAAGTCCATTTAACTTTATCACCTTATATCGATTCACGACGTCAAGTTTGCTGTAAGCAGTGTCAACTGAAAAGGATAATTCAGTCTGTACGCGGAGTGAATAGGCAGAGTATTACAACCATTCGCATTTGAAATAATTCACACTTTTCATTGAACATTTGTGTTGTTCCCGAGATCCTGCGTGACTATCAAAACCATTGATACCTCTGATATGGCCACAGGTTGATTACTTTTCTCTCAATTTCTGCACACATACGAAATTAGTAATGTATAAGTGATCAGCAGAATCAAAAATAATGTTGAACAAAACCACAAAAAAAAAGGTTTTTCCAAAACGTACCACGCACACTGCTCAACATATAAAATGCTCGCGTAGGGCACTGTTATATACGATAAATTATGTATAAATAAAATATTTTAACAAAAACAGTCTTCACTAATACTGCAATAACATAATATAGTGTAACACAGTTCTTTACATACTATCACAAATTAAAAAATAATGCTTTTCGATAACCCAACATGTTAATAGCACATATTTAATACGGGTGAGCTCTTATTCGGAGCCTTGCTGTAGAGACGTCAACTGTTTCATAAGCAGTGATGCAATGAGTACGAGACTTTCGCCGGTAGGCGCAGTGTGAGTACAGGCGAAATTGCATAATCAAACATTTGCAAGTTCAGTGATAATTAAGTCGTTTGAATTGATTTAATTTTTTTACGATTTCTTGTGTGTCTAACCAAACCAATGACACCTCTCTCACGACCATGGTTGCTTAGGATTTTCTCAATTCAAACGAATGTACGAAATTAGTGATTTAGATATTAATTACACATTGACTTTTGCAACTGAATGAGCATATTGTTGACATTTTGAACTTGGAGGTCCCTCAGTACCTAAAACTCAGTGCCGAGTTCACTCTCCACCAGAGCATTTTCGCAGCGCTGCTTCTCAGCGGCTCGGCCGCGGACTGCAGCTGCACCTGTGTTCTGGCGCACGCTCGGCGCTCCAGCCTGCCTCCTAAACCTCGTTCTTTAGAGCGAACCCGCCTGCCACGCTTTCGCGCGCGCCACGCCAGGCCGACCTCTTCGTAAATTCACTTGCCCCCGTTGCCCGGGGCGGAGCTCTTGTTGGACAATAAGACGATGCCCCTCCCTTGTTTTTCCGACGTACCAGAATATTTGCATTGCTGAACAGATTTCAGACATGAAGCAATTACCGAGGACTGTTGCTGAAACTTAAACCGTGGAGGCGAATCCATGAGGGCAATAACTGAGTATGGTCGAGGACGTTTGCTGGGTCTCGTCGGAAACTCGAAAATGGCAGCCACGGACGGGACGAGCTGGGAAGTTCCACGTGGGCAGGATGCTGGTCCTTACTCCATAATAATCCATGCAATAAACCATGTGAAAAATTTGTTTCCATGGGTCCCTTGTCAAGTTGAGATGTGGGTAAAGCTAAAAAGTATGAATTAACCCATTCTCTGATTTTTATATGAATGGAAGGGGATATTTAACACAGTTTCGAAAAGAGCCTTGATACCAACGTTTTAAAAAATGCGACTATACAATTTGCAGGAATACTATGACAATTTATCTGTGAACTCCGAAATAAAAGACAAAATGATCTAATATCATATAAAGAAGGAAAACTTATTCCAGTACGACATGAAGATTTCACTACAATAAAGCAAATACAGAGTAATAACGTGTGTTTATTTTTGTAATAACTAGATATAATATACTGCATTGCCCGTGGCATTGTTAATCACAATCCTCAATTAAGTCTGTTTTACACGATCATTTTTCATCACTTTTTGTCGGTACAGAAACCTGGCGGACCGAAAATCGTAACAAACATTTCGTTAGTACAGATTAGTACATTCGCTTCATTTTTCGTTAGTACAGATTTCATCCAGTTTGACTATCCCGCTCCTGACGTAACTTTTTGGATGGAGGTGTATTACGATATCAATATACAAGACTTGATAGGAGTGTATCAACTCATAAGAGACAATTGAGGGATTCGCGTCGGGTATTGTGGACGCAAGTCTGTTTGGGAGAGACTGGGTCGAGTTTGTAAGAACGTAATGCTTGAATGTAGGTATTTGAAGTGATAATTTAAGTGAAATTCTGGTTTAAATACCCAAATAGTAGCTTCTTCACGAGATCAGAAGATTGGCGAAACCTTGGCGAAGGTATTTAAGAACATTAATACTACTAGAATACGGAACAATTCGCGGTACTGGAGCAGGTGTTCGCCGATTGATGGTGGAAACCTGAATTCCTAACAATATATTTTCTTGGTGTTGGCAGTTAGTGTTTTATTTCAAATTACTTCGAGAGAGTCGAATGGTCAGCGATGTTGAGTAAGTAAAAAACGGCGGCAACTGAATGTTTTGGAGATACCAATGGTCGTGGGCATCTGCCGGTGCATACACTGTGGCGGGACATACATTCATTAGACACGTACCAATGTGATGCGATTCTTTCCATCAGTACAGTTGTGGGAGCGCTCTAATGTGTTGAATTGTAATGTAATGTATTTATGTAGTGAGAAATATAATATAAACGGTGTTCTAATGTCGTTTCGTTCCGTGCTCAGTCCTTACATAACCAAACTTAATTTGTTACCACAGATGCTGTGTTCAACTGATTGACCATCAGCGTTATTTGGGACTTCCAGAGGATATATTTTCATCACTATTGCGTGCAGAAAACAAAATGTCCGTCCATATCGCTCGTTCCATTTCATCCAGTTTTGATATTGAATCAAACCAACGTGGAACTTCCCCTTTCCATTATTTTCTGTGCAGAAATTACTATATAAAACGGGCTTTAAACAGGGAAAGGAATGCATTTTATGGATAGTGTACTCCCGCCCTATCTTGCCGTTATCTGCCCTGGCCTGTACTGCCACGACCTTTCCCCGTCTCGCCCGACCTTCCTCGTGCCCCATCCTTCCAACTCAGTCCCGCATCTCTTTGTGCCGTTCTGGCCCTGCCCGCACCGACCTGCCGTGGTTAATACGATTTTCGTTTCTATGGTTAACTCTAAACCGATGCATTGTTGCACACTCCCTTCAAACCACCTGTAACAACCTTGACATTTAATTACCCAAAGCGTAATGACACTGATTGATTTTTGAACTTAAAAACCTCGCTATCTTTGGTCCTTTTACTTTAATTTCACACTCTAATTGAAATACGACTCTTTTCAATGGATCTATTATACTTCTCAAAATGAAATAACGTCAACTATTGTATAGTTTGTCAACATAATGGTCGTTACAATGTGTGTGTGTGCGTGTGTGTGTGTGTGTGTGTGTGTGTGTGTGACGGTGACGGTAGATAAACGTTCTATTCATTTTACAATATTATTAAAATGCACTACGAATCCGCTTAATAAGAGCAAGTAATGTACCATTCTTTATCTTTCATTTAAAGAAACAATCTCGAAGTTTAGTTGAGTTAGAAGATCAAATGCCTTTCTAAATAAGAAAACCCCTTAGAGTTTTAATATGTAGTTTACTGTTAAGAAAAACATATATCCAGGTATTTGTAGTACAGCAGAATTCATTATAATATAATATAATATAATATCGTGCTAGTATAAAGATTGTAATATACAATATAATACTTATCAATTCTAAATCCCTCAACAATAAGGATATTACGTGGTCATTTAATACAAAAATAGCAACATAAAAATTAAAAAAATAATGAAAAAAACACGATAGCGCTTTCGCCAATTCGGCTTCATATTTTCGGGACTTCCTACTAGAGGACTATAATCAAAGCAGCGGCGATATACTCGGCAATACAAAAACACTGTACTTCACACACTAAAACCGTAACAGGGTCTACTTCAACTGGAATGACATTTTGAAATAATATTACAAATTATTCCCCTTTCTATTGAACCTGTTATGTTTCTTGGGAAATGCTTAATTAGTCGGTTTATATACACTTTAAAGTAATGACTTTTGGTTGAACAAAAAGCTCATTCAAAAATATTCAGTTTGTTTATGAATTAATTTTTTTTTCTCTATAAAGTATTTGAGTAACTGCGAGTGTGTGTGTGTGTGTGTGTGTGTGTGTGTGTGTGTGTCTGCGTGTGTGCGTGTGGATCACGCGATCAGTCACGTTTAAACCATTTCCCGTTCATTAATTGAGACATATTAGATGCCCGTCGACGCGACTCGACCTCCTAGTGGAACTGATAATGTATTTTCGGATCCGGCCAGAAGATTCAAAGAAATTTCTAAAAACCTGTTCGTGCGTGTTTTGGCCTTGCGATCTTAGTGAATACGCCGGAAATGAAACTAACGCCTGCTAAATAGATCTACTCGTATGTAGGTGGCGTTGATTAAGTCCCAGAACTCAGAGGCATACTCGCTTCATGACGCCATAATTTTCTTTCACGAGAACGGCAACACTGATAATTGCCATCTTTAAGTGAACAAGTGAATTACCAGGCGAATCACGCGGTAGAAAACATTTTTTTCATTCGCTTTGATGTATTTTTAAACATATATTCGCAAAACCTTACGAACGTATTACCTTGGAACTTATTAAATTTGAAGAATTTCAAAAGAATACGGAGAAAACAAAACTCTCTGTAGTGCTTGAGAATGAATGAACGTTCTTACTTTCCACTTCCCACATTTACGTTCTGTGTGCAAATACCGATTTGCAAATGAATGTGACCCAGAACTTGTTCTTATTACGTATACTTAACTTACACTTTTTTCGCATAAACAAAAACGTGCAGTTATCTTTTAATGCTTATATGGATTCGCCCACAAAACGATTAGGACAATTGCAGACTTAGAAGTAAACACAAAATAGACTTAATTTGTGCAGTATGGAAGAAAAAATATGGGAGAAAAATATGGAAGTGTTAACGAAATCCGGGAATAATCAAATACAGTTCTAGAAGATATTGCGACAGAAGTTTCGGACCTAATTGAGAATGACCTTATTCTATACTAGCATTAGAGATTAACACAAAAAACAGCATACAAGTGATCTTTTATGAGCATTTTTGCGAATATTAGCAAAAAAGTTTAAAAAAAGCTGTTCTTAAACTATAACTATTTGCAACATCCATACCATACAAGTATTTTTACGGCGATTTTAATTTTGAAATTGCAGCATTACTGCTATAAATGAACAAACTAGTGAAGTACCTGCAGATAGACCCAGATCTCATTTCCATGTGCCTATCAATTCAATGTGCGTTTTGTATGCATGTCAATGGCAATGGGCGCCTTGGTTCGTGCTCAACTTTTTATTGGTGTCATGACGACCTAGCGACCGGAATTGCTTGTCGTTTTATGATAACTAACTAGGATTACTAAGCAACGATACTTTTAACAAAAATGAGGATTCTATCATTCTCAAGTATACAATGTAAATATATATATATATATATATATATATATATATATATATATATATATATATGACTGTTATTATGATGTTAATAAATTGGATTTGTGAGTAGAAGTGCTTCAAATGATTTTTGTCAAAGTTTCTTGACAATTTGAAACTTTTCTGTGAAAATGAGCCAGAAATTACGTATATTGAGAAACTTCATCCGAAATTTTATCAAAAAATTTGCATCTAGGGACAATATTTACTCTTTTATAATATTATATTCAGCTTACATAAATAAACAACTATACATACATAAATTGAGCATTCAAGTAAAGCCCACATCACAACCGTAGTAAACAAAACATGTATAATTACAGAACTCTATCCCGTACTAAATCATAAATCTACACTTAGCATTGAATATAGTAAATTCATCTACAAATCAATAATCAGACTCTCATTAACCTACACGAATCCCGTTTAGATAAAAGCCGCCCATAGCCACATAAACAAATTCCAAACTTTACAAGTAAACGCCTCAGGAAAATTACCAAAGCTCCGCGGTTCCTAAGCAATCAATATCTACATGGAATTAAAAATAGAAACCGTTCAAAACTAAGAAACTTACAGACAACCACACAGATTCAACTCATGCTACTCCCAAAAACATTTTAAAGCCCCCACCCTCTGAAAATATAATCTCACACACATACACAACTACTCAAACAGTACAAATTAATTCTCTACAAGTTCGCGGTCCCTATAAAAATCTAACGTATTTATACCGGAAGTGTATTGGCACTTAGATCTCTGGGTGAATCAGCCTATACTGTTATGTAAATCTTGTATCAACACCCTTGTACCAGGCAGAAATGCTGCGGAATAGGAAATGAATTGTTTTAAAAATGTTCCAACCAATGATCCACCATTATAACCGAACCAAGACAGCGATACCTTTCATTACCTAAATTACCAACAGAATAATTCTTCTGATGAACAATAGCGAATTCAACATCTACTTTAACTTATATTTAAATTAATTAAACTCTACTAACTCAACAGGAAAATGATGACTCCAGAAGAGTAAACGTGACGAGCGTTCCCGTGCGAGAACTATTGCATGTTCTTTACGTACCTCAAGAAAAGCGATTCTAAGCCAAAAAATAATAAAACTATGTATTCACCTGAGTAATAAATCCTATTTTTTCCATATTTTTGAAATCGTTAAATTTTATGTTTAATTCATATTTTCAGAATAATAATTTCCCTTCTTGAACTGTGTTGTCAATAAACTTGTAGACTAAAATTAGCAGAGTTGGCAGAGTAGAGAGTAGCAGAGTTAGCAGTATTGACTAACATTGGCAGAGTTGGAAAATTGAGGAGTGAACGATAAAAACAAACAAATAGATTTTGAATAAGAATAATATACATGTTTATTGCTTAGTAGGTCTGTATGGTGTGGTATATCCGTGTACGTTTTCTTTAGCCTTCGTTTCGCTAATTGCTAAAGAAGTAGATATTTTTTATGATTTAAGTTATTTTGACAAAAATAATTTTATGTCATATTTTTAGTTCGTTTTTCGGTGCAAATAATTTCATTACACGGGAGCAAACATTTCTGGTTATATTTTGTCTACAACGCTCTTTTCTATCATTTATTCTTCATTCATGTTGGAAAAGGAGTGGGGGTAGATATTCCGGGGCTGAAGAAAACACATGCGCGCGTTCTTGAGTTTACCAAGAATACTTCATACCAAGTGTATGAGTAATTTATGTTATGTCACAAACTTGTCACAGAAACAAGAATATGAATACTTGCATTCGTTTGTTGCGTGGGAATCCTTCCGATGAAGGCAGGAATACTATTTTTTCTAAAGGTTTCGTGAAACTGAAACTTGAGAACATGTGGTCCGTTTCCATCGTAGTTCCCTCCACAATTAGGTACAGAGCACTTTTAGATTACGGCAAAACAAATGAATACTACTACTCACGCGCATTACGCGCATAAAAACAATCTTCCTTGGTATCAAGGAATTATTAATAGTTGTTGCTGCGAGAGCGAATCTTGAATTAAAAATTATGCAAATAATCCTCATCTGTCTGCGCAAACCACGTTGTGCACGGAAAGTGTAAATAGTACAAGATAAAGGAATCTAAGCATTCAAAGCATGACGTCATAACGATGGACATAATCACCAAATGTTGAAATATAGGGTGCATTGGTAGTATTCGATAAGTACCAAACAGGCAAAAAATTCAATGGAATGTCCATGAATATCTCATCTACCTATCATGTAGATTACTATGTGAGGAACGTTTCATTTAGGCCTTTGGTCTCATCATTTTAGTTTTTAAGACCCTAAAACGCTTTGTTTAGGAGTTATTTAACGATTTAACTGACTGAACGCTGATGGTTGCATTTCACATGAATATTTAGATGCGTTTTTTCAACAAATCCTTTATATTTCTAAAGTAAAAATACAATTTGTCACGTCCCCGTAAAATTATATTTCTTTAGAGACCTCATTTATAAATATTGGTTGTGAGAGAGAGCTCCAATAGGTATGTATACTACTGAAATACTATAGGAGACGATATTCATTACCATTTACAAGGAAAACGACACCTTAAAAACAAGCAAAATCCATCAAATCCTCAGATGCCAAAGTGTAATAGATCGGCGGGTAGTTAAATGTTTAAAAGTTGTATTAGTGCTTTCATGTTCGAACTCAACATACATTTTTAACATATTAGAGTTGCTCAGTACGTCTATTTCTAGTCGTCGCTTTTCCTGTGTTCCGATGAAGTATGAATGGAAATGGAACTCTATTTAAACTGCGATGTATATGTTTCTCCTTTATGCTGTAATACAGTAATAATTTGTTTTGCTCTGCATGTCTTTATTTCCTTTCTTTGGAAATTAATACCTACAAAATAGGAACAGATGTCATTATGGATGCTGTGACGCTTTTAGCGAATTCTAAGAGTGGACATTATGGACATTAGTCGTCTATTGAAGACTCGTGAACTACTTATATTCTTTTTTATCACTTAAATTATGATTGCCTGTAATACGATTCATTGATAATGTCTCCAAATATAATTTCAAGACATTCACTTTTCTTAAGACAGTAACATTTTTTAACAGTAATAGTAAAAATTTTCATAAAACATGTAGAATAAATGTCAGTGAATTTATAAACCTAAAGTATTTAAAAACATTGTAGTGTAGTAACTTCATATTTATTTATATAACAGTTCATATGATAATAACTTAAACTAATGAGAATAAAAGCTGCCAATTTGTACCTAAAAATGGAAACACACTTGATCTCCGAAAAGTAATTTCGAATAAATTATTACAATTTATTAAGAAAATTTTTATTATAACTGTTAAAAAAGTTACTGCCTCAAGAAAAAATTTTAAAAATTGAATTTGGAAACCATATCAAGAATACTTACATTCTTACATCGTAGGTGTGATACTAAACAAAGGCTTATCTGGATGTCTGTTCTCAGTCATCTCTCCCTATTTTGTAAGAGTTAACAAACGTTTGAAGTGTAGAAATTAATACAAAAGAAGGAATGATCGTAGAAATGAATTGACTAAGTAATGGCGCAAATGTCCCTTATGAAGGCGGTAGGCAAAGATAATCTTGGTGTTGTTTTGGATTGTTTCGTCCAACCAGACGAAAGTTGCGAATAAACGTGTTTCATAAACGTCTCTCATAGACTCTGCCCTGTTCCCAAGAACTTAAGAAAACAGTTTCATGATTATTATCTCACGCAAAAATAAATTAGTGATGCTCGAATACGTAGGAAGGACGTGCTGATGACAGGATATTTAGTAATCGATTAGGCACTTTACCCACTCTAGGTACCTTCGCGAGCCAGCCCGTTTAAGAACTTGGTAAGTCTTCTAACTTGCAGAATATTGGACAAATTTTCAGAAATGTAGCGGTGAGTCTTTGGAGGTAACGTTTTTACAGCTTTAAAGGAATTATTAAGTGAAAGGGTTTTGCTCAGTTCCAAACCCTCTATTTTATTTTCCGACTCCAGCATATAACGCATAAATTAATGATCACTGGCATTATAAATCATGCCAAAAATATAGTTCATCACAACTAACAGCTTTGACTCCTTGTTTCGAGCAAAGGACATAGAACTTTTTAAAATTTGATAGATTTTTAATAAAGTAACAAAAATATCAAAATAAAAAGACAATATCTGTTAGGAAAGACATGTACACCCAGCTAAGTACACCTAGAAAGATGTACAACAGAAAAAGTACACCCAGCTGGAATGCACTTCGAGCGAGAAATAAAATCACGGATGTTGGAGAATAGAAATGTACATCTTTGAAGTTATTCTATATCAATGCCGCTGTTTAAAAGTACTGATCGTGAAAAGAGAGGAAAGTTCTCTACTGACAATGGAAAAAAATCGTAAAATATATATCCAGACGTAACTTTTATACTAAATTTGTATCCACTAACAATGTTAAGCTATCGTATTAACATATATTCTAGACATGTTAAGAAAGTATTTCCCTCCGAGGAAAATCATTAGTATTTGATCGAATTTAAGCAGTAGGTCTGTTACTGATTCATTTCATATTTTTCCATTATTGACCGTTGTTCTGACCTTTGTTCCTTATTCTCGATTCATCAGGCAAAATAATTATCCTACGAACTTCATACAAAAAATAATAATAGAAAATAAATACAACGTAAAAAGTCTGGTTGATATGTTTGAATTTTGTAGTGCATCGTTGAAAAACCAATTCATTTCAATATAATGATGCTATGAACGTCCTTGGAAATAAAACAAAACAACAAAAAATTAACAGAAACTCTTGGTATATTGCAGTGCCTATCATTGAAACATCAACATAATTATAAAGGCTTTCAAACTTACTTGTCTCTTTTCTTTTAAAACACGTTTGCAAATGTTTTATTTTTACGGAATTCATTGTTTTATAGAACTGATTAATTCATGGTACATCCCCCCCCCCCCTAGGGCTTTTTCCTACGGAGAGCCAGTTATCCAAACGTCCCAATAGGACGCATATTCGACCATTCACTGGACACTAACACACTTGCGGGCTCCTCTGATCTGGGGCCAGCAGTACGCGCGGCCCTCCGCGACAACACATACATGGAGGACAAGGGACAAACATCTACGCCCACGGCGGGACACGACCCTGCGTGGGTACACGCTCTTAGCAACCTCGGCCACCCAAGTCAGCGTTTATGATTCATGATGGGAATAACTGAATTGTTTGGACGATGATAAATTAATAAACGATCAGCGCTTCAACCAGTATGAGAAAGGAAGAGCATTGGGTTGGAAAATTCCAAGAAAAGCTATTTCACTCAATAATGTAAGTGACTGCAAATACGTATTTGTGCGAAATCTACAATGAGTACGTTTTCACATATTATGTACATTTGCGCGAAACCTACGTCGAGTTAAGAGTATCGTGAGTTTATTGAACATCATAAATCCATTCGAGACCATCTCTTAATTTTCTCGAGGAGACAAAAGCAGGGCGGCGTAGCAGAGGACGCAATTGGTTTCCCTGGCGGCGGATATTCATTCACAACCTTAATTTCTACCGAACACAAGAATGAATAATAAAGTGATAGTAAACGACTGCTGTGAAGTGAGTGAAATATCAATATGCATTTCTTACTAATCAATGAATATTAATTACTCAATAATTTAGAAAGTGAAATTTCTCGGGAGAAAAAAAATGCCGAAAATTTAAGGATTTTGTTCGTGATTCCCGAGATAGGTCGTTAAACACGAGCATCATACCAATTGGACAACTCATCGATGCGGGGTAACTACAAATATCTATATTGTATTGCAAGTGCTTAACAATCAGAAACTGCAAAATATTCCTCTGAAAAACCGCATTGCTTTTTTAATTTTCTCGTCAGCTGTTGGCCAAAGTATTTGATGGCTACACCGGTCACTTAGCCGGGCTACCCCCTCGTAAAGGGGATCATTCGGTGAGCAGAACAATTCTCGTTACCCGATCGCCGCTGGATAATGAGGCGTCTGATTCTCGAGCGTCCCTCCCCGGCGGCGAGGGCGTCGCGGCGCAGGCGCGAGCGCGGGGCGGGCCGTCGCGGCGCGGCGCCACCGCCGCTGCCGCCGCCGGTTCAGTGCGGGGCCCGCGTGTCCCGGCGTGTGGTCGTGCTGCGGGAACGCCAGCGCCGTGCGGGAGCGAGAGCGGCGGCGGCGGGAGTGCGTGCGCCATGCGCGCGCCGTGGAGCGCCGGCGGCGGCGGAGGCAGCGGTGCCAGCGGCGGCCGCGTCGCCCGCGTCGAGCCCGCGGCCGCGGGCCGGGCAGATGTTGCTGCTGGCCCGTGCTGCCCTGGCGTGCTCTGCGGGCGGCCGGCGCGCTCGACCTCAAAGGTAAAGGGAAACGGGCACGCGGCGGACGAGGGCGCGTGAGAAGCGATCGATGAAGTGACGAATCGAGAATGAGCAGCCTATGATTTTTTGAAAAAAAAAATCTCAATACATGAACTTTCAAGGAAAATGGTTACCTTGCCACTTTTACCCGGAATTCTGAAATGTAAATTGGACTGTTCGTGCAGAATGGAAATACCTTGGCATGGGTTCGAAGATTTATACGAATCGTTTTAGTGTCAAAAGAATAACTATTTGTGGATCAAAGAAAGAATTAAACGACAGTAGCAGGCATTTTCTTTAAATTCTCGATAAATGAACATTCAAGGACAGAGGTTACACTAGTTCCACTTCTTGCCCTAAACTTTTGAAAGTTATAATTGGAACTTCGAGCAGCATGGGATATATGCCCTGATTGAAGTTATTTTCGATCTCTTTTAGTGGTCCAAGAAGGTGATGAATTGGCTGCGGATCAAAGCGACGATAACGATGTATTTACAGGCATTAAGCACTTTTCCTTTAAAACCGATAAATGAATTTACAACGACAAGAGTTATATATTTATCACTTTTACGGAAAATTTGAAGTATAATGGGACTATCGTGTTAGAATGGATTACTCTATCATGATTCGAAGTTATTACGAATCACTGTTAGTGGTCAAAGTAATTATACATATGTTTGTCATTAAGGGAGAGTCTAAAATATTAAAAGAAAACGATCGACAAACTGATAAAATATAAACTTTTAACAGCTATATTATCATAAGAACAGTGACAGTTAAAAAAGTAGGATATGTCGTTTCAAGATATTGGTCATCTTGAGTCATGCGGAGATAAGTATTATGAAGTTTATAACAGAAAATCATTGTATATACTGCGTACAAGACAAGGAAGTAACACAAGAAAATGTGGTTGTTTTTAATATTTCTCATTCATTTTTCAATTACTGAAGTTTATACTTACTTCTGAAGTCGTGTGTTAAAAGACGTATATGGAGCGAAAATTAATTTATTATTACTCCATGAATGATTCGTAAGTGACTACTTCTTCGGTATATTTTCAAAGTTCTTGCGAGCTTCTTATTCTCTTAAATCCTTCACGAGGGCATCAGGTAATCATTTTGTAAGCACTCTTTTCTTGATTTATGACTAACGTACATACAATTTGGAAAACGTCCAAAATGTCTTGATTGCAGGTTTATTTGTCGCAAAGCGAAATATCATAAATTTTATTGCAAGAAAGTGTAATATCTTTAATATTTCTCATTCATTTTTAATAATATGCAATATAAATAATGCATTTAAATTCCTGTAGACATCAGTTTCTTCGAGAACAATCGTAAGCAATCTAACTAACCATAGGGCTACTGCATTTTGTGGCTATTAATAGAAGACTTCTATGATGTCTATTGCTAAATAATTTCCTTGATATGTTTGACAATTGTTTTGACGCTCCCTTGTTTATTTGACATTAAAGGTGATTAACATGATTGAGAACGCATGCAAGATATTGTTTTCACGCTTCTATGCTAATCACTATTCTTCAATCTTCCTGAAAGAACACACCGACGAAGATGCATGTGATGTCGAGGGTGAGAGAGATAGCGTTTCTCCGGCATGATTCTAAATTTGTCATAATTTAGTCAAACGAAAATAAGTTTTTAAAAATATCCGCAAAAAACTCCAATATCTCAATTTGCAAAGACATTGCTTATCATATTAATAATAATGTCATAGACCCTCACGTAATTGTTACTTCTATCAGATAATGACCAAATGTAAAAATCACTGCAAATGATCAATAATTCACAGAAAGTTATACTCTAATTCTTGAAACCAAGTAGAATATCGCCAATAATAAATAAATGATACGTTCACACTAATATAGCTAAGAGTTTTCATCCATAAATCTGGAAATGTTTTTTACTGAATTATCACTTTCTATGTATTCTATTATTGATTCGTATAACTTTTCTCCTTAGTTTTCAGAAGTGTTTTTTTCAGTTGTGGTAACATTACCGCTATCTCCCGTGATAAAAAAGCACTACACTTACAGGAATAATAACGTTAGCAGTTGACGCGCCTGAAAACACTAATCATTAAACAAATTGAATTCCAATCTGAATGTGAATATTTTCCCTTCCTTAAATATTGTGTTTCATCGAGATATTTGGGTATAGATTTTCAGACGGAAGGAATTACACCGGCCACTTTTTTCTCGTGTTTGTGACGAGAGTATAAAGACGAAGGAAGACTTGTATTCAGGCAGGAAGAGACAACTTTGAACATTTTCAACAAAAAATTGTGTTTCGAGAATATTTTCAATTGTAAGTACGAACGCATACTTTGTAATAATACAACAATTTGGGGCTGACGGTTTGCCTTAACGTTGCCTGAAGGTTGGACAACGAGTGCGCGAGGTGTCAAAATGCACCTGGCAAAAAATACGATCGTGCAACTCCAATTATATGCACCCGTGTAATACAGTTTTCTTCTTTCTGAATGAAAAAAAGTGATCGCAAAAGTTCTGTCATTGAGTTTTGATACGGACATTTGATTCGCATTTTTTATTTGCAACTTGTCATTATAGGTAATTTGTTAAGATATAAATATAACCATATTGACAGAGACTTCGTCTCGGCTGGCGATAAAAAGTCATCAGTAAAACCCTCGTCAGAAGATGAAGAAAGGGAATTCAACTCTATTATCATAAAAATAAAGGAATTGGTAAATGGGAGAGAACATATTGTTAGAAATAGAGGTAAAGGTGGTAATGTGAGCCATGTATATAATATGAGCCCCCTTAATATCTGTTCATATACTGCCAACACTCCTGCAGGAACGACTATAACTACAAGTTTACGAGTTGTAACTTCTTTTGCCATCATAGTTCTGGGATTCAGTTGTGAATGAGCGCTGATGTGTAACAGAGGTGTTCGTATTTTCTCGGTTGTAAAAACTTTGGAAGGTAAGCCTGTAGCTTTTAATTTCAATTTGAGCTCACTTAGACGGATTCTGATTCCTAACGAATGAAAAACCGTATATTTGAAACATTGTTTTATGACCGAAATATATAATTTCGATCGTAACAAAGGCCGATTTTGATTAGCAGAATTTTTATACAGATGGTTGTAAAATGAGCCTCCTACTATTGTGAGTAAATGAGCCTCAAACTTTAAGAGGCTCATATTACGTACATTTACACTTGTCTTAGTACTATTTTTGTTTTAGATGCCACGAAAAGGGGCAAAACAAAAAGGAAAAATTGGAATACCGAGGAAATAGTTAATGCAAAGTGGTTAAGAGCAAGGAAATAGATTTGAAAAAGGTTTCCATTACCTTTCTCGAACCAAGACCTATTTCAAATGATTGCTCGTGTTGACAAAGTTTCAGAAGAAGCAGTATTAACTAAATTAGGAAGAAAACCTATACTGGGGATTGTGCTGGAAATAGTCGAGTGTCGAGCTTGTCACAGAAAGTAAATTCTGCGGTCTCATCAGAAAATATTTTCGCAGGGTAGCTCACCAACGTTGTAATAGAAATGTAATTAAACACATATTCAAGAAGATGCATTAGCCGGTACCGATTGGTTCGACCATTTTATGAATCGCTACAATTATGTTTAAGTTTCTTAGGCACCTCCTATTACATCATCTTCTTACAAGAAGGCTCTTATGGCGGCTAGAGAAAAATCATATGCCTACAGATAAAAAAATGGAAAGTTGAAACGCAATAAACAGATTTGTACGAAAACCAAATCCGCACATTAGAAAGTTTTCAAACGGAAACTTCCTGAAGAAGAGGAATGAGAAATCAAACTACTCTATCAATTAAGGAGTCTGTTTTGGAATCACTAGAAGGGGTTGAAAGTCCCTGTGTTGGCCAAACGCCTTGTTTGTTTTGTGGTGGATTATTTTCGGCTGACCATTGTAGAAAACGTAGTCCACCGTTCACCGTAGTCCAGATAATTGTGTGAAAAATGACTGAAAATCCCCCTCGAGAATGGATATATGACTATGTAGTAGCATGATGCTTTTCCATGCATCGCTTTTTCAACCACATTCAGTCTTTCCTCGTTCAATCAGAGGGCACAGGATTTTGCGCTGAAAGCCAAGTTCGCATGAGCAGTGGCTATTCCCCAGTACTCGTCTTCCAATAAGCGGGGCTGGCCAAATCAAGTTTCACCCCGATTCAGCCTACGGGCCGCAGTGGAGCGCTACATAGGTGTGGGCATGGTTCCTCTGATGCAGTGGCCGCCAAACTTCCGAAGGTTGTGAGCAATCATAACGTTTTCAATCCTACTGAGGGCACCAAGAAACGAAGTCAGACATTTTTTCTTTCAAATTTTAACATTTATTTTCGTATTATCTATAAACATGTACCTCTATTACATATAAAAAAACGTACAACCGCAAACACGACAATTCGTACGAAGGCTTTCAGGCAGACGACGCGAAGTCTGAAAGTGCTAGTGAGCAGTCAATGCGCAGTGGCGGCCCCGGCGCGCAAATTTGGCTGACCCCTTACCCTTACCATTAGTCTGGATGGAGAGGCGAAGATTCCAAGCACCTAAGCAGTGGTACCCTTGAAGATTCGGAAGAGGTTAAACAAGAACTCTCGTCTTAAAAAGTATTTAGTATATCTTCGTTTCGTTTATACATTCATTCTCAAACGCTAACCTTCAGAAGGATGTTCTGTTTGTGAGCGTATTTAAACAGGAATTACATGCGAGGAATATTTGCCGACAAAATAAAATATCTATATTGATTGATGGCTTCTTCGGTGGTTTTTCTTTGTTTAGAAATACCATTATTTGGAAGCAAATGGGAGAACCGATGAATGAATGAACTACAAATGCATGTATTTGTATTCCGCTTTGTTTACCGAAAATATAAGTGTTTAAAGAAAGCGGCAAATGTTTGAAGGAAAAATAAAGCTTTAAATTTCCAAAGCAAAACAGGGATGTTCGTAGTGGAGTTTAGAATGCGCTGTAATTTTGTACTTAAATAATAAAGGTTACTGGACTTTTATCAAGAGAGAACGCCATAAGTGTGCGTTTACTTAAGAAATGATGGTATTAGCTTAAAAACAATCTACAAATGTGATTCTAATTACATTAAATGTTTAACGATAACACGTCGTGTGTTCTATTTGATATACAAATATCATTAGCAATTTCATTGTTGCGAATATTCGCTTGTATTGCTGTTATTACGATGTTAGCTTGGAGCTGGTAACATTGATTCAAGGGGACAGACCAAGGCAAGCCGTAGTTCACTGGTGTCGTGGCTTCATACTGTATTTTGGATGAAGCAAACCTGCAAGTTATTGCGCGTTAATAATGGATAAACAATGAATTGAACGAAAAAGACAGAAATGAATAGACGAAAAGCTTTAAAGTTGGAACATTTTGCTTTATACTATTCTTTCAGAATTCTTCGACAATAATAGTACGTATTAGTTTAGGTTCTTGTTGTGGTGGAGTAATGCAAACATGTATTTACGATCTGCAATATTTGTTAGTAAAATTTTATTTAGTTCACGAAATGCAAGATTAATTAATTAATTTATTAGTAATTCTTTTCAAAAAATCTCTTGTTAAATCTCTCTTCAAAAAACCATTGATTGTTACACTCAAATTGATTCTTTCTATCTCTCATGATTACTAATTCCTTACCAGAACATTCATGTTTTCGGTTTAAAATATTAAAAAAACTGAGTGATATATTGAAGCTAAGTTATCTTAGTTTTGGAGAGAACCTGATATTTTTTCAGAGTAGTTTTGATGACTTCAAATTAATTTTCGAGTTCATATTGGTTGTTTATGTTCAGTATTTTAATACATTAGCAGATACCACAGTTCACACATACTTAGGAACCTTTGATATGTTAATCTGACCCTACATCCTTGTAAGTGTTGTGAACAAGGAAAAAATGACTTCCGTTTGGTCTAAAGATGAATTTATATAAATACATGTAACAAGTTAATTGAACATGATCGAGTTGTTAATAAATGTCCAGGGAAACCACCCTAAATATTAATAATGCTTCGTATATTGGTTTTTCTCTTTTTCAGTAAATAAATATATGGTATGTACACATAACGTGATAACATTAATGTGCACAACGGTACCGTTTCATGGGTTCATTTATTGTAATCTGTCGAAGTGTCATATACCTAATATTCATTATGATATGTGATGAAAACTTAACACGTGACAAAAGAACTCATTTCTAATTGATTAATTTCTTGTAGGTACCACTAATATTCACATTTCATAATAATTATTTCATGAAGAACCTGGAGGGTTAGTTCTATAAAATTTACCATGATAATAATTAATATAATAAAAATGAAATTTAACTAGTAATTTTACCGATTGAATAAGTAGAACGGTTAACAACTGTGTCAATTCTTCGGCAGTGTCTTAAGAAGATTTGATTTTAGAAAATTGTTTCTCTACTGATATTGAAGGAGTGCTGGAGAAGCATAATGACGGTAGCACGAATATTCCTTAAATTAATTATTATGTTGCAAGTAAGAAGCCTAAATGCTTCTTCCAGTTCCGATTTATTGTGATTAATATACTACTATTTGAAGTATGTGAGTACATTAACTTTCATGGTGATAATAAAGTTTGGTTGAATTTTGTACAATGTATCGTTATTTGTCACTCAGATTAAACCTAATACAGAATTGAGACAATTTATAATCCCTTTAATTTTCGATATATCAGAGTTGTAATTACATTTAATCTGGTCGAGCTTCCACGAAACTAGCATTACGAAGATACTAATCTATTTGTATTAAAACGTTAGTCGCAATAAAGTTCAACACACTCGTGGCGGTAGAGGGCTGGAGCAAGTAGAAAAAACGGAGCGATAGCGTATCGGCGGCGGCAGAGTTGCAAAAAGTTGATGCATTGCTGGCGCTAGCGAGCAGACGCGATGCGGCATCTTGGGCGCAG
This sequence comes from Gryllus bimaculatus, assembly GCA_017312745.1. Taxonomy (NCBI): domain Eukaryota; kingdom Metazoa; phylum Arthropoda; class Insecta; order Orthoptera; family Gryllidae; genus Gryllus; species Gryllus bimaculatus. Next base: position 2,066,068 of record BOPP01000030.1, read on the forward strand.
GGCGGCCGTCCCGCGGCAGGAAGGAATGGGATCGTTTATCACGAGCCAAAAGCGACGGCCGTTTCTCTGGGCAAGGCTTCCCCGAGGACTGTGCTTTCGGGACGGGAGCAAGGCGCGAGCAGCAGAAAAAAATGTTGATGGAGGGTGGCGCTTATGCCTCAAATTTCGCACGGAAACCAATTGCCCAAACTGAGTTGGCTTATTAGTGTTAGCTGTTTGTCAGTATTTCATGAGTAGATCGAAACGTTGTGTGTCACGAGTAGATCGAAATGCTTAATGGCCTATTTATTCAATCAAGTATGTGTGGTTATGATTTCCACTCTTGACAAAATAAGGTAACTGTTAGTTCATAGCTTACTGGTGTGTGTTCTATATTTATTCCTATTTTACTTTCTCGCATGCTACATACTTAGTGCACAGAAAGTATTATAATCCTGGTCTGAAAATAGGCGAATTTGTTTTATAAAAAAATACGAATTGTACGGCCATGACATCGAAAAAGTGAATAAAACTGGTTCGTTTCTAAATTAATTGCTTTAATACGTTGGGTAATCAGAAATCACGTTTTGTAGATCCTTGATATCCAGAAAAATTGAGTCATAGCCAAACGTCCTGAGTTCGTCGTTAAGCTAACGCCTAAGCCGATCAGACGATTTTTTCGAAAATTGATATTCTTTCATCGAACTGGCCGAGTTCATGCGACTTTGAGCTTTTAAATAAAGTCTTAAATTTTCAAAATCTTCTCAAAAATTACTCTAAACTTTTGGATTAATTTTTCTCCTCAGAATTCTAGCGGCCGGCTGTTAAGTGTTTTCTGTGGTTTCTCCGCACAACACCAGGCGAATTCCAGAGCAGATTGTAACAAATGGGCCACAGACTGCGCACGATATTTCCTTCCTTTTCCTTGCCCTATTATCACCCCTTACACACACTTACATGGTTGTTCCGGCTGGGGGTAGATTCCTGATTAGGGAAAACCCGCAAACCGACAGCGATATATTTACCATAAAACTTGCATTACACTTACGGGAGTAAGAACCTTAGCAGATGATGTGCCCGAAATGACCAATCAATCAATTTTACTCAGCTGAAGGAAAAGTTGCTTACAAATTTGTGCAGATTTTATTTTCTTTAAACTGAATTTTTCAAAATTACAAAAGTCTATCATTTTCACAACATTTTCTGCAACAACAACTTTAAAGATAGAATTTGTCTTAAGGAAATCTATTTTTCAATGATAAATCTTTAAATACAGTCATGTACAATTTTTCGAAAATAAAAGTTGTTTTCGCATAATTTTGCTTCAAATATAAGCAATTTTTAAACATTTTTTTTCTCAAAAACGTCCCAATTTTTTCTTTAAACATATTTTTCAAATGGAGATAAGAATGCCTATAATATCGCAACTCTTATTTTTGCTAACTCTCTGCATTTTCGAAAATAGAACAAAAATTAACATGGCAAAATTATTATATATAATGTTGATACAGGTTTTTCTTTAATAAAATCTGTTCTAAAAATGCGATCTTCAAAACAAACATTACGCATAAAGTTGCGGAAAAAACAGTAGATTTAGCGTAATGTTTGCCTAAAATAAAGGCTATTTAAAAAGTTTTTTCTCGAAAAAAGGCTCCAATTTTTTTCTTTGTTTTTTATAATCTCTATAAATTTTTGAATATTGCATATTTTAGAAAAAAACGCGAGAAAGTAGTAGAATCGTCAATTTATTATTTTATTGTAATGTTTTTTCACTCCTCTTTGAGGACTTATATAAGTTTGAGTCGCCATTGGCGATTTCATAAGTTTAATAGTTGATGGATTATCTGTGTGTTCGTCAGCTTGAAGACATGATTGATGGTTTTTTTAAGAGGAAGTGCTTCTGAGATCTCTGGTAACCTCAACATACTGTTCAGTCTTTCACAAATGATGCGCAAAAAAATTGCGACACATCAATATTAAGCTCTCGAGTGTGCGGACTTGCGGATGTTCAGATGTGTGTTTTTGCTATTCCACTGGCGTCTTGACCCTTCCACCAATCGAGACGTATGAGATGTCATTAACGCGTCTCGGTCTCCTGATGGGAAACTGATCATTAGTTTTCGGATCCCGCTAGAAGATTTAAAGAAATTTCCAAAAATATGTTTTTCCCTGTTTCGGCGCTGCGATCTTAGTGATAATGCCAGGAATTAAACCAACGCCTCCTAAATCGATCTATGTAGGTGGCGTTAATTAAATACTAGAATCCAAATGCAATTTTGCTTAATACGCCATAATTTTCTTTCACAACCTTGGCCACACTGATATCTTTCAATGAACAACTGAATTACCAAGTAAATCGCGCTGCAGTTTGATTTCAATTTCGAGTCGAATTATTATCGTATTTAAAAAAAATAAATTTGCAAATACCTACGAACAGTATTGCCTCGGAACTTATTGAACTTGAAAAATTTCAAGTGAATATGGAGAAAACAAAACTGTGAGTAGTGATAGAAAATGAATGAACGTTATGTTCGACTTCATACTTTTACGTTCTTACATAAGTGTGCAAATACGTTTTCAAACGTATGTGACGCACAACTTATTCATGTTCAAATTAACTAACACCTTATTTACGTAAACGTACAAAACTGTCACCTTTTAATGTTAGATTCGCATGCAACTTCAGATTCACATACAAAACGATTAATAGAGCAATTGCAGAAGTAGAAGTGAACACAAATTAGGCTGAGTTTGTGAAGTTTTAATCTCTGCAAAAATTTGAGGAGAAAAATATTGAAGTGTTAAGAAAATCCGAGGAATAATCAAATGTAGTTGTAAAAGATGTTGCGATAGAACTTTGGGAACTAATTTAAAATGATCTGTAATTTTGCATTTAGCATTTGTGCTAATGCAAATGGGCTATGTGCATTTCTGTGTATATTACCAAAAAGCGTAAAAATGTAGCTGTACTTAAGTTTAATTATTAGCATCAAAACCAGCAAGTATTTGTTACGGCGATTACAATTTTGAAATTGCAATAAAACCAGTTCATATTCCAAATGGAGGTAACACAAGGCCATTGGGGGTTGGGAACTTTTGGACAGTAGTATAACATTATCAGCTACTATGATTGATTGGTAAGTCCAATGGCAGATACTGAAATATCATATTTAAACAAAGCTGGACATGAAAGAAATGAAGTATAAAAGAAGTTTTCAACACATGAAACTATATTTAAAACAGTATACAGCGTCAGCGACACCACACATTTTGCTAGTGATTATATATTTCTGTATCTCAGTGCACCATTTGTTACTTTTGAGAGCGGTGATGTTGGAAATACCAGGGTAATTTCGGTTTTTTACTCAATTGAAAATTGAACAAATATATTTTATTAACGTACATATCTAATATAAGAGAATATTTAATTTTAAACAGCCTCTCAACATTCCCACTATTTGAGTATAGCGGTGAGGTTATTACGAAACATTTCTGAAACTTTTAATCGGGTCTTAAATGTGAGTTAGCACTTCTAGGTATCTCACTCCAGGATACGGATGGTCAGAGGTGTGCATAATGTGGAATTCTATCCAGTTAAATTGTGAACAAACATTGTGAGCAATTCATTCGCCGGGCCTAAGAGTCTGTTATTAATGATTATGGGCCTTGAATGCGTCCTATGTCGATTAGGGTATACTCATTTGGAAACAATCTTGAGAACGGGTTAGGCCGTAGTGTTGACTGCAGACAGTCACTCGTTTTGTCTACTCAATGTCAAGGATCCGCAATACTGGATTCTGATTGAATTTTGTATTCGAGAACGTAATTTACTACGTATAGGAGCAAGACAATCCAATTTTTTTTTCAACTCTTTTCCTATAACATTGCAATAATGTCTTTTAAGAACGTATATGAGAAAGTAAAGAGAGAAAATAAATAAATAATATTCGTTCTACTTCTCACACCCGACTAAAAAGCTCCACCCTCTGAAAGTTATAAGCAAATGGGAATCCTATAAATCAGGGACTCATTCTAAGAGAATTGTTTGCGTCATCAACCGCCTTACGTTTTCTCTATGACATAGATCACCCATAAACGTAAAATAAAGAATTTCATATGCGCTAAATGCTTTAAAGATAGTAATTGCGTACGCATGTTTTCTTGTAAATATCTCGATTTTAAGCAGGTAAGTTTCTAATCCTCTGTTTAAAGCAATAATTACAAAATGTTGACCGGCTTTCATGAGTATGTCCTGCCTTTTCCCGTCAATCACCAACAACACTCGTCTTCTATTATCCTCTATGTGTAGATATTTTCCCAAAGGGTTCCATCCACGTTCTCCTGCGCATATCTATTCATTTGTTATCCACACTTGCCTTTTAATTGGCGTTGTATTCGACGACCATAAATTCATTTTTTTCTGTCCAATTATAGTATGGATTTCATTTTACATTTTCGCTTTCTCTGTTCACCAAATCAGTGTCACGCATTACCATTTCTATAAAATATTGTGACAATATTTTGTTCCCCTCGTATTTGCATTTACGTTTCTTCATTTTATTTACAAAACCATTTTATATAACTGTCGATAATTCATCTGTCTCCCATTCTTGCCGCTTTTCTTTTTAATCACGAATATTTTACATTTTTCGACATCTTTGACATGGCCAGAAATGACTCGTCTCAACTTCCCTTTGCAGATTATGCAATGTTGTTAACCTTTGTTAGCGGTATTGTGACATTCTAACACCAAGTTCTTTAGTCACGTTTACGAAGTTAACATTCCTCATCAATTGGTTAACTACTCGCACTTTGGTCCACACGTCATTATTCTTCACTATACGTTTTCGATATTTGCGATGGTTCATCTCTTGAGATATGATCCATCACTTATTTTGACTGCGGTTGTATTTTCCTTACTTCCCTGATGCTTTTCGCGTAATTGAATCATACCGACCACCCAATTTCGTTATTACGTATTATGCAGCACTGAAATGGGAAATTTATCCTCGTAGTTTGTTCCCACCTTTCTGGATATTCGGTATAATTTACGGGATCTGGATTACTTTTTAATGTTGCCATTACATCGGGCCATCTCTTGGTCGAGTGATAATTTGCTGGATGAAGATACATCAAACAGCTTCATTCGAACATTTTAAGTTATTATTTCTTAATTTAACTTCTTACGAAATTGCGATTATGGATCTTTTTCATCCATACAATCACAATACAAACGTACATACACCGGCTTGGATAGCCGATGTCGCTAAGGCTGCCTTGGCTCTAAGACGCGCGGGTTCGAATCCTGCCACGGTCATGGATGTGTGTGTGTGTGTGTGTGTGTTCGTGTTGTTCTTACAATTCCACTTACTGTTACAACAAGCACAGTGGTTGCTATGTTACTAAGTTGTTAAAAAGTGACCTCAGAAAACAAAAACAAAAAACAACAACATACAGACAAAACAGCAAAATCGTAAAATTCATCAGAAAAGAGAGACATCTATGTCGCATCCCTACCAGAGGGAGATACGGGTAGAGGCCGGCCGGACTGATAAATTCGTAGTTTATTTTGTTAATCAAAGAAAGCAAATTATTCTATGAAATCGTCCACCTTGTTCAGTCTCGAAATATTTTTTCGTTATTTTCGGTTGTTTTTTATCGTGGAGAAACTTCAATTACAAATACCAAGTTTCTGACATTCTTTTGTTCGTTGGTAGTTTTTGAATATTTTGCTCTTTGATTTTGTGTTAAATCAAGTTAAAAATTTCCAAGTCCATATTTTACTTGGTTATTTACTTTTTTTTAGATATTTGATATTCGGGTCTCAAACAAGAATTAGATCTGTTTATTTGAATTGTTTGCTTCAGTACAATTGGAAATACTCTCAAAATATACTATTTTTGGAAAAGAATCACTCTCTGTCAGCTCCAAGATTGGCAGAGAGAACAATTCAGAAAGACGTCCATTCCTGCCCCTGCATTTTATTGTGTTTTTTCATATTCTATACTAGTGTTTATTGACTGCAGCAGCTCATACTGGAAGGTGACGCCCCAAGCGCCCGGGGACACGGTGATGCTCACTCGTGGCCATTTTATGCGCTCGTTCGTGCTGCGCTCTACCCCCTTTTGTGCCCACTCGCCGGTTATTGGATTTACGCCAGCGTACTTCTTTTTTTAACAGGACATTTTCCAGCGATGAAAATCCTAAGCAGCTAACTAAAAGTAGAGGCCTCCACGTATAAAGTCAATCTCTGATTTGAAATGTTTATAACGACATACCGACGTTCTTATTGTATGATTAGACTTCATTACACATTCGTTTTCCCAAATTTTATTGCAGACCTGGTTTAACTGCTGTGTGAGGAATATAACACAATGGAATGGTGTTCATTTCAGAAACATAGTTGAACGATTTATGGAATTAGGTGAGCCCTGGAAATATAATAAACCATGCCTGATTTATTAAAGCTTTTTTTTAGCTGAGTCCATGGTCTCCTTCACCTGTCGAGGTAATAGTGCGATAAAGGCGAGTTTTCGCTTTGCACCCGAGGTGAGCAGACGTCTGTCGTTATGCAGTGTTAGCCCTATGGCCTCTTTGGAGCGAGCCCTAATCCCATCTTTAAGCTACTGGCAGCGTGTAAGCGACTTTGACAGTTCAATGCGCTGTTATGTTACATCACTACGCACATGACACTACTTACATCACAGATAAATTAAATCTAAAATTATTAACGCTTACTGAAAGACTATGACTGAGCGTGATGTCATGTTCATAACTTTTGCCAAAGCCGAACCTTATCGCCTCCGCGACATCGTGTAAGTCAGCTGAGAGGCAACGCTGAACCCTGGCTGTAAGAAAGTAAATAAATCATCGCAAGCTGATTGCTTCAAAGTAGGTAAGTGCCTCAGCACAGTAAGAAAACTGTCAAAGTCGCTTATACGTTGCCGGTACTGTAGTGGGCGATAACCTTCTGCATCGGAGCAATTGTGCAATGTTGTAGCCAATTTAATACCGTTCAAACGTATAGACGTAGTGCTACGTAACTAGTTTTTATCAATATCGTGTCAAAGATGTTATTTTCAAATTATTTATATTTCCGAAGGTAAAATATAGATTGTTTCTTAAACATTACATTTGCAATCTTTATTACTTATTAGTTTATTCGAAACTTGCTTGTACTTTCTACACATTAGGGAGGTGTCCTACTAGGGGTTCACTAGTCAGGTTCAATGTTTTATAATTTGATTTAGAATATGTGGAAAGGATATTTGTTCCGTAGTCTGGTTCTATGTATTGGATTTTTTGTGAAACTAAATGCGGTGAGTTTTGGGATTTGATGTTTGGTATTATAGAAGTTTGTGGCAAGGATGTGATGTAGTAATCCAATGATTCATTGTTGAATTCCGTATGAAGTTGATTATTGATAGTGAACCACAGGACGTCAGTTATGGATTTGAGGGAATGGTTTTTGATTATTTGAAGTTTTGGGATATTTGTATTGACGGCATTAATCGATATGGGATATGTATAAGTAATTAGGGGCCAACATGGTTGGTCGAGGTGGTTAAGAGCATGTACCGACTCAGCGCTTCGCTCCGGTGGGTCGCGGGTTCGAGTCCCACCTTGGGCTTGGTTGTTTGTCCCTTGTCTCTCATGGATGTGATGCTTAGAGCTTCGCTTTCTACTGGCACCAGATCAGGAGCCCGCAAGTGTATTGGTGTCTAATGTATGTCGAATATGCGTCGCATTTGGACATAAAGGGTAACCGACATTCGGCAGGATAAAAGTCCTAGAAAAAAAAGTAATTGTCGGGTATTATTATGGATTTGTGTATTGCTATAGCAATATTAAATTGTAGTGACCATTATCGATTTAATTTATGGAGTTTTTGCTTTGATTTGTATTAACTTTGTTTACAAGTGATCGCTCCAAATTAATTTTATGTGGACATATAGTCGTAAGTATTTAAGTGGTTTATTGGAAGGGTACCGTTATATTGACATTGGGATGACACCTACATGAACATTAATCAACGTTTGCAATAGTGGTGATCTTTGAGGCGGTCCTGCTTTGATACATCTGGGATCATTGACATTGACCTTGACCTTGACCTTGACATTGACATTGACAGAAGTTTCTATTGCCGACCTGAGTAGTCGAGGTCACTAAGGCTAGAGAGCAGTAGCCGCCTCAGCTCGAAGGGTTGCGGGTTCGAATCCAGCCTCGGGTATGGACTTTTTTAGGGTTCGTGTAATTCTTATGTATTTTTACTAATTTCCCCTACAATTAAAGCAGTTACAGTGGCCGTTGGATGGCCAAATTGTTAAAAAGCGAGCTAAAATGATTTTGTTGCCTGAGAAGTTGTTAATGATTGAGGGTATAGTCAATGCTAGCGCGTCAAGCGTTCAGGTGATTTCCTCTCAAGTTGATATTCTCCGGTGCCAATGTCGAAACCCTGCTAATTTAAACGAATATTTTATTGGGGGTGGGGTTGTCTTGAAGTCCTAACTGCAATCTGAACATTTTCTTAAGAATGGCTCAAAAGTTTCATAGAAAACTTTCCCCCCGTATAGAACCATGACACTTAAAAAGGCGCAGGTAATAATTTTGTTGAATTTTCAGAATTTTCGAAAATTCCTGAAGTTAAATTTGTTTCGGCATATTCCTACAGCTACAACATTGAAGAAAGATATTTTTATGAATGGAATCTGTTCTTCAGAGAGAGATCTATACATTAGACCTTGTAACATTTTCAAAAATGTAAATGGTTTTTACATACACAATTTTGAATAAAAAATAGGCAACTATAATCTTTCCAAAAACGGCTCCAAGTTTTAATTTTTCATCTCAGAGATAGCAAAGGCTGATGAAAAATGACACATCCAATTTTCGGCAATCGTTATATTTTTCGATAATTACAAAATATAAACGTTAAAAACGTTCTATTTTTTCCTTTAACTCAATTTTCCCCGCAGTATAGAGCAAAGGGCTCTTAAAAGAAAGCATAGGTCTCATTTTCGTTGAACTTTGAATTTTTTAAAATTACAATCGTTGGAAATAATGTGAGAAAGTATCTGCTATTGTAACGCCTCCAGTTTTTCTTTCTTGCGTAGTGTGGGCTCTTCCTCCGTTTTTTTACTTTCTCTTCTCTACACCCTTCTCCAGCGCCAAATTAAGGCCAATGCCTCGAGAGCTCTCGTAAATGTAGAATCTCGTGTTCCCGCGCCCATACGACCGCGTCCCGCCCATTACGGCTTATTCGGCGGACGTTGCCATCTAACTTATTCATTTACGAACAAACTTCGGCGGCGGTGGCGCGTCGGGGGAGGACATAGCCGTTTGCGGGCGGCATTCGGGCGAGCAGAGGCGCGGCGCCCCGCGGGAGGAGGTCAGGCCGTTTGCCGCGCGCCCTCGCGCTGTCCACCCGCCCACCCGCGCCCCGCTGCCGTCTTTTACGGGCTCCGCCGAACGTGCTCCCGCGCCGCGCTTCCGCCCAGCCACGCCGCGCCGCACACTGGCCCGAAGGGGAGACAACAGGCGCGCACAAGGGGCCGCCTGTGTGATGTGCGCGCTTCGATTTCGCGGCAAATGCCTGTTTAATTTTTTTCCAAAACACTTTTCGTTGTTAACATTATGAAACCATTTCTTGACCTTACCCTACCAACAGACCATAATTGAAATGCTTAAAATGCACATCTTCCCTTTAGTGTGAAATAATTTCTGTTTGCCCTGTAAATATGAATGCTTTTTGAAGCGGATTGATTGATATGTTAGTGATTCCGGGCGCCTCGATGGCCAAGGTCATTAGTCGTAAGTGTAATGCACGTTTTCATGGCGGAGTGTGTCTATGATTTTTCTACGCTAGTGGCGAGGCCTACAAGTTGACAATCTCTAAGCTCCCGACATGTGCGGTTGTGTAGCGCATGTAAATATGTGTTGAGTTGGGTGTGAGAATAGAACAAGGAAGAGAAAGGAAAGATTGAGCGTGGTCTGTGTCACGTTTGTTAGGGTACTGCTACGGCATTTGCCATGTGTTGATCGAATAAACCATAGAAAACTTCTGATCAGAGAAGTCGAATTTTACTTAGCTGCCTACCTAGAGTCGAAACTCTTGCCACCGTGTGGACTTGAACCCGATGACATATCGGTCAGAGGCACTGCAGTGACATCAACTGATTCTCTGAGTCACCTATGTCAGTTAAGCTGTGGGAAATGAACTGGAAAAGGTTCTTAGACACTGAGTTCGCTCCGAGCGACAACTGTTGCTATTGCAGCATAGCACTGATTCTGACCGGGAGGTCCTGAAGATGGTGGAGGAATTTTTGACAGCAGCTAACTAGTTCATCCATTGTCTAGAAGAGAATTGTAGCGGCCGGTTCCTCTGGCTGGTGGTTGCTCGGATCAATGCCGGGCGAATGCCGGAGCAGGCCCCGTTCAAATGAGCCATGGGCTGCACGCGATCTTTCCTTGATCATCCTTGTCCCCACCTCTCCCCTTTAACACATACTTTCACTTACACGCACTACACTTCCACCAGTCGAGCCTCTGCTTAAGATAGGCCCATTTTCTGCTGCAAAAGCCTAATCGGCTGCAGCTCTTTCTGAACCCCTAAAGCTAAAGAAATTCCCTTCGCTCTCGGGCAAATGGAGTGGGAAAAAATAATAAAAGAAAAAGAAGTTCCCCGGAGAGATACTTGGAGAAGGGAATCCCGAAACCGAATGTCGCATCTCGGGAGAGGAACACTGCTACGTTCGGGATTAAAGACCGTAGGAGGTGGAATCGTGGACTTCCACGGCCGGAGTCATCTGGCACTTGGCTGTCCGGGACGAGCCTCGTCACAGTCGGTGACGATTCGGTCATCATGTTGTGGCCTTCTTCTGAGCTCTGCTGCTGAGCAGCTCAAGCGACTGTGACGTGGCTCTTCCCGGACAGCCAAGATTCAATGACCGTAGCAGTTGACGCAATCGGGAAACAATCAATCGGTGAATGATTACATCAATCAAGTCTTCCTAGGTACAACACCAAAAAAATCCTGATCACCCTGACCCGTAAGTCAAAAGAGGATATAAAGAATGTCTTTTTCTACACTACATAATGCAATTCTACGAACCCTGTGTCAATGTACGATTAATTTTTATTTACTTTTTTTAAACTAAAAAAGTCATGTTTGCTTTCAAACACTTATGTACTATTAAAATAAATTTTTAAATTAACAATTTGTGAACGTAGACGATTGTTAGAATTGCATGCCCGCCACGTAGCGAGCGGAAGGTCGGCAGCTCCTGACGGTAACAACTAAAATCAGATGAAAAATCAATTCAAGGACGGTAGGTAGGTGGTGATGAAGAGTAAATGATGATATGCGAAAGGTTTTGGATGAATGGGTAGTGATTCAATGGGGCTACGTTTTGTTGTGAGTCAAACCACATCACAATCACTTGCTAAAATCAGCCCTGCTTTTCTCTCCCCATGTCACGGCTCAGTAGTCTCAGACGCTGCCCCAATTCCTACGCCACCAGGGGATCAGGACATTAAGAGTGAACGGGCTTTGAGGGGGTAGCTTAAAGGATCCCGCCGAGGGAAATAGTTACCGATAATATCATAAGAACCGACACCCCAAGAATTAGTTTATAGCGGTTTGAATAATAACTAGTATGGAGCGTATTTTAATGAAATGCCATTTTCTCTCTCTTTACAATGCCGTTTAGTATAGAAATTCATTTTGTGTTGTGACTAATAAGTCATTTTTTTACCATTTTACGTAATTTTTAATGCATTTTTTCGCTGATTTCATGAATTTTAATACCATTTTAATGGCACTTGCTTCAAATAATATTAACGATTTGGAACAAATGTTCATCACAGAATTCCTGAGTAGCTTATTCGATTTATTCACTCAGATATTGTAATGTCAGCCATTGTGAGTACTACGTAATCTAAGGTTCCTGTGACATCAATCAGCGCCATTGACTGAATAAAGGCCGAGATTTTCTTTTAAAGAATCCAAATCCAAATCAAAAGTATGCGATCTGAGTTGAACAAGAGGAAGAATCCACGATTACATCAGTAACTTATCCAACAGCTTGAGCTCTTAATCTGAAGTGGTTTTGATCAATTTTTTACGTAATTTTTCTTTGTTTATAGGGCATTTTAAAGTATTTTAAGGGCATTTTATTGATCATTTTTGACAATATTTTAAGTCATCAAAATCCGTCCCGTAATAATTAGAATGCGAAAGGGAAAATCATTCATGTTTTACTTTCATTTGCACCCGCTTCACACTTCGTTATACGAATGTCGAACTCGTATGTCGTTCGAAATGTTTCCATCCACATGACAGGATGTTGTCTATGCTACTCGCTCGCTCTTCTGATCCTTTCGGCCCACTGTAGGCCTCGTCCATAATGGCGGTTCGAGTTTGGAGGCGGTCCAGATTCGCGCTGGAACTGGCGAAGTCCGCGCGTTCTTTGTTCCGCGGTGGTGGTGGCGGGGGCGGGGCTACGGTGGCGCCGGCGGCGGTCGCGGCGCGTCGGTGTCCGGATTCTGTTCGCCGGAGAAAAGGCGGGGGTTCGTCCCGCACCCACAAAGGCGCGGCTGATATTGTGTTTCGCGCGGCCGTTGTTATGAGAAGATCGGGGGCAATGAGGGACGTATTGCTTTCGTGAAACCTGCGAGAGGATATAAATGTGATTTAGCGCGTGTCGTGTTCGTAATGGATGTTCTGTATTCTTCAAAATTGAATTCTGTCAGCGTTGGTGTACGTCACACCATATAACCAGATGGATGCCGTTGAAGATGAATGAGTATTGAACGAAAAGTTGCCCTGACAGTTGCCGTAATTGTTCAACCTAAATCACAATCAATACGTCATATTACTACAAAATTGTTGAGCACATCTGTCGGCAGTTGTGAGGGTGGTGAAGGCAATGTGTGAAATATTGCCATTATACTACAAAAATGGTTCAACATTGCACAGATAGCTCGTAGAAATGAATGGAAATGCATTATGATTATGATTATGTTATTTTCCGATGGAAAATTTTTAATAATTCCTGTAGAAGAAAAAAGTGTAAGATATTCTTTTAATACAAGTTATATTTTTACTTATTACTTTTTATGTTTTATATTTATTTTTCACCTTAGCAAACTTTATTTCTAATATTAATAATACTAATAATCAATTGATCATGTTAATTAACTAGATTATTTTAAAAGAGCTTAATTAGATTACGGGCAAATTTATAGAACATGCTAGTATTTTTATTTAATTGTTGTTTAGACCCTTATTTTAAATTATTGACAACCACAAAGAAAACTGCCAAATACTTTTACACAATTTTATTCACTAATAATTTTACATTATAATTTTATTCACAAGACGTCGAAAACAATTTTGAATTTTCTCAATTTTGGAAAAATCAGAGTTTTCAACCAACATGAGACTTGCGCCATCCACCTGAACGTCTGTCAGACTATTCAGAAACAAAATTTAATGAAACTCGATGGCGCCATTTTTTTAAAATTTTGAAAATGATGTCCCAGGGGTTTGTGTAAAGTACCCCCCAAAATTAAAATATCGGTTTCAAATTCAAGGATCCTCGACATAAGACGAAATTGGTTGAACGATTTAGCCTCTAGTGTTGTCCACAGACAGACGAACGGAGAGACGTTTTGCCGTCAATTTTTCGGTATTAAGGACCCACAAAACAGAGATTTTGGTCATATTACATGTTAGAGGATTTTTTTTGTAAATTTAGCATCTGGATTTATCCACTTTTTCGTTACATAATGGGTTCTGTAATAAGAGCTTTTCTGCCAAAATTCGCCGTTTTTCGAGCAGCATTACGTAACTTTCTCTTCTTAAGAAGTTCATCCTTAAGCGCGAGAATGTAAAAACGTACGATTGAAATATATTTATTAAGCCCCTTAAGAACCCAAAAAAAATATAACCTGAAAGAAAACGAAAAAATCACTTAAAAATTCAGCAGGAGAATCATTCATATACAAGCCTTGAAGTTTGTTGTCTTTGTAACTTGTAAGTAAGAAGAATTTGTATACTTTATATCAATGTACGATGTGTAAGTTACTAATAAACAAATGATTGTTGCCAAACCAAACAAGGCCAGTAGTTGACATTTTTGATACGGACGGAAAGTGAAAAGTTTAGTTATACAAATATCGGATTCCTGCCTCCAAATCACAAATAATAACGAATTTATAACACTTGTAATAAGTGAAAAGTTATCTTATTTAAAGGATATTTTTCGTAACATATTATTGTTAGATGAATTCGTGCTTTGAACGTAAGGGGAATGTATTTTGTAATATATTTTATTTACGTTTATTACGAAAAACCTTAGTAGTCTACTATGATATATCAAAAAGCCATCACACTACACGAGTCAATTCAGCAGCATTTAATTGCATATTGTAAGAGTTATGGGAGAGAGATAAGGAACATGTATATGAAAACGTTGAAAGGTGACAGAAATGTTCTGACGTTGTTCAGAAGCACTTTGAAGGACGATAGGTTGCTTAAGTAGAGTTAATGGATTCAACATTTTTCTTTCAGAAAAAAAAATTAAAAAAATCGTTTGAAAAAAACTTCTGATCGCCTTTAATCCTTTTGTACATTGTATTGTAAAATACAGTTACACCTGCTGTCTAATTTAATAGTTAAAAGAAAATACGAAAATAGTTCGATTGAAATGCGAGGGTTGGGGCAGAAGCGATAGTGACTTTTTTCTTAAAATAAATATAGGTTCCTACAATTTTATTTGTAGCATGAAAAATATACTTGACTAGCTTCTGTTCAGATCAACCGATGGCTCTGTGAGTATTTATATTAGCTCAGAGAGCAAAGAAAAATCGGTTGTCCGACATGAATGTAAGATGTTTCGAGCTGCACTCATCCTCCAAGACAACCGTTCTCGATAGGAAAAACGTCCGAGAATGTAACAGGGAACAGGTTGAAGCTCTTGGGAACAAAACCCTTGTGCGGTGATCTGGGCCATCCTGTCGTGGTCTTCCTCAGGGCTGATGCCTTGCATACGACCACGACAGGATGGTCGAAACGTCGGCAACACAGCCTCCGACGCGGCGTCACCCGGACAGCCCAGA
>BOPP01000030.1:2081191-2157929 GCA_017312745.1 Gryllus bimaculatus
CAACAGAAGAGAAAGACCTCCCATTCTAACACATACTTCTCCCATATAACTATAGGTACAAGTCGAGCTCTGCTTAAGATAGGGCCTATTTTCTGCGCTGCAAAAGCTAATCGGTTGGCAGTTCTTTTCCTGACCCTAAAGGCTAAAGAAAAATTTCCCCGAGAAAAAATTTTCCCTGTCGCTTTCCTAGGGCAAAATGGGGTGCGGAAAAAAGTAAATAAAATGAAAAGAAGTTTATCCCGGAGAGATAACTTTGGAGAAGGGAATTCCGAAACCAAGTCGCATTGGAGGAACACTGCTACGTTCGGGATTGAAGACCGTAGCAAGGTGGAGACATTCCACGCGGGTCATCTGGCACTGTTGGTCTGTCCGGGGAGACGAGCCTCGTCAAGTCGCGAGGTGAGGCGATGTCGGTCGCATATGTTGTGGCGTTAGCTGCTTGAGCTCTGCTGCTGAGGGCAGGCTCAGTCGACTTGGTGAGTGGCCGTCTTCCGGACAGCAAGTGTACGTATTAGCCAGCGTGGCTGGATGCATGCTATATTGGGGACGCTTGGTTGCGGATTAGTCTCGCCAAGGAAGTAGGGTTTTTCGCCGTAAAGGGAAGAACGCGGCAGACGGAAACACAAGGCTTTGGGGTGTCTTCGCTTATAGAAGCTTTTCACTGTATAACAGAGGCGAGGGGTGGCGTGACGTAGGAAGGTTACGTGGGCCTCGCCTCTATAGCAGCAGTGTACGAGAGCAAGTATGGCAGGTTGGAGTAGTGGGAGAACCTCGTGCCGTGTGCATCAAAAGTTGGGCGCAAGAGGTGGCATATGCGGAGGCCAGGCTCGCGAGGCTGGAGTCATTAGTTTGAACGAGCTGGCGGACTTATGTCCTTGGGTGACTGGCGGGTCACGGGGAGCGATGCTTGGTGTGGTGCTCCGAGGTGATGAGTGGTTGAGTGGCCACGATTCCACGCCGATTCTATCTGGATATAGATCTGCTCGCTGGCCGATCGAGGCGAAACAGCCGTGGGTGCGGCCAGAAGTAGGGGGGTTGACGGACTTTTGGGTGTCCAGCGGTGACATCCGTGTCACGGAAGACTAGGCCTTTTGTGGCCTTCAAAAAGTAGGAGTGCGAGATGCACAACAAAACAATCTTCAATGGGTTTTTTGGATCGGCTCCGCGATCAGGGGATAGTAGGTTATCAGGAAGCTAGGGTGTAAGTAGAATTATTAAGTGTATATCTTTGTTTTGTTTTCTTGTTAATAAATAGTATTTGTTAACGAAAGCATCTGTGTCTGTGGTCGCTGTGATTATCCATGAACGTCACACAAGTTCATGACCGTTAGCAGTTTGAAGCATCGGGAAACAATCAATCGGTGAAGCTGATTCATCATCAGTCTGTCTAGGTACAACACTAAAAAATCCCGATCACGCCGGAGGCTATAAACGAATGTTTTGTCTACAGCTACATAATACAATCTACCAGACCGGTTCATATGTACGGATTATTTTGTAAATTTACTTTTTTACAGCCTAAAAAAGTCATGGTTTGCTTTCAGAACACTTATCGTACTATTAAAATAAATTATTAAATTAACAATTGGTGAACGTAGACGATTGTTAGAAATTGCATGCCGCCACGGTAGGCGACGAAGTGTCGGCAGCTCTGACGGTACAACTAAAATCGTGAAAAATCAATTCGGAGCGGTAGGTAGGTGGTGATGGAAGAGTAATGAGAATATGCGAAGGTTTGGATGAATGGGTAGTGAATATCAATGGGGGCTACGTGTTTGTTGTGAGTCAACCACATAAAATTGCACTTCTCAAATCAGCCCGGCTTTCTCTCCCCATGTCACGGCTCAGTAGTCTCCGACGCTGCCCACAATTCCTACGAGCAAACCAGGGGATCGAGGAAATTAAGAGTGAACGGGCTTTGGAGGGGGTAGCGTTAAAGGGATCCGCGAGGAAATAGTTATCGAATAAATATAAGAAGCGACACCCAAGAATTAGTTTATAAGCGGGGTTTTGATAATAATCGTATGGAGCGTATTTTAAGAAATGTCATTTTTTTCTCTCTTTTACAATGGCGTTTAGTATAGCAAGTTCATTTGTTTGTGACCTAAGTCATTTTTTTACCAATGTTATGGATTACGTAATAATTGTTAATGGGACAGTTTAGTTCAGCTAGAATTTCCAGTGTGAAATTTTAAGTCTCGATTTTAATGGCACTGCTTCAATATATTTGGGCTTTGGAAAAATTTCATGCACAGAATTCCTGAGTAGCTTATTCGATTGATTCCTCAGATATCGTATGTCAGCCATTGTGAGTAGTAACGTAATCTAAGTTCTGTGACAATAATTCAGCGCCATTGATGATAGAAGGCGAGATTTTCTTTTAAAGATCCTAAGTTCAAATCAAAAGTAATGCGATCTGAGTTGAACAAGAGGAAAGATCCACGGATAATCAGTAATTATAACGCTTGAGCTCTTCAATCTGAAGTGGTTTTGATCAATTTTTACGTAATTTTTCTGTTGTTTATAGGGCATTTACAGGTAATTTTTAAGGGGCATTTTTTGATCCTTTATGACAGGGTCGAGTAGTCAAAAAATCCGTCCGCGTAATAATTAGAATGCGAAAGGAAAATATGATTATGCAGAAGAGTGTTTTACTTTTCATTTCCACTCAGCCGGCGTTCACACTTCGTTATACGAATGTCGAAGACTCGTATGTCGTTCGAAACTGTACTTCCGATCAGAGATGACAGGATGTTGTCTATGCTACTGCTCGCTCTTCTGATCTTTCGGCCCACTGTAGGCCTGGTCCAGAATGGCGTTTGAGTTTGGAGGGCGTCGAGCATTCGCGCTGGAACTGGCGAAGTGCGCGTAATCTTTGTTCCGCGTGGTGGTGGGCGGGGGGCGGGGCTACGGTGGGCGGGCGGGCCGGCGGTCGGGCGCGTCGGGTGTCGCGGATTCTGTTTCGCCGGAGAAGAAGGCGGGGGTTCGTAGCCGACCCAAAGGCGGCTGATATTGTGTTTGCGCGGGCGCCGTTGTTATGAGAAGATTGGGGGGGCAATGAGGGATCGCGTAATTATTGCTTTCGTGAAGAGCCTGCGAGAGGATATAAATGTGATTTAGGCGTGATGTGTTAGTAATGGATGTTCTGTATTCTTCAAAATTGAATTGCTGTAGCGTGGTAGTAGGTCACCCATATAACCAGATGGATGTGTTGAAGATGAATGAGTATTGAACCGAAAGAGTTGCCCTGACAGTTTGCGTAATTGTTCAACAGCTAATCACAATCAAATAGTCCATAATTACTGACAAAATTGTTGAGCACATTGTCGGCAGTTGTGAGGGTGGTGACGGCATGTGTGAAATATGCCATTATAACTAAAAATGGATTCAACATTGCACGATAGTCGTAGATAATGATGGAAATGCATTAGATTATGAATTATGTTATTTTTCCCGAATGGAAAATTTTTAATTATTCCTGTAAAGAAAAAGTGTAAGCATATTCTTTTAATACAAGTTATATTTTAATTTATTACTTTTTATTTTTGTTATATTATATTCACCTTAGCAAACTTAATTTCTAATATTAATAATATAATCGAATCATTTGATCAATGTTAATTAACGTAGAGTTATTTTTAAAAGAGCTTTAATTAGATTACGGCAAATTTATAGAACATGCAATATTTTTTTATGTTAATTGTTGTTTAGACCCTTATTTTAAATTATTTGACAACCAAAAAGAAAACTGCATAATACTTTTACATAATTTTAATTTCATAATAATTTTACATTATAATTTTATTCACCAAGGATCGTTCGAAACAAATAATTTTGAATTTTTTAATTTTGGAATAAATCGAGAGTTTTCAACGCGAACATGAGACTTGCGCTCCACTGAAAGTCTTTCAGACTATTCAGCAAACAAAATTTAATGATACTCGATGGCGCATTTTTTGTTAAAAAATTTGATTAAATGGATGGTCAGGGGTTTGGTGGGTTAAAGTACCCCAAATTAAAATATCGTTTCAAATTCAAGGATCCCTCGACATAAGACAGATCAGATTGGAATTATCATTTTTGGAGGAAAATTGGTTGAAGATTTAGCTCTAGTGTTGTCCATAGGACAGACGAACGGAGAGACGTTTTTTGCGTCAATTTTTCGTTATTAAGCGACCGATAACGGACAGGGATTTTGGGTCATATTACATGTTAGCAGGGGATTTTTTTTGTAAATTTAGCATATGGATTTATCCCTTTTCGTTACATAATGGTTTCTGGGTAATAAGGAGCTTTTCTGCCAAAATTCGCCGTTTTTCGAGCAGATTACGTAACTTTCTCTTCTTAAGAGTTCTCCTTAAGCGCGAGAATGTAAAAAGTACGATTTGGGAAAGTAATTTATAAGCGCCCTTAGAACCCAGAAAAATATAACTTCGAAAGAAAACGAAAAAATCATTAATAAATTCAGCAGGAGAATAATTCATATACAAGCCTTCGAAGTTTGTTGTCTTTGTAACTTGTGAAGTAAAGAAAGAATTTGTATATTTTATATCAATGTATCGATGTGTAAGTACTAATTAAACAATGATTGTTGCCAAACCAAACAAGGCCAGTAGTTGACACATGTTTTTGATACGAGACGGATACATCTGCTTGTCTAATTTAATCATGTTAAAAGAAATATCGAAAATAGTTCGATTGATGCGAGTGTTGGGGCGATAAGTCGATAGGGATTTTTTTCTTAAATAATATCGGATTCCTACAATTTTTTAATTTGTAGCATGAAAAGTATACTTCACTATGCTTCCTGTTCAGATCAACGCACGAGTGGCTCTGTGAGTATTTTATATTAGTCAGAGAGCAAAGAAAAAATCGGTTTGTCCGAACATTGAATGTAAGATGTTTTCGAGCAGAGCACTCTCCTCACAGCACAAGCCGTTCTCGCTAGGCAAAAAACGTCCTTCGAGAATGTAAAGTGGAACAAGGTTGAGCTCTTGGGAAAAAACCTATGTGCGGTGATCTGGGCCATCTGTCGTGGTTTCCTCAGTGTGCTGATGCTGGCATATCGACACAGACACAGGAATGGGTCGAAATCGCGGGGAAAAGCAGCCTCCGACGCGGCGTCACCCCGGCAGCCCAGATACTCCACATGACTCTGGCGCCGCGGAAGCCTACGACTTATTAAAGCCCTTGTGCACCGGTACGCGTGATGGGCAGGGGAGTCTTCTATAATGACGCGCCCAAACCACAGACAGCAATCGCCACGTGAGGACATTTGATTGGTCACCGGAGCCAATGTGACATCGGGGTAATCGAGCTCCTGCCGAATAGAGCCTTTCGAACAAGCACACCACACGAGTCAAGTCAGCAGCACTTGAGCACAAGAGGGTGTGTAATGCATTTGGAATGTTGTGAGCTCGTATTCGCTAAAATGCATTGGAACATGAAATCAATACTGTCATTTCAAATACCACAATAAATAGGAGAAACACAATTTCGGTACGTCAATAAATGTCCTTATTTTGTCCTTTCATGTCTATATTTCACATTTTCTACCCGTGCTCGTGTTTTCACCAAGAAAGTACTCTCGTATAGTATTTATTTAGCGTCTTAAGAAAACAGCAAAAATGGAGCCAGAATGAACACAAAAAAAAATCGTTTAAAAATCAAGCAGAACAATCCTTTATAATCAATCCTTGCAGTCTGTTGCTTGAAGTTGTAAACTTCAAGCCAATGTACGATGAGTAGGTTGTTAATAATCAACCGATTGTTGCCAAACCTAAGAAGGCAAATAGTTGACATCCTTGTTATGGACTGAATGTGAAAAGAGCCAATATTGGATGCGTGTCTCCATATCATAAAGAGAAATGACTTTATAACAGTGTTAATAAGTGAAAAGTATATGTTACTTATATTATTGTTAGCTAAACCCGCACTATAGACTTAAAAAGAATTTCGAGAGGAGTTTGAAAATTACTCTAAATTATTTTCCTAAAATTTATTAGGATAAACCTAGTAATCTACTTCGACATGACAAAAAGCTGATTTAATTATTAAAATAGGAGAGAGAGAGATCACACGCCCAGTACACAGGTCAAGTCGGAAACACTTAACTGCATGTCAGGTTTGTGGGAGAGAAATAAGGAACATGGATGTGAAAACGTTTAAATGGTGACAGAAATTTCCTGAAGTTGTTAAGAATCACTAATGACGATATGATGACTTAGATGAAGTTGATAGCTTCAACCATTTTTGTAAATAAAAAAAATAAAAAGTAGTTCGAGAAAAAAAAATTGATTGGTTTTAACATTTTGCACATTTTACTTTACACAGTTGCATCTGCTTTCTCATTTAGTAGATTTGTATAAAAATAAGAAAACAGTACAATTGAAGTATATTTATGAAGCCCTTAAAAAATAGAACCAGAAAGAACACACCAAAAATTGTTTAAGAATCTAGCAGTAGAATCCTTCATAATCAATTGTTGGAGTTTGACACATAGTACGGACAATTCTTTCCGATAACTTCGCCCAGAACTGATTGTTATTTCTTCAACAAGACTAGTAGTTGAATTTCTTGATAGGGATGGAATGTGAAAAGAACAAGTATGCCAATATCGGATTCACGTCTCCAAATCATGGAGAAAAATGAAATTATAATTGTGTAAATAAGTGAAAAGAAATAGGTCTTTTAAGACCCCGTTCACATCAGATGACTTCTTCTCAACCTGCCGCTGTATGTTTAGTTCTGGGGCTGTTGCGGGGTGTACTCTAATACTCGCGCCGCGTATTAAACTTCGCGCCCGCATCGTGATGAATGGGGCGTCCTTGGGGGGCGTACGGCCGGCGTCGGGCTTGTTTGCTGGTGGGCGGGGCGCGGCCGCCAGGGGAATCGCTCGCGCAGCAACGCCTCGGGCGCAGCAACACTCTGCGCGCGCGGCGCAACGCGGCGCAGCGCCTCTAACGCTGTTAGCGAGCGCCCTCCGCGCACTAACCGAGTTCTGGCGAGTTCGCCGGGCGAATTTCAGGGTGATCCATCGACCCCGCGCCTAATTAGGTTTGTGCGCGAAAACGAGATCTGCGCGATGCGCGTAATGTGTAGAGGAGAGGAGGGTGGCGGGGAGTAATTAGGACGAAGATGAGCTGGAGCCCGAGGAATAATTATTCCGTTGATTAGAGCGATTAAAGCGTAATACCTGTGAAGAGCGATGGATATTACGGGCTAAGGATTTGCGGAATTTAAATGTTTTCGTTAGCCTTATTGTGACGGAAACAATGATGGGTTGGGAGAATTGGTAAATTTTATACGGGTTCAAACGTGAAATTACTAATAAAATATTTTAATTTTTAAGTTGGGAAAGTGATCTGGTAAACATAGTTTCAGCTTAATAGATATGTTTACGGAAGAATTTTAAGGCTCATCATGCACTGATTGTACTTTTATATTAGTTCTACGTATTTAAACTCTATGCGAGCGGCTGCTGACCTATACATGTTTTCCGATTGTATCTTTTGGCTTCATGTCATCACTTGTACAATTATTGTGAATGTAGATTTGCCCTCTTCGTCAATTACACACGGAAACAAATTCCGTAAGAAACGCTTCCTGTCCTAATACTTTGGCCGACTGAGGTGGCTGAGGGCATTAACTGTAGTATATCTGAAACTATTAGACATTGTATCCAGTGCCAGGAGTGTTGACGATGAATTTGCGTTCAACAGTACCTTTTCAAGAATTAAGATGCATTAGGCCGTCTACATAATAGCCAATCAGCGCATTCGTTGAAAACATGTAGCAAAATATGTAGGAAAATCACGGACTGGGGGGTCTAGAATTCACAGAGGTCGGAGGTCCAGAGAATGCAGATGGGGTTCATTCGTCCTAGAAGGACGTACTTTATAATATTCGTGTAAGTCTGTCTTAGGTGGAGTTCTATATTAAATCAGGACATTGTAAAAGCGCTGCGGAAATAGTGTAAACATGGAAATTAATAAATAGATAAGATGTGAAATTATGGGAATTATGGAATGTCGTCCTGTGTGTTCCGACCTGATGATGACCGTCGTAGTCCAAAATCCCGTGGTTCTACTACGATACGTAGATGGACATACACTTATTGGAAACATATTGTTGGACGATCAAGTAATGCCCAAAATTCTTACCATTATTTTAAATGCGCAAACGGAAATTTGGGTATGGTGTCATGGATGACAAAATACTGTAAATGATATGAATGATATGGAATGCCTGCATTTAATTGAATATTGTTTGCTACACAATATGTTTTGTCGTTCGTAATATTTTTGTATTGTTAAGTTTGAAAGTGGAATAAATTAGTTGTACAAAGAGAAAGAGAAACAGAGAGGAGGGGATAGAGATTGGAGGTGGTGAATAATATTGTGGAAAATATAGTCAACAAATTCTTCCGTATGATCTCTAGTGTTATTTATTGATTTATATAAGTTCGCCAAAATTATAACTAGTTGCTACTAATAATTTATGTATACTTGAGATAGAAAGGGCAGGCCCGTTTGACCTACGTTACAAATAAATGTTTAAATCTACGAAGATTTTTAAACTAACCGTATAGAAATCTGCAATTTGAGTATATTTAGTTGTAAAATCCGAAATAATGATAATAAAGTATAATCCAAATATTTGATAATGTAACGTAGTTGACAATATATTGAACACAGAAATATTTATCCACTAGTTAGAAGTGTCGTGGTGAAAATGTTACATTTAATATACAACTTTGGATTATAAAAAGGAGGGAGGATCCAATGGAGTTGAAAATCCAGTGATAATTGCCTTTAGATTCCCTCGTAAATCAAACACTATTGCTCATAAATATTTTCAAATAAAACAGTTGTTTACAAGACACTGGCTTCTGGCGTAATTGTAACAAGTTAAATTACAGCCAAATAAAACTATTGGTAAATGCTCTTCCTGAACATTGTCGAGGTACATCGTACTTACACCCTCCCCGTGATTGTATTCGTTGATTCATGTGCATTCTTGGAAATGCTTCTACTTTTTTCCCTTTCATCATATTGATAATCATTTTGGTGTAGCACTACTGATCAGGCATGTAGATGCTCTACAGGGTTGGAAGAACGTTTGATGATCAGACGTTTCACAGACAGTTCAACAGATTTCAATGATCAGATGTTTCGAAGTAATACTGATATTTCGATCCAGTGAAACCAGTCTTTCATTTAATTTTATCAATATTTTTTAACCTGCTATTTTGATTTTAGCTCCCTAAAAGAATGAACACTATCTCAGAAGAATTGGATGTCGAAGTGTTTGTAGATCGGTTAACGAATTTCCTCGTTGATGTGAGCTCACTGGTGTGTTGGCAGCGCTGGCGTGTCGCCGCGTGTACTCGAGCGAGCAGGCGGACAACGGGACGGTGGCGTCGCCAGGCTACCCGCGGCCCTACCCGCCCGACACTCGATGCGTCTACGAGTTCGAAGGCCGTCCCTCGCAGCGCGTGCAGCTGGACTTCTCAGATTTCAGCCTCTACCACCCTCTGGAGCACCCCGATGAGTAAGTATGCAGATATCAACTCTACGGAGGGTCACAATGTGAAAATCACATGTTTATATTATACCTAAAAATTAATACATTTTTGTGAGGCAGGAATTAAAAAAAACTACTTTATTGAAAAATTAGACATTTTATCTACGTTATCCCATTTCTCCATTATCATCTGTATTCAGAAATATGGATAATTATTATAGTCAATGGTTCACCCTAGGAGATGATGAGTTTACGTAACTAACTGATAAATAACTGTAAATCAAAATGCAAGAGATATGCTTCCTCTGTTCAGTAACAAAATTCCGGTGCAGCCAGTTAGTTCTGTGCCGCTACTCCATTGATTGATTACTATTAATTCCGGGCGTTTCAACTTTTAAGGTCATTAGATTCATAGGTGTAGTGCATGTTTTTTACCCGGGAGGTGACGTTGATTTTCTCCACTGGATGGAGAGGTCCGGCGCCGACTTACCATCGGCTAGCGAGGTTTTCCCTGAACAGGTATTTTGAGTCGTTGTATGATAGCACGTTCATTAATATGGAAATTACCTGTGTGAGATTTTTAATGTAGTTATTATACGTTTCTTTGTATGTAGTTTTAAAAATACCTTTGGATAGAGAGTAATCATTTTTGACGATAAATTAATTAATTGATTCAAATTAAATAATTACACTTCTAACGAAATTATCGTACGTTTTAGCCGGCCTGGATAACCGAGGTCGCTAAAGCTGTAGGGCCGTAGTTGCCTCGGCTCGAAGGGTTGCGAGTAAGATGTTTCTATGTGCTTGTGTCGGTTATACTTACGTGTTGTATTCCCCCTACTGTAAAAAGCGTGGTCTCTATTTGAACTAGTAGTTAAAAAAGCGACCTTAAAGAATCAAGCATTTCCTTACATATTCATAAATTATTACAATTGCACTCATCGTCAGTGCACAAGAGAAGTAAAAAAATGGCTGACTTGACCCATGGCAACAATTTTATTAAAGCAGATTATTTTTATCTTCGATATTGTACGCTTGATGGTTTTACTTTTCGACGTTTTGTTTGTAAATGAAAATCTCCCAAAATCACAACTTTGAAAGAGTTAAAATATGAAGTAACAACTGTTAGCTATATTAAAACGAACGTTTCTTCTGAACCGTCTTCATTGAGCAAACTATCTCCCTCCTGAGAAACGATCCCGATGCCATGATATATTGTACACCTTTCCGTGTATTTCGAATGTGATGTGATGTTAACGAATGCGCTGCAGCGTCTTTTGACAGCTTCTGCGAGAATCAGAGGAAGCTTTAACACAGGTTTTTCACGCGGTAGGGGATATCGACGCTGTCATGGCGATTTGTTCTTCAGTTTGCAATACAATCTAGTGCTGAATGTGCTTTTACTGTGGAGTTTTGCAGCTGATGTTGTAGGGTGCAATAGGATTAGGAAAGTTGTTATCGATACAATATTCATTTTAGGTTTGCAAAGAGCAAATATGAATCGCAAAAAGAAACTCGCTATCCTTTCTCTTTGGACACGCTATCTATGATCAAGAAAAGAGAAACGGCAAAGTCGCAGCGAGAGTTAGCTAAGCTTTTTAATTGTGATAAAATCAGTACTTTCTTGGCAATCGGGAACGGTATTTGAAAGATTGGCAAGAAAACATCACTATGGACTCTGAAAAGAGAAACCTTACGAGAGCATAACCAGTTTAATCGCGCTCGTTCAAAGGGTCTCCCTAAAAGTGGACCAATGTTACGAGAAAAAGTTCTTCGAATCTCATGAGAATTTGGGATAAAACAGTTAAAGGCCAGCAATAGAAAGTTGAACATATTTCCTGAAAGTGTTGAAAGTGGTGAAGACAATTAAAATACGATCAGTGACTGGATATCACGAATTAGCGATATCACCAAAGGATACGCCCATGTGACATCTACAACATGGATGAACGGGCAATTTAAAGCAATACCGGACAGAATCTGTGAAATGAAAGTAGACAAATGCAAAGTGATAAATTAGAAAATCAGTGACTAACAATTGCACTTATGTGCCGATCCGGTGGCCGCTAAGTAGTGCTGTAGCGAACTCGGACCGAAGGATCGCTGGTTCGAGTCCCGCCTCGGGCGTGGTTGAATTGTCTTAGTTCTTTCACCCCCTTTCATCACCGCATTGTGTCATCCTCACAGTTACCATACCGTTTCAAGCAATAGTGGTCCCTAATGACCTAGAAGTTGATACAACCTTAAATAAAATTTTCAAAAATTAACAGAAGATTACGCTAATGTGCCCATATGTGCGGGGAAAAAGAATACCCACACATCTCTGCGCCCACGATGCTTCAAATACGAACACGCTACTTTGAGAAACATTTTGGCAAACCAATTAAAAAAAACAGGTATGATAAGCGAAAGGTTTCGTTGATCACTGCACAAACTGAACAAGGAAAGGCAACATGCAAACAGGAAGATTTTTCTGTTCGTCGATAATGCTACATGCCATTACAACGAAAAATGATCAAATGTAGAAATTAAATTATTTCGCCAGAAAAGGACCTGTAACTGCTGGATTTGCGACTTGATTGCAAATGATGGATCAGGGAGGAAAAAATAAGATCTTAGTGGCTAGAATAGATGAAGGATCATCATTTCATGATGTTGTGGATTGGATGAAAAGTTCTTGAAATGAAGTGAAATCAGAAACCAATGGAAATTGTTTTATAAACTGCTAATTTTTAAGTGCGGATATGCCTGAAGAAACAGGGCATGACAGCAGAGTAGAAGCAATCAAGGATTTGGCTAAAACCATCAATACTGATGTTGACGATAATGTACACATCTCTTTCAATGACAATGAAAATTGGGATGACGTGGTTTCGGAAGATAGCTTGGTGGACAACGATGAAGAAAGTGACGAAGTGATAGGTTTCAAGTTGATCCATTATTATTACCTGTTGTACTTTCCAGTATTAGAAGACATAGTTTATAAGCGAAGGAATTGAAAAATGACAAGTTAGCAAATTAGTTAGGTGATATTGAAAAAAATGAAAATCGTATTGTGGCTAAACGTGTGAAGAAATTCAAACACACAAGTATATCAGATTTTATATTCCAGACGAAGAATAATGAAAGGATATGGTGTTTACAATTTTTGTGTTTGTTAATTAAATGCATGTTATTTACATATCATAATTTTTATTTAATTAACTTATAAATTCATAGTACATTGAAGAGCCAAAAAACTGGTACAGTCATGCGTATTGAAATAAAGAGGTCTGGAACCAATAAGAACACGTCGCTCCGGTCGGCAACGACTATAAGACAACCAGAGTTTGGCACAGTTGAAATTTGGATTTTTCCTTGCGACCATTTCACGAGTGTATCGTGAATATCGGAATCCGGTAAAACATGAAACATCCGGCATCACTGCGGCCGCGAAAAGATCGTGCAAGAGCGGGACCGATGGCGACTGAGGAGAATCATTCCTCGTGACAAAGTGCACCCCTTCCGCAAATTGCTGCAGATTTCAATTCTGGGCCATCAACAAGTGTCAGCGTGCAAACCATTGAACGAGGCATGATCAACATGGAGTTTTAGAGCCGAAGGTCCACTCTTTCATTCCCAATCGTGCACGCTTTACGCTGCGCCTGGGCCCGTCAACACCGACATTGATCTGTTGATAGTAAACACGTTCCCCGGTAAAACGAGTCTCGTTTCACATTGTGTCGAGCGGATGCACGTATGCGAGTATGGCGACTTCATGAATCCATGGACCCTGCATGTCAACTGGGGTGTTCAAGCTGATGGAGGCTCTGTGATGGTATAGAGTATGTGCAGTTTTTTTTTTGTCTCTTCAGTGTATATTGGATGTGTGTATATATTTACGTTGAAGCTCAGAAAGCAGACTTGATAAGAGAAACCTATTCTTGACGACCAATTTTAGGATGACTTACGATGATATTGGATTACCAATTTTAGGATGATTTACTATGACATAAAGGAGTTTCACTGTATTATTTTTCCTTAGTTTACTCAGTAAAATTTTTAATTACAATCAAAAATATTACTTAAAAATAAATCTTAAATTAATAAACTATGTCACAAAAATCCTATTTTTCTAGTGCATATTACTTGCCTGGACTTTAATTTGCTTAATCTATTTTTATATTAATAGTTGTTAATTTTGAAAAATTGTAGTAAAGAATAATAAATCATATGATCACATGAATTAAACGTGTTTTGGTTACCAATTTTGAATTAAATACGCTTCTGTTTGTTTCTGAATAGTCAATATGACTACTTATTAGTGCCGGTGTCAATGTTTATTACAATTTTAGGCGTTAACTGAGGCGTTATATTTTCGCGTTAACTGTGAGCATGACAAAAATATAAAACAATTAGGAAATATTACTGCAAAACTAGATTACTGAAACTGGAATTGGGTAAATTTTCTTATTTTGTGTTTAATACAAATTCACGGCAAGATGGAAGTTTGGGATGCGGAGGAAGACTCATTTCTGGGTAACGTTTGAGACACGTACTAGCTGTTTCCACTACTAGTGAGGACAAACCGGGAGAGGTCGCTCGGGGCTTCAACTGATGTCATTGTGTGCCTCTGACCAGGAGGTCCTAGACTCGAGTCCCGACGGTGGCAGGATATTCGGCACTGGCGTGATAGCTAGATCGAGTTCTGTCGCTGTCTGGAGGAGAATTCTAGCGCCCAGCACTTCCGATCGGTAGTTTTCCGTGGTTTCTCCGAATGACGGAGCAGTACCCTAACAAACGGGCCACGGATCGCGCACGAATTTCCATTCCTATTTCTTGTTCTATCCTCTCCCCTTACTTACTCGCACACATACTGCACTTCACCATCACACAAGCCGGGAGACCGGTTGGGAGCTTAGAGCTTGGGCGATACTCTGCTGATGGAAGATACCGGGTTGGGGAGAACCTCGTCGACTGTACTTCGGTGCTGGATCTCACCATCCAGCGACGGAACATCACTGCCACCTCCCGAGAGAGAAAACATTCACGACACTTGTGGGACTAATGACCTTGGAAGTTGACACCCTCAGAATCACTAATCAGTCAGTTAATCAATGATGAGGGTAACATATATTCCAAGAAATTACATACCTTTTGAACGCCATAATTCTTGTCACTAAGATGTTGATGTCCGGGAAGACAGCTGACACTTCACCTCCGTCCAACCGCCCTAACTACGAGATTATTGAGTGACCTCGTTTTCTTGAACGCGTTCTGATTGTCCTAGATTCTTGTGGGCACCGCAATTTTTCAGCCTTTGTCGCTTGAGAGAACGAGGGGGAATATGCGACAAATGACCGGCCGCCAGGTGCCTCGATGGTGGGAGATACCTGGTAGAGGAAATCACCTCTAGCCGACGGTAGGTCGGCACCGAATCTCGCCATACAGCGGGGGAAAGATTACTGCCACCTCCCGAGCAAAAAACATGCATTACAGTTACGGGACTAATGACCCTGGTAGTTGACGTACCCAGAATCACTAAAACAATCAATCAAACGATCGAAAAGTTATGCGGGCCACCTATTCGGTGACATTATGCGCGTCAGTCAGATAGCTCTGCACCGTGACAGACAGATTCTAATGGTGAGACTACTGGTGCACAGCTCTCGCGCTACGCGACGGGGGCACAAGTAATCTGCTTTCACGCCATCTACTCCGTGACAATGTGCGCTTCATCCACATAGCACTGACCCGTACATCCAGATCCTAAGACATTATTTATAAAGGGGATCTAGGGCCATCATGTAAAGAACTTAAAAGGCGCGTTTCAAATATGTCGGGTGTGGAATGCGGCCCGGTCGATAGGGGATTATTCATGTTGGAGAAAAATACTACAAACGATTTGGGCTATAATGTTCAGACGGACGGGCGCACGGACGGACAAAAAAAACTTTTTTTCTGGTACGAGGAACCCCAAAAAGTGTACTGTTCTTTAAAATCGCGACGAGACCAAAAGAAAAAATTAACTTCGACAGCTTAGTATATCTGATTGCTGCGCCAACTGCGACTGGTATTGTTGAATGGATTATTTGTTTTTCATTTTAGCGCTAATTGTTATATAAAGGATCTTAAAGCTTTTGTCCATGAACTTGAACCCAAAAGTTTTAACTACTATTCAATGCATCAACGTGCTCCGTTTCGGGGTAATGTGTTCTGCAAGATAAATTGTTTATTATCAATTTTCTCGTCAACCGATAAATGTCTTGACAAGCAAATTGCACCACTGAATAAATTGTAAAAAAATTATACTAATTAAAGTTGTTTTTATATTCGACGTACCTCATATGGTTTCAAGAGCTGCAAAATAATTGCCTTACAAGTTAATATCATGTAAATGATTTATAATGTAGACACGGGAGTTTACACCACACGGATAAATTTACCGTAAAAATAAATATTTGAAACGTTAAAGAGCAGTAATAGCTTATCAACTACGATTTCTTTCTACTGGTCGCCATCCAAAGAGCGATAACATAATAGAACAAGCAATTCTCCTCATTCAAAACAGCGTCTTTTTTCCTTAAAAATATGACAAACATTTCGCTCCGAGACATTGTTTAGCCGCAATTCTGGCGTCTTATGTCGTCGCTTTGGTTGCTTTCACACCAAACTTTAAGCGTTGGTAGCGCGCGAATGAAACGACAAACGGCGAAACGGATTCAGCAATCGAGTTGTGAACTTACGGCCAATGAATGGAGGACAAAGAAACGAGGGTTGTCATGAGATGCTAATTTCTTTACGATTGCAAACAATTTCATAACCTAACAACGAAAGGCGTCAGCAGAGAGCGAATTGAAAAATTTTGCATCTCATTTAAAGGCCTTTCAAATGACACATTTTTTTGCTTACACAGCACATCTATTATCAATTTCCATTTTTTTGCGTATCAAAATCAGGGAGTTTCTGCCGATGTACAAGAACAAAAACGCGAATAAATAATTTTGCAATTATTAATAATTTGTTAAATAATTTCTTAATAGGCACTAATATCAATGGAGAGAGTTTCCAAGGCTGTTCATGAACTCGATTCAAAATAAAAAAAAATTCAAGTTTTATATATTTTTTTAACTTTATATTTTGCAATTAGTTTGCGAATAAACATTGGGCAAAATTGCATAAATTAGTGATTGTTAATAATTGAGAGGAGTAGAGTGCTTTGACCTACTTAACTAACATTACTACATTAATTTATAGTTAACAATAAATATATACAATAATTAATACATATAACCATTAGTTAACAGTCGATATTCATTATCTAAAGTATGATATCGTTTAAATTGCCTTCTAGTACGCTGATGGCTAGAATATTGGGATGGTCCTTTGTCGCTATTTTGCACTGGTCTTGTAACGAACGCAACCAATACTTACATATCCCCACAATAAAAAAAGTTTCATATTGAATGTTAACTATTTAGTTTAATTGTTGCTAAAATGTTAAATATATAAATTGATATATTCATGTCACATGTCGTCACATGTCCAACACCATCCGCTCACAAATATTTTTACGCAACGTCGGGCAGGCGTGTGAAATCTGCCTCAGTCAACAGCAAGAGGTGAAAAAACATTCGCTTTATGCATCCCTGCTTGCTTTATGCATCCCTTTTTGATAAATCAGAACATATGCAATGTAAATATTACAAAAAAGAAAACAGCCATTGTGTTAATTGAGAAGACATTGAGGTGAGCCATGCATGTGATTTCGGTTGTCGACCGGAAACTGAAGTTGCTGTTCTTGTTTTGGTACGAGAAGGTGTCTTGGAAAAGTTGATGGGTCGATTGACATGCGTTCATGAAATAGAAGGCAGTTATGATTTTGATGAGGAAGATAGTTTTATTGCAAATAAAATTTATTATAAGTCAAAAAAATTCTGAATTTAATTAAGTACTATTTTCGGGGATGAATAAAAATTGATGAGCTGAAAAGGTTAGAAGGAAAATGTTATTTGGAAACCAGTGCAACGCTGCAGAACATGGTAAAATAGAATAAGCATCTTTCAAGTAAATAGAAAATGCATCGACTAATTACGATGAAGTTTTGTTTTTCTTAAAATATACATTGTCGAAGAGTAATTTTTTTATTAACAGAGGAAAAGGAATAATGGCCCGATATCCCGTAGAACAACTCAGGGTGTAAACACGATAAATAACGATTGTATGTTTATAAATATTAGAGAAAAATGATTTTACTGTTATTAGTAGTACAACCATTTATTGTGTTTTTCAAAAGTTAAACATGTGTTAAACATTTGTATAACGTGTCAGAACATAGGGCGAATGAAATTACCATTTGTGGAATGAGAACAATTATAATTTGTATTAGTTTTCTCCAAGTTCTTTGGATATATTTGAAGTAATCTGATATAATTTACGCAAACCCGTTCCCATATGAAACGAATCACGACACATAACCGAATATACATTTCTGAGCTACCGACGTTGAAGCTATTGATGCAAGAAATAGAATATTGGAATAATTTACAGAATGCAATTCAAAAATACATGCGTTGGACTCACCTTTAGAGAATTCATAGTAATCCGCTCAAACCTACGTAAAACTCTTTACTCTATGTCGCCCTTCAAAACCTTCTCCTCTTATCATTAACAAAAATACCTTTCCTTGGCTTAAACTTATATATTTATTCTTAAGTTCGTGAAACTTATTTATTTATACTTAACTTCACAAAACATTTATACAACAAATTATCAACTTCACCTAATTTTCAAAACTTTACTATAGATCAAAAGTATTTTCGTCATCCTCGAAAACGATCGCGTTTTCTAGGGATATTGTTCATACACCATAATTTACAAATGGTTTTTATTTTACACATTTCATAATTATTTTTTTTAATAACTTAAAGTTAGTGATTGCACTTCATTAAACGGTTCGTAACAAGTTTTCTGATAATTAAATACTGGCATTATGCCTCTACACTGTTTTTTATTTAGTACATTCCACTCCCTGAAACATTGTAATCCAATTGAACAGGCAGTAAATAAATATTTTTAAAAAGAGTAATTTAAAACAGCCGCTATGGTTTCTGATCAGTGATATTACATAGTGTGGGAATAATAAAGATTGTAATTATAAATTGTATATTTTAGAAGTAACAATAAATAACCTGAGAGACCAGTTCAGTATCAATGAATTTTTCTGCTGGAGTTGATTTATTTTATAAGTTTATTTATAAATGCGAGGATGAACATTTTTTGAAGTTAAAGAAGCTTTGGAACATTTTATAAGTCTAACAGTGAGATGAGAAAAGGTTTGCATATGACACGTATCCTCTCGATCTCTCTAAAATCATCATGATCTTTCTGCAGTCAGGAAGTTTAGGTGCCTTCAGAACCAATAGAAATCATAGCTGACCAATATAAACAGATATTGAATAATTAATTTTTAAATAGGGTTTTCATCGCATCACTTATAATACTTTTAGGTTTACCAGTAACTTGGAATGTAATTTTCAAAATCCTTAAACGTATTCTTTTTTACCGCAATAATCCAGTAGAGTTAAGCATTTACGTTGTGACATGATTCGCAATTCAACATTTGCACATTTGGAATGTTAAATTCAAAACCTGAATTTTTTTGATTTGACGTGCGTTCTAAGAATTTAAAAAAGTAATTTAAGTAGTCGAAGGTTCTATGCCGTTTATTTTTTTAGCAGTGGCAGACTATGCAACCTCAAAAAGATAATACAAAGCGAAGACGATTAGTTTCCCGTTGTAAGTTTATTTATGTTTGTAATATCCGTTTTAAACATTCAAGCAGCGATAAGATTGGGTGATATTATATAATAAACAATGAGAAAATCGAAATCAAAACTCCAGGAGCAGCTGGAACGCATCTGCGAGCCTGGAACATTGGATCGTGCTCATCGCATTACAGTTGCAGCAGCAATTATCGAAGACAATTCCCGAAGACCGCTTTTCGCCGTCTTTACCTCGTTCCAACGCTCCTCCCTAATTAAAGCAATAAAAGGAGTGCTTTTGGATCCTTAAGTGGAAAGTAATTTTATCCGCCTGAAAGAGAGTCTATACGGTATAAGGACAAAATTCTTATTGCTTTTCCAGACATTAAATTTTGTCGCAAAGAAAAGAAACATGCACAACAGTTTTTTGAACATCACCACTCAACACGTTGATGTTAATAAAAAATATTACCTTTTCACTTGTCTTACGATTCATGATTTTTTCGAGAAGTAAAAAATATATTACTAAAAATAACATTAACAATAAGGACATTCTTCCACAGTTGTGTGCCTTACATAAATTAGTAGAAAAATTAAATGTGTGAATACGCACGCGAAATTTCACTTCTTACTGCTTATCTGAAGGTTTATGCTCTGAAACTCTTTCCGCTCACCAGTTGTGTTTAAAATAACATTTGACGCAATGAATTATGCATTGGGAAAGTAGGTCAATAAATAACAATTTTTGTCACTACCAATGTTTCGGCAATTTATGTGACCTGCTTATAAAGAACAAGGTATTTGATCTACCGTCACGGTCCTCTAATTCATCAAACTACGAGGTCACGATCAACATAGGCAATTGTAGACAATGATTTGTTACTTTTATTTAGTAATGTTTAAAATGTCACACTATCAAAATATTGTTAACTAGCTGAACCCTTGCGAAAATTTCACTCATTTGTACTCGAGAACGGATACTCAAATACTTCAATTTGAAGACCCACATTCTATTCTTGAGTAATTTAGTGTTAAATGAAGCACGTTGGGGCAGCTTTTACGCCATAATTTAGTTTTTGTATAAATTGTAGCATGTTTTATTGATTTAATATCAGTTGCGCACCAACCGAGGGATCATGGAGCTTCCCCTCCCATATGTCTGAAAAATGCAACGTAAATGGTCTCGTGACCTCAACCACCAATGCAGCAAAGTCCTTCACAAGTAAAATCTACTGACTCCGTTGTTGTACTATGGAATGATGGATATGTACATAATTTTGAATTAGGAGTGAGACCACTAAATAATAAACAAAGAAGAGTAATCATCTCCAACGTATGTCCTGTTGTTCCTCAGTGTTATTCAAGCTGAATTTTCCAAAAGAAATATAAGAACAAGTTCTAAAACATCATTTAGAAAACCTGGAATAAGTGACCTTGGTTAGTTTGATATTTCAAAGACAAGTGTTTATAGAACCAAATGATATTGATAAGGTGCAATAATTCATAATCAACAATTACATTTTTTGAAAAGACAATATATAGAATACATTTTTCAACAGAAAAATAATTGCCAATAGGTTGGAAAAACTAAACCAACTGGTTCTTTTCAACTTCAGCAAACCCACTTATTTTCATAGTAGTACCAAACTCACCAGTAACATTGATCCACTACATCACCAGTAACATTGGATCATCTGATATAGTAACATCCCTAAATTGGACGTTTCGATTGATCTGTATGATAGCGACCACTTCCCAATATTCATCACAAAACTAATACCGATTAACACGAAATTCCCATTTCAAAACCTCGTACTTGGATATTCAAATCGGCGAACTGATCTCTATACAAAGAACAAATAGATATCTCTGGGATAGACTTTTGTAAAGAATATGATCTAGAAAGTAATAGAGCTAATAATTTAATTAATCAATTTACTAATTTTGTTATAAACGCCGCTAACAAAGCCATATCAAGATCATCAGGGGAAAGGAAAAAATACCATGGTGGAATAAGGAATGTGACATTGCTGTGAGAGAAGCTACAAGAGAACAAAGACTTTGTAAACAAAGAGCAAGAAATGATCCTGTATTACTGTTCAACATTGGAAACAAGAAAAAAAGAGCCAAAGAAAGAAGCTTAAATGAAAGTAGGAAAAAGTGTTGGCAACATTTCGTATCATCAATAGATTGTCATTCTTGTATCTCTATTATATGGAACAAAATACTTCTAACTCTAGATCCAGGAATTACAACCAAAAGTTTTTCAATTATAAAATATCAGAAAAAAGTGTATACAATTATCATAAGTTTATACAACTGATGATAATTCAAATGATACAAATAAAGAAATACAAATGGATGAACTTAAACATGTTCTCTCTAATTTATGAAACACTAGCACTGGACCTGGTAGAGTTTTGAATGCATTAAGAAGAAACTTGGAAGATCATGGACTAAATATTCTTCATGATATATACAATTTTATCTGCAGAAATCAAGATTTTCCTGATAAATGGAGAGAGGTCATAGGAATTCCCATTTTAAAAGCCAATGAGAAACTAAGTTCGCCTTCTAGTTTTCGTCCAATATCATTGATGTGCAACTTGTGATATTGGAAAATATTATTAGTAAAATAATAACATCGTATCATGAAAATTAGACACATTTTATTCCCATAGCAATATGGCTTTCGAGAAGCACGATCAACCGCAGATACCTTTGTGAATTTACATACTAAAATATGTGATGCTCTTATTACAGATTAGACAGTTGTATAAACTTAATTTTAAAACTCTTAGAAGAATCGAATATATAAAAAGAAATATCTTGGCTTTCATTAAAAAGTTCCTACATGATAGAAAATTGAGGGACCTAATAAACATTTTATCTAAATCAGTTCCGATTGAAAATGGATTTCAAGCCTCTGTGTTGAGCGTAATTCTATTCCTTATTGCCATACACGATATTGATTGCCAGACACGATTCAAGTTATTGATTAACCTATTACAAGTTTTTTGTTTGCCTATGATTTAACTATACTTTGCAGTGGAATAAATATTCATCTTACTTCTAAATTATTTTGAACATAACGGCTATAAACTCCAGGAGTGATCTTACAAAGCAGGATTTAAATTTTCAAAACCCCAAACCAAGTACATATTTTCAAGAAAAAGCACACAACGCTAAAAATAGACAATAAAATTAACGAACGCACTCCATCTATTAAAATTCTAGGGATGATTTTTGACGAGAAAATGAGTTGAAAAATGCACATTCAAAAATTAAGAGAAGAATGTTTTAGATGAATAAACGTAATAAAGGTATTATCCTCATTAAACTGGGGGGTTTGATAGAAGATATTTAATTAAAACTCACTAACCATTAATAACATCCAAGTTAGATTATCGATCTATTACAGTATGTGGCCATATCATTAGTAACAGTTCTCATATTTATTACTTCTCATTCGGTTGAAGTTTGTTGAAAATTGCTGCTGTACTGAGGACATTCAAACAGTTTTTTTATTTGTTTCTTGCTAATTTTTCCTTTCTAAAATAATCAAAACATTATTATTGTTCTTTACTGTATTACTTTAACTCAACTTTGTGTGTGAATTTCATTTCATTTTGCAATGTAACGTCACAACTTTAATTTTGTAATATAGTAAAGTTTCAGACACGTCTTCAAGGAAAATTAGAGAAATTCAAAAATTATTATTTCACTCTAAACATTCACCGAGAAATATAGCAACTACTACAGGTGTTTTGAAAACTGTCGTTATCTGCATAAAAATAAAAAGTGATCAGAAAAAACCGATGGAAGCAGTCCGTGTGGGTAAATATAGCAGAAAAAATCAAGTCTTCGTACCCATCATAGAATCAGGGATACATTCCTAAAAAATAGTAAAAAGAGTGTTGATCGACTGGCTACGATGATCAACGCTGTGATGTAAACCCGTCCTGCTGTATTGTTGGCATTGTCATGAGGTTAATCACCGGTCAGTGCGTTCATTCCCGAGCATTCTCATACATGCTATTTATAATTATTGTGGATGTTGATATGGTAATTTCATGAAAATATTTAGTTAAATGAACCATTACTTCAAAATATCAATAGGTCATTTACTTCAAAATATCAATTTAGATTACAATAAAAAATCGCAATGCGCTGATTTCAACGTGCAATTTAAATGTCTTTTACAATATGATTCTTCATAATCTTCTTACGTGTTTATGTAATGATTTAAGTCTTTTTCACTCTTTTTCATACTCTTTTTCTTCTTTAGTCACGTAGCGCCAGGTACATTAAGCGTTTACCTTTCAACGCCACAGAGAGAGAAAGGAGTGTTCGATTTTGGTTTGGTCTGATTGATAAGTGGGTCGTTTGGATGAGGCCCCTTGCGGAAGCGGCCAGCTGTGACCCCGCAGCCATGGAAAGTCTCTCCCTTCGGTCCGACAACTGACAAGTCGGAGTCACTGCCCACCCAGAAGCCATTGCGTCATCAGATGCGCCCCGCTGTCCCTTCACTGCTCCGGTGTTTACTCTCGGCATCCCGTACAGGAAAACTTCAATTTTCCGTGGACGGGACTTCAGATTTCCGGGATGAATCTTAGCGGCGGTCACAATTCGTGAAATTTACGGCAATGGCAAAATAATACCATTGCATGGCTAGCGCGATAAAAACTTTGCTCCACAGTCGTAATTATGTTAATTAACTGTAAGACCACGATACTTTGTTGAGCGGCCAATTACTGAGTTCTCAGTTCGTCGAGCGGTAAGTTACACTTATCAAAACAAGTCAGATGAATAAACTTTCGCCAAGTTCTTCTCGCGAGCCGAGACCTGCCTTCTCACTGACGTCTGTCTCTCACCGTTCCTCGCTGGCTTCTTTGTTCTCCCTTCGAGCTCCGGTTCCTACCCCGTCTTTTCGATCTTTCTCTCCGTCTTTTCGATAAACTTCCCCGCCTTTTCCTATCTCCCCCAATGATCCGCGTAGCTACCAGTGAGCTCGGCTATCTTTCTCGTAATTGGTTCAGAAAAAAAAGGTCAAATGAAGACTTTGTTCGCACCCCAACACAATCGTTGGAACGTCACACGTGCGCGGAACTAAAAGAGTCGTTCAAAGGACATTTTCCTAAGAACAGGCGTTTTATTGATTTGTCGCGCACGCAGCGCAGAAGCCGCTACGCCTCTCCAGCCTATTACATTTAATCGTAGACAAGTGTGGAAGCGCGCGAGCCCTGACCTACATCCGTGCTTCTATTCACGCCCATCACTTCAATTTCCAGTAGTCATCTCAGTATTCGGTTACTGTTTGGTCTGATTGATAAGTGATACCATGACCAGTACAAACGAGTAAGCTAGAATCTCTGCTACTACCACTGCTCGAAGTTCATAATGGCTCTTTAGTGATTAAGAAAACATTTTCTACACGATTCAGATCCATGCCACAAAGTAATGAGTATTACTGCATCCCTGGTACAAATATTTTACCGTTTTGCCTTAAATTGGGAACTCACAAGACGAATCCTATAGAGAACTCATGTAGCAACTCTGTGGAAACCTACGATGGGAACTTACCAACCGGCGGTTCGCCAAGCAAGTGATCACCACCATAAGATAGTTAATTGAAATTCTCAACAAAGAATATCATCACAACATTGAACTGCAACGAAATGCAAAAGCCTGGATAGAGAGCAAGTCACGACGCATTGAAGCTTTAATTGCATCGAAGAATGGCGTCATTAAATACTGTCTTTTATTTTACCTAAAATTATACTTTTAGGTAAAAGTAAGGACAATATTTAATGTTGTCATTAATAATGATAATATATTATTGTGTGATAATACATTATTGATTTGATGATATCAATAATACACTCTTGTGAATAAAAGTACCTATGAGATCAAAAACCAATAATTTGTTTGAAAAATGCAGTTAAACTATAAAACACAAAAATCTGAGTCCTATCCCTACTTGAAAAGTTTCTTGTGCTAGCCACCGTAACTGACGCTTGAATTGTTATTATAACCACTGGTTGGATGCCACCTTCAACGTTTTTAGAAACTTTTCATGTAATATGTATGTGATGTATGCACCAAATTGTTTGTAATGATATCAATATTTTCTTGTGTACTCTATTGTAAACCGTGTTTATGTATTACTCTTGACAAGGCACATTCAACATTCAAAACGTTGATGTATCTTAAGTCCTGGAATCTACCTAAGATTGATCCTATATGGTCTAAACCTACTTCAAACTTACATCTATCTACAACATTAAACAGATTCAGCGGGAAGAAACAACAACTATTTCAATAATAATAATAATAATAATAATAATAATAATAATAATTCTTGACCGTAAAAGTACATTTGCATGGGTAACTTAGTTCTTTCATGCAAGTGTATATTGATATAAATTGGTGTACAATGAAACCAATTTAATATTTTGTATATTCCTTAAAAGAAGTGAAATAGCGGAACACTCTTAACTCAGAACATCCAAGTTCACGTGCAAATTGAATCTCTTGTCCCTTTTTACATCTCGTTTATGAAAAGTAGAATAAATATTATAGGAGAAACAAAACTCTTAAAATGGAGTAAACTAAAAACAAATTTTACTTTGTAGTAGCCAATTTGGGTATATAATCACAAAATTACAAAATCGAGGATAATCAAAAGTTAATGGAATTTTACATACTTAAGTGTTTATATTTTGAAAAATAATAGCAATTTTTGCCAACCACTCCAGAATTGACCCGAACGTTAATATGCTACAAATCATTTACATAGAAGAGAAAATTAGCTTCTCAGAAACGGAAGTCCCAATGACCATCCCAATGAGCGAGGAATTCGTCTCCGAGCGCGAAGCATAATTTACAAAATAAAGGAATTAAGTAAAGCCAAAATAACGGGAAACGCAACGTCTTGCTCTAAAAAAAGAGCTAACAATACTCTATTGATTAGCTTTAAAAACAATGCAACTATTCGTTCAAATTTCCTCTTATGAGGCCGTAAATGCAATTTTTTCTACGTTTCCGCTTCATGTATATAAATGTTTCAAATGTTTTTAATTCACCAAAATGAAGATATGATAAAGTTCTGACTTCACAACACATCTCTCAGGATTGTGAAACTGTCAACCTGGAGCGCTTTTTCTGGTAATTAAAGGACGCTCGCACAAAGGACGTACGCGCCTGTTAAGACTCGCAAGTAATGGGCTTCGCTTTTCTGTGCGGCGTCTGCTGCCAAGAAACGGAGCACGGCGCCGTTAAAAAATCGTTGCTGTCCGTATAAAGGAGACAGGGAGACTCTTAGCTCTTGTAATGCGGAACACGCCACACTTCGAGGAGGCTGCGGAGGCCGAAGGGGAGCCCTTCGGCTTACAATTAACGTCTTCAAGAGGCCCTTGGAAACGCCCTCAGGCCCTTTATCTCAGACCGGCCGTGCACAGCATGTGGATCACAGGCCACAAGCTGCATGTAAAACTTTCTCAACCCTATGAAAAATTTAATTTGTGCTTTGTTTAATGACCAATCGTTGGATTAAATTATAATGCATGCATAATAGGTTAGGTGAATTATTCAGATTTTCAAATAATAGGTACATAAGCATGTAATATACTTTTCCCAATAATCTTAAATAAAGTTATGAATGGAAAAACATTTTTTTATACTTAAAACCTTCGTTATTTAAAAAAATAAAACGATACAATAACTTACTAATTAATTTATTACTGCTTGCTACCAAAACATACGTTTTTGAGACTCGATCTATCTGAAGCTGACTCATACTTTAAAAACATTAAAATGAAACAAAATCACGTTTTCCGCGGTGTTTTTACTCGTGTAAGGTTTTCATTGAATTCAGAGGGAAAAGTGTGAATCTAAAAGCAGTATTTTATTTCATAAATAGAGACTATAATTATTCAGAAATTCATATAATCCTAGAATAAGAATTGTGTGTTCCATTTCTTTTAAACTTTTTAAAAGCCTCGAGGGAATACAGAACCTTCCTAATGTGTATCTGATAAGATAACAACTCTTATACTCGTATTTCACCTGACTATCTCAAGAGAAATATATCGGAAGTCAACTCATTGATGACTGATACGAGCTTTCCAAAACTTCACACATTCAATATCATGTTTACACAATATATATTTTTTTTATCTACGTAAACATTGTGGACATGCACAAATACATACTACCTAGAGATTATGATTTACGTTCTCTGGATGTCTACTTAAGAATATCTGTTACATACTATAACTTTTTGGTTTCGGCCTAAACGCGCTTTCAATTCATTGTAAATAAAGGGTGTTAATAAACTATCCATAAATTCTTGGCTTCAGAATATGGCACACGCGAGCATTCAAAGAAAGCGAAAGTCCTTTTCAAGAACTGATTGGTAATTGGTAAACTGATTGGTTAGAACACGTCTTCGACGTAACACGAGCCAGCACCATCATCAACAACACTTTAGATTTGGAGGTTTTGGGAATAATTCCAGATATCTGATTGGGGTATCTGATTTTCCTTGTAGTGTATATGTAATTTAGTATATTTATATTGTAGCTTTTCTACTCTTTCTTTTAGTTTCTCGCTTTAATGCGTTTGCATAGT
The DNA here is from genome assembly GCA_017312745.1 of Gryllus bimaculatus. Taxonomy (NCBI): domain Eukaryota; kingdom Metazoa; phylum Arthropoda; class Insecta; order Orthoptera; family Gryllidae; genus Gryllus; species Gryllus bimaculatus. Next base: position 2,109,091 of record BOPP01000030.1, read on the forward strand.
ACAGGTAACGTATTATAACTCGGCGACGGAAATCGGCGATTTTTCGACAGCAACATTTAAAACGAAAAAGTAAAAAAAAATAAATATTTTTCCTATATGAAATAAATTATTACCTAATATGTTGTGTAGGCAGAATCCAGGAAGGAAGACGGGTGAAAATTCAAAGTTTTGCAATTTTCGAAAAGTTAGATATAACCGTGAAAATCGGAGGTATGCCACATTTATAAGTGTACTTTAATCTAGTTTCCAAAATTTTCAAAATGTCTTTGCAGCTTCATGTAAAGTACTCCTAAATTTTAAAGAATGTTTTTCAAAATCGCGGCTCTTCGAGTGGAGCCAGATCGATCGGGGAAAATACATTTTGGAAAAAAGTCGCACATGTGGTTCAGACGGGGGTGCTGTTCACAGATTGAGAGAGACAGACGGACGGACAGGGACGGACGGACGTCTTGAAAAGATCCACTTTTTCGGTATGAGGGGACACCAAAACGTGTATTTCCGCTGAAATAGCGAAATCGCTTTTCCGCAGCATTACATAATTTCCCCTATACTATATATATTTTCCTGGAGAAGTTATTGAAAAGGAAATTAATGAAATAAACTGCAACCGAATGAGGCATTTTGACAATTTTCTTTTTTTCTTTTCCCAGGAAAACAAAGTATTTAATTCATTGGATTATTCTTGTCATTCTAACCTTTAACGGTCCCTTTTAGTCGAAAAGTGACTCAGAAAACAGTGCGCCTCCTTCGTGCCATGCTTCATGCTTTCCCGGCGTCTGCACTGTTGGCGCGGGCGTGTGTTGCAGCTGCGACGACGTGGACGCGCTGGTGGCGTACGCGCGCGCGGGCGACCGCGTCCACGAGATCGACCGCTTCTGCGGCTCCTCGGCGCTGCGTCCCATCATGTCGAGCGGGCCGCTGCTCACGCTGGAGTTCCGCGGCCTGCACGCCGGCCTGCACGCGCGCGGCTTCCTCGCCACCTACACCTTCGTCGAGAGTAAGTAGCCCTTAGCGCCCCCTTCACGCGGCGCCACCTTGCAGCGCCTCCGAGTGGCGCGTCTGCTGTCAAAGCATTGGTTTAAAAGGAGGTTCACCCGTAGCCTTGCTGCTATGGCGTTCGATTTTTCAACTTTCCCCCCACCAGTAGCCCTTGCGAGGCGGGTGTTTATTGTCATGTTGGGGATACATGCGCCGCACCTCTTTGGCTTATGCGGCAAAGAAGGGGGCAGTGCTTACTAACTAACTTATTTCTAATTTAATCTGTGGATGAAGCCGGCGCTTTGGCCTGCAACCTAAAATTTGCACTAACAGTTTGTGAGTACACTATTTGATGGCTTTATATTGATTATTTAGTTTTTTTTGGTTTTTGTTTTTTCATTCACTTACACATTCACACTGAGTTCTATTTACACTCGTCACACACACGCGTTCGATGACATACTCCGGCCACCAGTAGCGTGGACTCGCGTCCGCACTGCCGCCAGCACAGCTGTTCTAAATAGCAGCGTTCACGCCAGACGCGCCACTGAGTCTGTTTTTACCTGTTGGCTGCCTTTCGGCCGCCGGCCGCAGCCCACGTCGGTGTCTTACGAATCCTTTCTCTCTCGCGGTCGGTGGAGCTCGGCGGTGGCTGCGTGTGAAGGGCTTTGTCGCCTCGCGGTGGCGCCACCGAGTGGCTTCATGTGAAGGCAGCCTTAGAATACGTACACACCTAACAAAAATACCAGACATTTTCACGTGGTCACGTACCTCTTTATTCATTGATGTTTCCGGGCGCTTAAAAGGCTCACGTAATTATTCCCGTGTGTGTAGTGCATGTTTTGTCGGAGGAGGTGGCGGTGAACGTCCCTAGCTGGATGGTGAGATATGGCACCGACCTACCCGTCGCCTTGTGGGACTTTCCCCAATCAGGTATCTTCCACCGCCGAGGCACCGCATCAACAGCGACTCGAAGCTTCCGAATTAACATTCGATGTGTCTAGTAGTGGAATGCTTGTAAGTGTAACTTTGAGTAATTAAGGTGCGAATAGGTCAAGGAAAACAAAGGAAAGAACACGCGCGGTCCTTGGCCCATTTGTTTTGTACCTATCTGGTATTAGTCGGATAAATCACGGCAAACTAAAGATCAGACAGGCCGTCCTTTAGAATTCTTCTCCAGACAGCGACTATTTTTGATCCAGCTATGTAGCTAGTGTCAAAAATCCTGCCTCCGTCGGGACTCGAAACTTCGGACCTCATGGTCAGAGGCATTGCAGTGACATCGGTGGATGCCCTGAGCCTCCTAAGCCGGTGTATTGTTAGAAGGTAGCGAAGAATTCCTCTCGTCGCGGATAGTCGCGATACCAAAAGTCCCAAGTCCCAAGGCCTAAGTCTCGGTTTGAAACGCGAAATATAATACATTGTTGCACAAAATTCGTAGGTATTTCGCATTTCATGAGGCATTTCTCTCACGATTCGGGCCGGACACGGTACCAAAGTCCAAGACCAAAGTCGAGATGAAATAGGGAACCTGATGCATTGTTTTGCAACATTCGCAGACGTTTTCACGTTGTCACGTATCTCAGGACAAGATTCAAACGGAGTCGCGAGACATTTCTCTCGTGATCCGGGACGATCGCGATGCCAGTTAAAAATCCCGGATTTCCCATTGAGACGGAAAACATGATATATTGTTTGGCAATATTTCCTTCTCTGAGGTATTTTAGTCACTTTCTACTAATCCGCCAGGGAGGCAGTCTCTCTGTGTCATGACGTTTCTTCAGATTACAAAAATAAATAAAGGCAAGGATGCTCAGAATCATGCGGCCCAAAACATCAAATAGAAACACACGACATTAAAAAAATGTAGTTTACATTTAAAAATCGGGAATACAATAATTTTGGCTTAATGCATACAGCTTAGTGCATAAATAAAGAGTTGACTTATGTTAAGGTTAGGGCTATAATATAGTCACAGGGCGTCTGAGAAACAATACTCCAAGCAACCTACCTACAGTCAACCTACTTTGTGAAGAGAAAATTAGCACTTCAGCTATTTCCAAGGGCAGAAAAATCTTTAGTCGTCGTTAGAGAGCGCCGAACCCTTCAGTACCGAAGAACTGACAGAAATGGTGAACAAGATTGAATCAGGAAAAGCTTCAGGATTGGACGCCATCCTGCCGATAAAAATCGCTTAAGGCACATCACTCTAATAAATCCTGAAGACCCTGTACATATTTATACGCAACCATTAATTCCCGATGACGTGGAAGGTGGAAAGGCTAGTGCTACCCCCCAAAGCAGAAAAGCTACCGCACAACCCGTCAGCGTACAGACTAATCTGCGTGCTAAACACTCTAAGCAAATTGTACAAATGTCTTATAAAGAAAATTCTGGAACAGAAAATTGAAGACATCGGATGCCCAGCAACAGCCAGAAGTCACTCTGCAGAGCAGTCAACTCGATGTCGCTTTATGCTCCTCTCTATGTGGTTCAAAGCACTACAGAGGAAAAAGTTGAGAGCAGCACTAGAAAGAAACACAAGAAATTAGATAACTTTGTGACTCGAATGCTGGAAGGATATGGACGATTTAACCACTACGCGAAAAGAATAGGAAAAACCGAAGACGAGCGATGCACATACTGGGAGCAAACTTACACAGCTGAGCACACATTCTTGCACTTCCCGAGAAAAACCAAGACAAGACGCTTATAAGCTTAATTGGACAAAACACATACAGTGGAAAATCATTACGATGCTCCAATCACCAAAGACTTGGATCAGTGTTCAAAAAATTGGCAAAATGTCAATTACGCAGGAGGAAGAGAAAAGGCAAAGGCTGATGAGTTAATTACTCGTACATGACAGCACCATCCTGAAAAAATGCCCTCACGTTAAACCTGGACGGAAGCGGAAGACGCTTTTTTACGTGGTGGTCGAAGGTGGGTGAAGGAATCGAAGTCTCACAAAGAGGGGTGTCTTTTAAAGGTTTTTTCCCATAAAACCACTTGAGATAAATAATGTAGCATGAATTGCTCGTACACAGCAGACTGACAGAGTTTGTCCGCACAGAGGGGCGGAGATTTTTGCTGGTAGAAATTGTCATTACGTGCATTTACCACGCACGAAGAACGTTCTGCCTGTGGACAAAACACAATTTCGTGAGAACCGGCAGAAGATTGGTTTTGTTCAACGACCAAGACCGACCAGAGATTCAACGGACACTGGTAAGCAAACACAGTTTGCAACGTGTTCAAATAAAAAGATTGACAATTCGTGTACTTAACGATTACCGCACTATTAAAATAAACTTTGAGATGACATTCGAGTGCTGACACTAAAACTGCCTAAAATAGGATTTCAATTTGCACTAAGGCAATGAACCGTTACGTGTCATTTGGAACACGTCCGCATGCCACAGAGAATACTACGATTTTAACTAAAATGCACTTTAAAATAACATTCACAGTGATGTAGCCTAAAATAGAACTTCTATATTCGCAAATGCAGGTGAAACTTCAGGTGACATGAAAAACATATCCGCAGCTACGACAAATGTACGAGACAAGGTAGGAAAGCGGGGACTATTTGCCTAATGGAATGAATGGGAAAGGTTCTAGACCATTCCCCGTAGTAGCCGCAGCTTAATGGCGAGAGCTCAGCGCAGCCGTTTCAGGTCGCTGGAGGCGGAAATTTGAAAGTCGCTCTCTCGAGTCGCAAATGCGAGGAAATGGGCCAAGCTGTGTCCTGCCAAGCTGTGGCACGCTGGTGAGCATAAAATGAATGAATACATCTATGATAGATCAGCATGGTGTTGCAGAACAGCATGTATCAACGGAAACTTTCTGTAAGCCGAGTACTCTCGTGATTTTTGGAAACTTCTTCCGCATCTGATGACCGCAGCAAATCGTATAGAGTACGGACTGGGAACCAGCGCAGAATCTCAGTCAATATAGTACGATCCGTAGAGGTAGCATGGGGCCTTGCATGGTGTGTGAGGAGGAAACTTTCAGTGTTCGGCTTCACAGATTTGGGAGGAACTTCATCTTCTGATTCTGAACTGGAGTCTGAAAATATGCTTGCAAGGAAAAAGACTTTACTTAAATTTTCTTCGTCGACGTCTATGATGTTTGGTAATGCTTGAAGGCATAGCAAAGGGCGTTGGATCTTTGGACAAATGTTTGCATTTGTTTTCTGTTTGAAAGATTGGGCAAAAGCATTACCCTTCGTCAGCAAATTATCGTAAGCCAACGGGGTAATGCCACTTTTGTCTTTTAAAGTAAATGTAATGGGCAGATAGTTGTAAGAATTGCTGTAAATATGTTTGATTTAAAGGCAACTTTATAAGTAAGTAGCGTGCAAACAGTGCAGGACATCCTAGTGCACGGAAAACCAGGATTTGCGCTGTAGCGGAAAAACCATTAACGCCGACCGTCTCGTCGTTTCGAACTCATACATCGCCGGTAAACTTCGACCACCGAAAGTATGCAGTCTAAATGTCGATTATTGCAGTTTGATGCTTTTAACTAGAGAGAGTCTGATTTGACTGGCACCTCCATCGTAATTAGTGTCATAATGGGAATTTATCATGGCAGGGAGTTGAACGGAATCCGGAGATATTGCAGAACTGCGTGCGGTGGTGTCACAACTGATATGGCCCCTAAGAGTTTCATTGCCTCGGGATATCTTCGCCCAGTATCCCTTCTTTTCTCATTTTAGCCGAGTGTAATTTTTTTACAAGAATTTGGGTGCAATATGGTGTGCTTATCACTGCAGAGATGACAAGTCTTCGTTCCACCACTTGCTGAGTTTTTGGAACCGCATCCTGATCATTCACTTTTAATTGTCATAGGGACGACAGTTACAATTAAACGTTGAAACCGAGAAAGTCTCCGGGATACCACTTTAAATTGCAGGCTAACCTCCACGGTTTTATCAAATCTTATTTCAGGTTTGGTTATCAGCTGATATTTACGGTTTTCATTGCGCCACCCAGCAATGCCAAACAATATTTGCCAATAAATACGAATGGAAGTTTAGAGAGAATGACAAATTTCTCAAATATGTGATAAATTCACTCAATTTATCGTCTTCGACTTGGCGTCGACAGTAGACTTTTGTTGTTCAGCCACTCCAAAGCAAAACAAGGAAACGAAATTGACGCAACTGTCGCTCATAAACACACAAGAATTCATGGTTGCCATTCATCACGTAATTTTATCGTACATTTACAGAAAATATACACTTAAACAAGTGCGTATGATCAAGAACCTTTGTTATTACGGTTGTGGACACGTTTAATCATCACAACAATTTCCAACAAGCTGCACACGACTATGTGGATCAGAGTACAAGAACAGACATTAAGCAGTAATGAAAATAATTGATAAAAAATTGGCCCAGATGTACCAATAAATATCTCCGACGAGTGTTCCTATCTATTTTTATAATACGGAATATGTTTTGGAAAATCGTTCTCATCGGTAGTACTGGAAAAGACTGATTCTAATTGAAAGAGGCAGCGCAGTCATCAGTAGAAAATAAAATATATTATGTTCATTGAAGAAAAAAGACTACTTGATATTATTGATATAGAGATTCCGTAAACTTCAAATCATAACTTGAAATACACAAGGGAAATTATGTGGGTCTCTCAGAGCAGATAACACAATGAAATGCTCAAGAAGTAAGAAAGATTTCTTTACTAATATCTAGTTCTGGAAATATTCCGAAGACCATAAATCAAGTCTCTATGAGTCTCAATGAGTATTCCTAAAAACCAGTGGAAAATGACTCATCTCAAGAATCAAAATTGTTAGAAAAAATTTTGGAAATGATGTTAATGATCATCCATGTTTTACTGTACTGTTATTATATTAATCTGTACAATATATGGTCGTTACATGGAGATATGTCGTAAATGATAATAATAATAATAATAATAATAATAATAATAATAATAATAATAATAATAATAATAATAAATAAACAAACATGAAATACGGGACACAAAAAATGTTAAAGAAATCGTGGAGAGGCGAACCACTCCATGTACAATATCTATAAAGAGTGGACGAGATGCAGATCAATAAAGATCAATCATTTATGTGGCTTAAAATAGGAAGAATGAAGCCAGAATCGGAAGCAGTCCTAATAGCTGCTCAGCATCAGGCGTTGAGAATACCACAAAATGATAAAGCAGTTCTAAAAATTTCCCAAGATTATAAATGTCGCAATTGCCAGGAAAAGTAGAAACCATTGATCATATCGTCTCAGCTTGTCTAATGCTAGCAAAGATCGAATACTTGGAAAGACACGATGGGGTATGTAGTTACCTCCACTGGCAGATCTGTATCGCCCTCGAGGTTCCAAACACATGACCTAAGTGGTACGAACACTGACCAAAACTGGTGACATCTATTCGACTCTTTACACATTTATTCGACCAACACATTCAAAAGCATCGCACGATAGCAGCAAATGAACAGGTCGTACCGATACCCATTCGAGCTCTGTGATTTGTTCCGCAAAATTTGTGTAAGAAGTTGGATAAACGTCCAGGTTATTCAAAAGGCTGGGAAGTGAAGGAAATTGCTTTATTTGGAACAGCTGACATTTTGCGCAAAGTATTGTAGAGGGACCGAAAGCTAGATCTGTTCCTAAGGTAGCTGGTTGCTACTTGGAGTAGATTTTATATTCAGCCGTCTCATAACATATTAGTCGTGATGAAAAGGAATAATAATATTATTATTAATAATACTAATAATAATAATCATAATATAATAGTTATTTGTGGTTTAGAGGATAGATTACACAAAAACGTTTGATTCAGTTCTTCATGACTGGTTGATAAGAATTCTTGGAATTTACAGGATTTCTCCGAAGATCACAAACACAATCATTGCTGCTAACGCGGAGGGTAAATCTGCACGCTAATAAGGAAAAGTTGCAAAATTGACATTAAACTTGGCGTATTACAAGGAGACTCTTTTACCCTTATGGTTCTGTCTGGACTTATATCTATTGTCATCACTGTTAAGAGTAATACCATTGGCTACACAATTACTTCATCAAATCATAAGACATTAAATCATCTTTGATTTATGGACGATATGAAGCTTATTGCTGGAATACATCAAAATCTCTCTTCCTTAATAGATGTTACCAAGATATTCAGTCCAGATATTAGGGTGAGCTTTGGTTTGTATAAATGCACCATCATAAGCATACGGAAAGGTATAGCAGAAAAGTTAGATGAAAATGTCCAAGGCATAGATGAATTGCAACCTAATGCTAACAAATATCTCGGAGTACAACAGAATATGAAACTTGATCACAGCAAAATTAAACATGAGTTTACCGAGAAGTTTAAGAAACGGGGTAACCAAGATACTGAATCCGAAGCAGCGGGGAAAACCGTAATTATAGCCATCAACAGCTGGGCTGCACCTACTCACCTGGGCTGTACTTCCATAAAGATTTGGTATAGTAAAATGTTCTGATGAGGATCTAAATTCATTGGATAAACATACTATTGGGCTTCTTACAAAAACAGATGTTTGCACCCTAAGTGAGGAAGAACTCTTCTGTGATCCGTTTGTATTTACCAAGACAAGAAGGTAGTGGAGGACTCAATATCTTTACTACTCTCTACCCATATCTTTAAACTCTGCAGAACACAAGAACGAACTAGTCGGCCTTCAGAAAGTCATAGACGTTTCCGTATTAGTTTTCTATTTTCTTTGGTTTCGGCTAGGTATTTGGACTTGCCACATACTTTTGCTAGTTGCCTTTTATCCCCACCCAAAGCTTTTTTTTTAATGTTCTTAATTTTTTGGTTTACTGTTTACCATTTTATTTTATGCAATGGAATTTGATTCAACACACGAATATTTGTTTGAACATTATCCTGAATAATGTAATTCTTAGTAGCTAAATTACTTAGGACAAATACGGCACTTTTGGAGTCAGTTATTATCATTAATTTCTCGTGTGTATCCCTGTGCCTCCAACATAGCGTACTAAATATTGGAGAAATATTGCACACCGACACTTGTAGATTAGCGGACTCTGCTATTGCCGCGTGGCGCCTGGAACACCAAACGCGCTCTTTGTAGCAAACATGAGCGTTTACTGCGCTCTCTTCTGTAAACGAACCTTCGAGTACCAACTTGATTGCCGGATATACTTATTTTGGGTTCTGAGTACCCTAAGAACGCGGACAAAAGCAGACTGTGATTTTCTGCAAAACATGATGTAGGCCATTGAAGGAAGTGTTTGTTGTCTTCGACTCTATGAGGATGGAAGCCAGTGAGGAAGAATATTGAAATTATTGTGATTCCTAAAAAAAGATAAACCCTATACAATAAAGAAGAAATGCAATGATCCAAATTTTACCCACTTCATAATTCCAGGTCGATTTGGTTCTAAAATTTCATGCAGAATTGCATTTCCTACATAGTCCATGTCAACAGCATCACATCCTGAAAGTAAAAACAAGGGTACATCTGGCCACACCTGACAATCGCTTTTTGGTGTCGTTTTACCAAAATAAATTATTACGATGTAAATTAATCGAAGTAATAAATAGAAACCATAGTTAACAAAATGAAAAAAAAATGATAAACGAAATCGGAAAGGCGCCAGAAGTATGTGTACCTTAGACGTGTTGCTACCAGATGTCAACACCTTGCAATTCTAAGCATAAGCGTGGTGCAGAAACCTTCTTTTTGAGATTCACACAAGATTGGACGTTACATAATTTATAACAGTTCATGCTAGTCGTTTTGGTTAAGTGCAAAAATTATATTACTAAGATGGAATCCGCTAATTTTTTAGTAATCATATCTTAATAAGACATGGAATTTCTTTTGAATTATTATTCTCTTTGCTAGAAATGTTCGAAATTTCAATCGTCTCAATATTATTGAATTGTTATAACCTTGTAGACTTGTATTCTTAAGAGGGTGGTAGTTTCTTTTGAATCTTCTCGAGTATTGGCTGGCTCGAAGATCTGAATTGCTCGAAAGTTCTGAGAAATTTCTTCTTGTAATGCAAAGTTCTGTAACATATTTTGGACTTCTTTGGTAACTGGGATCAATTTATTTGCTGCTACCTTGATTATGTATCCAAGATATTGAATCCATTTCTTTTACGTTTTTCTAATGATGATAAATCAGCTTCCGGTTTTATTGTTAGTTTTTCTTGAAGGCTCCGCGTGTCATTCTGTTGGGGTCCAACATTCTTTTGATGTTCTTATAGGCCTCATCATACCATATATGCCCATTGACCAATTTGGATCCAACTGTTGGCTAATACGTTATTATTACCAAGTAGTCTGCTTCCCATGATTATGGCTAATAACTTTAACAATATTCTTTCTATTGATGTCCTAATTTTTTCAAATTTTTTACATGTTGAGTCCAAGTTAATTTCTTATCCAAAAAATTCTAATTGTCCACTTTGCCTTAGAGATCTTTCGTCCAGTTTCCTTTGATAATTCCACTTAGTTTAAGATGTTTTTGACTTTTCTACGATGGGTTTAAATCTTTCCAGCTATGCTGAAGTTACTATCGTCCGCGTACATATTAAAGACATGTATGTTTAATGTTCTGGAGCCCATTGATACTCATTAAAGAGGGTAACACTAAGCACTGATACCTCAAGCACCGTTTGTAAGATGGTATTTAAAAATAATTAATTTATCCTATCTCTGAACGATCTTTTAAGAAGTTGTAAAATTGCTTACTTTTGTTGCTCTTAATTTGTCGGTTATAATTTTACAACCAGTCCATATCATCTCATACGCTTTCTCTGTCTAAGCGTTATTTTATGATGCTCATGTTATTAGCAAAACCAATATATGATATTACATAATTACGCAACACAGTCTATTTTGAGCAATGTTTCTTGAAGCCACTTTGACATGCAGTAATTCATTTGTTTTTCCGTATACCAGCTTAGTCTTTGATTCATTATTTCTACCAACAGTTTACATAGAGAGTATGTTTGGGGAATAAGCCTGAAACTGCTAATCTGATATCTTTCCCTGATGGATCGGAACAATAATATCTTCATAATATCTTCAGTACAATTTTGGGAGAACATGTTAGTGCGTTTCATATTATAAATTATTCACTAGTACAGTGCAGCAAATGAAATCAACTTCTTAATGATTTTATTTAGAATTCTGTCACGGCACTGGTATCTTTCAATTTGCCGACGGCTTCATTTATTTCTTTGAGTGAAATAGACAAGTTTAAGTGTTTAAAATCCTCATCTGCTGTAATTTCTTCTACAAAATCGTGGTCAATTTTCTATGTTCTTTCTTGTATTTAACAAAGTATTTTCATTGTTCTGATCACTGAAATTTGATGCAAATATCTTTCCAAAGCTTTTCGCTATATTTCAAGATTAGTGCACGTTGGCTACATTAGAAAAGTATATTGTTTTAGTGCCGGTCATTTTGTTTTCCGTTTCATGATTCCTCGCTGTTAATATTTGAGTTTACAGATGAAAGAAATTCTCTTAATTTTCTTTAGACTTCTTAGATTAGACAGTGCGACAATGAAATTTGATGCAAAACAAAAATATGAGTACTAGGTAGTATACTTCTCTGATGACAATGGTGAAAACCATTGTTCGCTATCCCCTAAACTTCTTTCTGGAAACGCAATTTTATCTGCGCTCGATTGCGTTATTTATGTTGTCGCGGCGCTTATCACGTTCTGTTATTTTAGGAATATTATTGCTTAGGGGTGGGAGTAGAGAGGGAAGGAGTTGACAGTCACTTGGGGAAGGTAAAGGGAAGTTGCAGTTGCATCAGTCAATCGTTAGTAAAATTGGGTAGTATCTATTCTGGAAGTTTGTAACGTGAAGAATAGTGTTTTTGCGTGTTCGCATGCTTCTTATACTCAGCGACTAGAGATTGTGTAATTAATCAAATCTTTTATATCATGGATGTGACAAATTTACGGTCAAGTATCAAAGATATTCCATTCCTCCGATCGTCAAAAAGGCGTATGTGTTGTATTGGGAACAAAAAAGATAGAGGAGGGTAAATGTTGGGCACCGCTTATTCACATCGCTCCCACTATTTAAGAGGCTGGGTGCATGGAACCCACCCACCTCTGCCATTTGCCGAACCAAAGTAGTGGAGGGAATCACATGAAAGATTGATACTTTTGTTTACCGAGAGTAACAAGAATCACAAGTAAATCGAAACAGACAGTTTCTTATTCAAATTTGGAATGTGAAATGCGCTCAGTTTCCACTCTGATTCTCTCCCAGTCTCAAAACCATATATGGAATGGACATTTGAAAATGATGGTAGTTGCCAAGCAACAGATCATGAAGAACTCACTGCACGCCATCTGCTCCACGGCTAAGGCCACAGCAATAATTGCAATTATTGCCGCAGACACAATTGAACGATCTTATAAGAGATCTAAATCTTTGAATGAGGCAAATAGAATTACTTGGGTCTCCTTATCAAGAAAATAACCCGTACCAAGGAAACATAAGCATTAGATTACATAAAAGACCGCTTTATCTTTCCACTTTTTACTCAACGACAGAGTTTGGTGTATTAATATGGTATATACAAATATGGTATGAATAAATGGGTTTCTGAAATCAGGATGATACACAATCCGGAGGAATGGCGCCAAGTTATAGATGCCTCAAAGAGTAGTCTCAAAGCTGTTCTTGTACAAAACGGACGCGAGAAACATTGGATACTAGTGGCCCATTCCGTTCACTTAAAAGAAATTACTCGAATATGAGGCTACTCCAAAAGTATGCTGGCCACTCGAATTAAATGGAAAATATGTGGGAATCTCAAAGTTTTGGAACTTCGTCTACGTATGTTGGCTGATTTCACAAAATATCAGTGTTTCTTGTGTCACTGGGATAGTGGAAAAGAAAATACCATTTCCATTCCAATCCCAGTGGGGAAAATGTGTCGTATTAATCCCTTTGTTGAAAAGACAGTGTGCTGTTGCCATCACTCTATCTGAATTTGGGCTTCATGAAGAATTTTGTGAAAGCAATGGGCAACGATGGCCAGGGTTTATAATATTTGTTATCTACATTTCCTGCGGCGAGTACTACAAAAATTAAAGAAACAATTTTAATAGGATCTCGTATCTGTGACGTGATGAAATATATTGCACTTGGGAAGTTGCTGACAGATAGAGAGAAAACCGCTTAGTTTGTATTGAAAGATATACGCGACAATTTGTTAGAAAACAATGTCAAATACAGAGAATTGTCGGAATACATGCTGGATTGATACAAAGCTTTGGGGTAAAACATATCTCTGCAATTACATTTCCTTCATTCCCATTTGGGTTTCTTTCTACGTGATCTTAGAGATGAGTAACGAACATGGTGAGAGATTTCCCCAAGCTATGGTTGTCATGGAAAGACGATAAAAGAGATGGTAACCAAATCTTTTGGCGTATTACTGTTCGACACTCCTACAAGAAGTTTCCCCATCTACTCATAAACGGAAAGTTTCCAGAAAAGGTTTGAATATGTATGTACATTTAATGCATTATTCAGCTTTTTCGTAGTTTTCATTTTACGTATTGTGATAAAACAATAATTATACGATTTTTTAATATAATATTTGTTACATGATCTGTATATTAATCAATTACAGATTACTCCTATATTGTTAGTGAGCCAATTGCAAGATTCGCGTAAGTGATATACGTATCTTTTCCAAAAAAATTGGTACGTGATGGAACATTTCTGATTTAATTTTTGCAATCAGTATATGTGTTTCAGTTAATAACATATATTTATATCTCGCGCCAAGATACATAGTTCAAATTTATTGCACTGTGTTATTCTACCTTTTTCTGTAGCAAATGTGAAACTCATTTTATTCTCATCAGCTTTATGTCCATTATGTTCATTACACAATAGGTTGGATTTCTGAACCGCTTCCTCACATTCTTTATGCTTTTACGGTAGGTTTATCTTGGATAATTATTTTTCGTAAAGGACTTCTAAAATATCATCTGTTTGGCCATGACCAGCATCACAATTCCAAAAATTATTTTTGTCGTCGATACATTGCTGATAAAGTTGGTAATTAGCTTTTAAAAATAGCCATCAGGGTGTGCGAATGCCTTCTGGTCCGATTTTACACCTTAACGACTTTTTGCTTCTTCCCGGTGTTTCTATGTCGCTTACACAAACTTTGATCAAATAGCTCTATTGAAACTGAAACATTGTATTTATATCTTGCTAGGGAACGTAATTGCTGAGGGCAGAAACAATAGGATTTTTCCATTTAAGAAACTATCGTGATGTAAAAAGTATAACTCATTCGATTCATATTATTTAAAGTTATTTTCAAAATCGTCCAAGTTTTAGCGTAGTGTATTATTTTGTCTTCCATAACTTTTAGTGTACTGTAATGATATTTTCAAGATTTTGCTCGAAATTAACATTTTCTAAGAAGAAGTTTATATAAGGCACTAAATCTTATTGTACAAGATACAGTATTGAATTATTGACAATACCAATTTCACACATTTTGATTGCACATTTTTTTACTCAAGTTATTATTACTTAGAGCGAATCGTAAGTTGAATTTTAAGTAGAAAAGGAAATGAGAGGGTTCCCGAAATAAAGGGCTAGATAGCTGAACAAACGTTGAAGGGAAAATTCACATGTACACATGAATACATGTACATTTTCAAAAAATGAAGTACTACAATGGGAGCAATATTTTGATCAAGAAAGGACGAACATCTTATTACTTCAAATATTCGAGAATATAATGAAAATCAGTTGAACAAGAGTTACACATTCAAAAACGTTTAACTCTTGTACCAATTAGAGAGATGTCAAATAATAACATAATAAAGCTTATAATACTTATTACCGAAACTGCACAATTGCAATACTACGAAAGACGTGTTTTATCTCTGTTGGTGACTAGTGGTTACTTTATGATAAAAGAGGACATCTTTTCTTAAAGACAAAATATTTACTACTGACAAAATAAGTACTTCAATCATTGTCATCACTTTCACAATCACACAACAGGCCTACATTATTATTTTTTTTCACTTTTATACCAGCAGTACTTGATGGTTGAAGTACTTCATGAAATCTCCATCGAGAATAAAAACTTTGCTTTGAACCTTGCAACAAACGCTTAAATACATCATTAAACCAGGCTTTTCTGGCTTCAGACTCGAAATACCTACTGAGCAGTATTAACTCCATACGCAAGCAGAATAGTATTACTACCAAAGTACAGAATCTTCACTGGCGGAAAAAAAGTATTGCAATACTCCGATTGCATGGTACAATGTATTCCTGCGCACAGATAAGAGCACAGACAGACAGAATACTACACAAGATTCCATGAGCAAAGCCATGTGAGACTCGCGTAAGGGCGGGCATTGCCCTGCTGGACCAGCGCACCACTTTCTCGTTGCAAGGAAAGGATCAGCACAGGACGCACAACGCGCTGAGTGTATCCACCGCTGGTCAATGATCTCTCCACGAACACCAAAGGCAAACGCAGCTTGCAGCTAATGGCACCCCACACCATCATTCCCGAGGTGGACTCTACCACAGCACCCTTTGCAATAAAAAAGAGGACATTTCGTCCTTTCTTCTAAAATCCACCTGGACAGTTTTTGTTACTTCAGAAAGAGAACATCGAACCCAAGTTGGCGGGTTCAAACCCGATCCAAGCCGTGGATTTTTAAGGGCGAAAAAATCCTTCGTACGCCTTCCTTCGGAGGGGAAGTAAAGCCGGCTGTCCCATGTTCGTAGATTTACTTGCATGTAAAAGATCCTCAAGCCTAAATGACGCCTCTGAGCTAAATTCAAATCGCCTGTTTCTCGCCCAAGAAATACCTCCTTTCTCTCGTAGTTGGTGAAAGGAGCGTAGCGAAATTTGCGTGGTCAGACGGAAGAGCGGGCCTGATGGCCCGAGTCTCGCCACGTAAAATAAGGCAAATTCAATTCAATTCAATTCAATTCAATTCAATTCAACATATCCGGGGAAAAGAGTACGTATGATAACCCTATTGGCGACCCAATACAATTAAATATGCACATAATAACGTAACAAACCGCGAGACATAAAGCATATGTACGAGTACTGAATACCAAAACATATTCAGGGTACCAGTAAAATCAAGAACAATGAACTTCCGCAAGCTTTAAAATCCACATCAAGAGCATATTTTGCGCAGTCACCTCACGTTTGCCGCAGCATCGACCTCCAAAGGGGTCGACGCGCAGCAACGAGATTGAACAGTAGAAATCTATAAAGTAACGATGTTCCCGCCATATTTGAAGCCTTTTGAAAGGTTAATTGCCATGTTTTCGGTCGGCAACATTAGGATATTCGCGTAAAGATGAATTCGACCTAAGAGCATTTAGAAGTCACGTAATATTTCAAACATGTTCAGCTTTGTCTAAATTCATTTAATAATATTAAGTTTGATTGTGCTTGTTCCTAGTACAAATTAATTTTTCATGTTTTCTACTTAGTGACACTTGATTAAAAAATATGTTGGGTCGTACAGTTTTGATTAGTCATATTTATTACAAAACTTTAAATAATATTGATATCGCCACGAAAATGTGTTTAACAATAATACGAGAAAAAACCGAAGTCCCAGAAAATTTGATATAAAAAACAATGTTTTTCAGCAATTTGTTATAACTGTATTGATACATTTTGATGTAATATACTACACCTTTACCAATTCCTACAGAATGTCAATAATAATACTGGACTAAACGTAGTTGAAATTCACCAACAGTCAATCCTTATATTACGTATATAAGTATTAATATAACTAAACATTATATATGTAAATGATCCCCTCTTTTTACTTCCAATACTTTTGACGCTTCTATTCGTGCAAATTATGTGCCCAAGAAGAGGAGAGGACTATAATGTCACATACCTACAAAAATACGCTAAAAACATCTAAAGCGTATACTTTTATGCAGGTGCGAATTCACGGGAAGGGAAATGAAGGAAATCACCCCCCTTCCCCCCCAAAAAATCCTGTAACTATTAATTTTAACTTGTCACGAAACTTTCAAGCAAAAATATTTTCGGATAATTATTAAAACGAATAAAATTATAGCTAAGCATGAGCCGAGTGTAGCCAGCGACATTTTACAAAAATAATAACACATTGGGCCAAAACA
Source organism: Gryllus bimaculatus (assembly GCA_017312745.1). Taxonomy (NCBI): domain Eukaryota; kingdom Metazoa; phylum Arthropoda; class Insecta; order Orthoptera; family Gryllidae; genus Gryllus; species Gryllus bimaculatus. The sequence continues at coordinate 2,126,273 of BOPP01000030.1, forward strand.
TTTTTAATTCCGTCTCCCAAAATGTTTCTGTGGATCCGCCCCTGATTTAAGCAAGAACCATAGCAACCTTCAGTTTATTTTACTATCAGATAACATGGCGGTCATTAGTGCAAATGGCTTCAATCAGGAGCGCTGTATTTGCACACAAATTCTCTCTACTATGTAATTCAAGCTCGTTGGCTGAAGCGTCTTGCAGCAGCCGTGGCGAGACGAGGTGGGGAGCGACGGCGACGCGACGTGACGTCGGCGTCCAGCGGGATCGCGAATCACCCTGCGCCAAGCCCGCTTCCGCGCGGAGGAACAAAGGCGGCGGCGGCGGCGGCGGCGGGGGCGGCGCTTCACTCGCTCCGCGCACGCTCCCACGCGGAAGGCAGCAAGGAAGGGCGTGGACGGCGCGCAGTGGGCCACGTGTACCAAAAGATAGACAATTTTTTAAATTTCATTTATCACCTCTATAAATTTACACAGATGATTTTTATTAACATTTACATCATTTCACGACGGTTCGGGGCGCATTGTGGTTCCATCACCAGGTAAAATACGTTCTTTATTTCAACAACTTTCCGCCACACGAGAGCATATCATAATAAATTGTGTACTTTAGAACATTTCGTATACAAGTTGTTGACTGTTAAAAGCAGGTCGACAGCTAGGGAGGAACTAACTTGATCACGCACTTGTTTGCGGACGACAAAATTATTCACGCACTTGTTTGCGGTTGTGGAAATGATGTGGTTCAACGAAATATGGTGATGGATGTGGACAATATAGGGGGACCAGAACGGGAAGGCAGTTCTTGTTGCTCTAAAACAGAAGCCGTTCCCGTTGAATTGGTGCAAAGTAAATAGTGGGGAAATGCGGGAAAAGGTAACTTCTGGGGTTTATTAGTGTTCGATACTTGGAAAACCAGTCACTTACTAATTCAAAACATGAATGAGATGGACCAATCTTAAAAATGTCACATCCATATAAAAATAAAGAATTAGTCTTGTTTAAGAAACAACGTCAATAGAACTCTTAACAGTAATTCTCAATAACGGCTATGCCGAAATAATTCAATAATAATTCTAATAACGGCTATGACAGAACAGTCAATATTATATTCCAGTATTTGTACAAAAAGCTGAACAAACTATTTATGAACTTGTTTGCGGTTTCGGAAAAGAAGTGGAATGTCATTATGGTGATGAATATGGACAATATGGAGGGGTAAGAACGGGAACCCAAGTATCGGTGCTAAAAAGCAGAAGCCGTATCCTTTGAATTGGTGCAAAGATATTAGAAGGGAACTGCGATTAAGCATAATTGTTTGGTTTGGAAGTGCTTGATATTTGCAAAACCAGTCGGATACTAATAGAAAAATTTAATTAGGTGGCACAATTGTGGACCAACTTAAAAATTGTCAAATAATTACTCAACAATAATTTTAATAACGTCAAAAACAAAACAGTCGATGTTATATTCCAGTATTTGTTCAAAAAGCTGCCCAAAACTATTTTCGCACTTCTTTAAACTTATATAAAAATACATGTCATTAAATAATTGTGATGTAATAAAAAGGGAAGACAGTTCTTGTTGCTATAAATCAGAAGCCTTACCCTTTGAATCGGTGCAAAGAAGTGTTGAAGTGTTCGTATTTGGAAAACTAGTCGCTTAATAAAATACAACTTTACTGAGGTGTGCCTCCTTGTAGAAACAACTTTAAAAATAGCATAACCATATCAAAATAAAGAATTTGTCTTGTTCTCAACGGTTAGTCAGCATTACTTTTCCAAAAAATAATTTAAAAAATAATGATGCCAGAAATCGTTATTGTAGATATACAGCACAGTTGAATACATTGTGATTGAGTGTCACGTTCTGATAGTATGAGGTAATAGTTGGTACTTAAAACAATACTAGATGCATTCCATAATAGACTTATCTAACAATTAAGAGGGAAACTTAAAATATTAAATCGAGTTTGACCGCTTTTGGGGCTAAATACCCATTGTGCAGCTCAGCACCAGGCGCGAACACTCAGGGACGTCCTCTAAGCCACAGCAGCGCCGCCTCTCTGGATTACAAAGCTGAAACTCTTACGAAACTCCACCAGGTCGGCTTGACTTCGCGGAAGAAAACGAGAAAGAAGTCGTCGCGGACATTAGAGTGAACTTTGTTTACCGAAAGTCGCGTGATGTGTTCATTTCCTTACGACAAAATACTCTCCGCACGAGTGACCCTCGCTTCAGAACGTATATGAAGTGCGAGTGTATGTGAGCGTATGCGAAGGGGCAAAGAAATGTGAAATTTCACAGAATCGTTAGGATATTTCCACTGAATAACCGTTTGGAATCAAATCGCACAACGGAGTTTTGTATTTGAAGAATATCAAAAAACAAATGCACATAGTCTAAACAAAACAGTTGATTGGACATTTGTTTGCTACAACTCATCATCATTTACTATTACAAGCCACTTCAACAATCACATCGTAGAAAATACAGTTTTGCCGCAGTCTTCGTACCCAGTCTTCTTCCCTATTTACAGGGCAGCTCACCACTGTCACATAAACTAATCCAAAGCAGGCACTATTAGTAAGTGATAAGAGCTATAACTATTTCGCCAATCAGGTTGCCGTCTCCCTAAGTTTTCTTGGCGCTCGCAGCCCCTCTTACACTAGAGGCGACGTCACGAACGATGATTCGTCTTGTCGAAACTTTTGATTCGGTGGCTGCTTCTTGGAACAGGCGAGACCCCGAAACGCGCTGCCCTACTCTGCGCGCGTTACTTTCGAATGACCCCACACATACATGTTACAGTATTGGAATTCCATTATCCGATAATTTTATTACTTGAATTAACACATTCACAATTAAAACATCGTAAGATGTTCTTGGACTATGATTTTTGTCCCGTAAAATAGATATTGCAAGTATACAATAAGAACAATCATTGATCGTATTTTACTTCTCAGTAACTGTAATTGCATTTTAGTTTGCATTTTTATTACTAGCGTGAAGGGAATTATAGAAGTCTTCCACTTTTAACTTTTTTCATCTCTTCGGCGAATCCACAGTTTCGGTTAGTAACTTCGCAATTTTAACATTTACCATTTACCGAAAATACCATTATTTATTTATTACTTTGCCATGAAAACATATCGTGAAAAACCACGTAAAATCGGCATAGTATACAATAGCTATTCGTAATCGTTTTGAAGTACATTATTCGACATTTTTCAATGAGACCGAACTGAACATCTGTTTTCGGTACTTTACACTAATATCACTTATATTTTTGCAAAGTAAGGGACAGTACGGTAAGAGAACGAAGGGATTTTTTCAGCAGTGGAAGCACCAGCGAGTGTGATCAGATCAACACGTCTGCAATTACATCTCTCTACCGACCGGCGTTACTATTTTCGTCCTTGCTTTCTTTTATCTGGTTAGATACGATTTCCTCGTTAGCATGAAACTTTTCTGTGGAGACGTATCTTTTTTAATGAATAAGAAAGTAATTTCTACGCTACTGAGCAAATGACGTTGAGGACATCCGCTTCCAAACAACATGGCCGCATTAGACTGTAAGTGTAATGAATTGTGCTGTTGTGTATGAACGTTTTTGAGAAATAATACATTGGTGCCTAAGAGGCATGGCATTCTCGTAGACCTCACTTGACCCGCTCTGTATTTTGAAGAAGTCACTTGAATACCTGTTGCAATCGAATAAAAAGCTTTCCGAGTTTCAGGTATTGAGCCATAAATCCCTGACATTATCAGTTTATTAGGATCACTGAATGTAGATTATTAGTCTTTTTTTATAATAATCACAAAGAACTAAGTGTACTTGACGAGAAACTAAACAATGCTGAACGAGTTTCGATAGTACTCCAGAACGATAGCAATCCGATGAGAGAATAGGCATTGCTTTCCCTTGAAACTGGAAGCAGCTCCGTGTATACTGACAATCCACATTTTCCCGTTTACAGATTTTGGCATCACGACGGGGCAGCAGCTGAGCGACCACCCCTGCTCGTTCGCCTTCAACAGCAGCGCGTCCCGCTCGGGCTCCTTCGCCAGCCCCAACTTCCCCGGGCTGTACCCGCGCGACACCGAGTGCCACTTCCTGTTCTTCGGGATGGCCCGCGAGCGGGTGCACCTGCGCTTCGCCCACTTCGACGTGGAGGGCATCAGGCCGTGAGTGCCAGTGTTACGGCTATCGACCCACCCTGACTAATTCCCCAATTAGCCGCTTAATGATTGCGTTATCCATCATGAGTGGATACATTTCCAAGTAGAAATAGCTTGGAACAGTTCTTTCCACTTTAGCCGGATGAAGTTGAAATAAGCCAGTCCGAGGCGGCTAGGGTAGGAGATGTTACGGTAACGAGAAATACCAGGTATGTGATATGATCAGGGATCAGACTGATGGTAGGAAGTTTCTAAGGCTGCTGACAGACACGTTGTCTTCTTTCAGCACCACTCTGCTAGCCGTAAATTTCTAGTATTTGCACCACCTAACCTCACCTCACTACATTTTTCAGCTAACTCCACACATTTCAGAGTTAGATCCATTCGGTCTGCAATGCAATTTAGATAAAAAGGTTTGTGTCTGTGGAACATTTAATTTCCAACTTATTTTTATGCCAAATTGCTTTTTGCGAACACATACGCCTCACGTCACTCTCCTACAATCGTCTTATTTTAGCCAGTGTCCTGTGGATTGTACCAACATAATGCGGATAAAGTTAGAAAATATTCTATCACACTTTCTCCTTATATTTAATGTACTCAGCAAATCTCTAAGAACTCGAATATCAATTAATATTTCCATTTAACAAGAACAAACATTGTTAGGTGACTTGTTTTCAAAACACGACGCTCCAAAATATCGCGATATATGCATAAAGCACAAACTGTATAACTGCTTTTATCAAACTATGAATACTTCATGTGACTATACAATAATTTACATCATTTACAAGACAATAATATAGAAATCTAGCTAGACAAGCGCTTATGTGAGGGGGAAGAAGTTATATCTGAGATTCATTCCAAAATAAATGATTTCAAAATACTTCTGACTTCAGACTTTGACTCTCTAGATGTAAAAAAGTACTTTAACTTACTTTCAACAACCCTATTGTACAGCAAAAATATCGGATAGATTCAAGAAGAGAGCCTTTCTATTTTCTACAAATTAGACTAGTACGTAATAGAAGTACATTTAAAATGAATGTAAAATCGCTTTAATTAAACAATTTTAAACACACTAATTCCTAGCATTTTTCATTAATATGTGAACAAATATTACATTTGTCCAAATACTTGTGTATTTAGTATGTCTTATTATCATCAATAGTTTCCAAGATCATTTAATTTCTACCATTACTAATTTTGGAGCTATTACATGAAATAATATCTATTAAATGTTTCTTTTTCAAGCCACTAAGTATCATACATCATACTTCAGTAGCATTTGACTAAAAGTTCATTAAAATAATTTAAATAAAATAAAAAAGCATTTTATAAAATTATTTTAAACATTTTATAAATCATCCGTAGTTTGTCTACTAAACTTTGTTGTTAATTATCTGCAGAGCTGATCTTTGGTTTACAGGAGCCCAAAGAAAAATATACCCCTGAAAAAATATGGACAATCACACTAAAAATGAACATTCAATTTTAAATATTGTGAGTGTGTACCGCTGTATTGAACTCAGGAACAGAATAACTTACGCAAAGGCACAAAAATAATTTTCATTGATAAATAAACCAATAAGTCATTGAAAAATGTGGTAGCATTTATGCACCGTGCACAAATGTGCTCAATATCGCACAGCTTCTTGTAAATACAATAGCACTTTAAATTTAGCAAATATTGCTCCTTGATACAGGTAGTTTAGCAAAAAAGCTCTCGTTAGCTAACAAACTCTTCCGAGGGTTGGGTAATATATTAATTAAATATCCTTTTATAGCTCTGGATAATTCTTAATCGAATTCAATCATTCTTGTTCGCTCCACACGTTTGCTTATAACAACTGAAACAGTGGACAGGCCCGAACAGATGCACGTTTGCGCACTAACTGATAACGCCATCGGTACCGATGGCACGGCACGTCTGAACGTTCAAAACACGGATCATCCACGCCTGCCTGCGACAGCCTATTGCTATGGTACACACCTTCCGGTACACAGTCTAATCAACTTTTAAGAAATCTCGTCCGTACCGCCTGTTCGTGCCGTAGCGACCCAGTACGCGATAAGCTTAAGATGACGAACATCGATATGAAAGCAGCTGCGCGTTTCTTGGAGTTTCAGGGACACCGACCCTCAGCACCGCAGACTTAGTTAACTGATACGACCCTATTGTGAGGACGAGGAGCTGCAACAACTTAGGTATAAAGGCCTATTTTCGATTCATGACAATGGAAAGGGCTGACGCGTTACCATAGCAAATGTCACAAACGATTCATCTGAACCGTCGGATTGAACATTCAAGCAAGAAACCAGCCTTCTGGTAGGGCTCCGGGTGTACGAATTTTCAACAAAAAAAAACCATCTGTGTACATCCGGTGATGCTTAGCACGTGATCGCACATAACTTGCTAAACACAATGCATATCGTATCTTCTTCTCTTGTCTTCGCACATGACGGAGAGAGGCCAACACCAATTGAGCAAGCAGCCGACCGAAAAAAGCGAGCGTGTGGAAAGAAATACGTTCTTACAGTATATAATCGGTACAACTTTAAACTTTAGTATGGTATTAATCAATGTTATCTATCATAACCTTTACTTCTAAGAGCAAAATATTAAATTCATTATGAAAGGAAACATTCTACGTAGAAAAATTCGCATATACCAGAGAAAACACCGAAGAGTTATTCAATTAACTTTAAATTATAGTGGTTTGCACGCGATTGAAAATCTAGAGTTCAACAAGAGGAAGCTATATAGTATAATAAGGGTTAAAAATAAAATAAATTCCTACTTGTGGTAACACACGTAGTACGGCACAAAGAGAAATATGCTATTTCCATTATATATTACATAATGCAGATATTAGATATTTAAAAGTAAATTCATGAAAATCAATTTAAAAGAAGTAGAAAGCATTTTAGCTGTATTATGTTGACAATTGAACTATAGTGAAGGTGCTAATTATTTGTTTTACATATTTGGGTATCTTTTCTGTTCACAGTTGCAGCGATATCTCCGCTAGTGACTTCGTGGAATTCTCAAACTTTTATGGACCCGACCGGAAGTACGAGCGGAAATGTGGAGAGCTGAAAGGCTTTGAGGTGGACAGTGACAGGAAATTCTTTCGGGTCACTTTCCGGTCCAACGACCGTCTCGATGGCACGGGCTTTAACGCTACGTACCAGTTCTTAGACGAGGAAGATTCGTTTACTGTGCAAAAGGTGTCACGTGATGCAAGAGGAGGTGAGTAGCTAATTTTAAGGTTTGTGATCAGAATGTTTTGAGACGAAAATTGTGATTCCATTCTACTCACTCTAAAACTTTATGCTGCTATGAAATTAGGATAATAAAATTGTAGATTTATCAGCACATTTTAAATTTGAAGTTGAACATCATTAGCCAATACAGATCCTTTAATGGGTCACGATCTTGCTCATTCTTACTCTCTGTAATATCGTGATAATTGCAGCAACCGCATACGTTGCACAAGAGATAAAGTTATTGAAACTCTAAATATACTACTTTCTTGTTGATTCCTACACAGGTTGATGTGAAGTCACAGTGCATTCGTGCTTGATTTCGGCGTGAGCTGACATAATTATCCCTGAGTGAGATGTTGTTACCCAGTCCTGTGACGGTGTCTACGTTGATTGTGGCGCGGGTTAACGGTGATTGCACTACAGCGACCGCACGGTAGTCAACACAGTAGGGTTAAATCGTGGCGCTGTGTCGTGACGCTTCGGCGATGCAGTTGTACACGCTTGACTTCGGTGCTCTGCGACTTGGGTGTTTCTAAAGCGACCGTTTGCTACTAGAGAGAGAGCATTCTAGCGCAAACTAACACAGTAGCATCGCTCTTGAGGAAGGTTCATGTTCATGTCTCTTCTTGATTGTGTTGGTAATACCGTAACTTCCTTCTTTTTAATTGGAATGAGTTATAAATTGCCGCATTCGACCGGGAAACATGCTTGTCGACGGTAAAAAAAAGAAAAGCTGAGTGAGGAATACTGGGACGCGAACTCTAAATGGTAACGTATTGAGAGGTTGCCCATATGCAAATTTTGTTCAAAAAGATTGATGTATCATTTGCTTCACTCAATGCATTCATCAAAATGTTGACAGTTAATTTCGTTTCAAGAAATATGTTATTTTAACTAGTGTCAATATCGTGTAACTCTCGCATTTTGATTAAGATAGAAGCATCGATAGAAGCAACTGTGCTTGTATTACACCGATTTTATACGTAATGAATAGGAATAATGCGTCCGAAAATATATAATTGTTGTATGGTGATACACATCTATATTTTGATGTTATTGTGCTATATTGTGTGTTTGATGATGTTGTTATAACACATTCATGCGTTAATAGTGCACTGATGGTGCCACTTCCCTTCAGAATCTAGGTATAGAATTCATTTCTATACGCATATCCGCTTTTCAATTCTATCAAACGCATTGAGGAGAGATTATGGGGCCCGACTGGTACATTTTTGTGAACTCCAACGTAAAGGATAATTCGAATGTTATCCAATGTTTTTTCAATGCTTGTGCCAAAACAAGTTTTCTTAAATACATGCATCGGTACTCAACATATTGAGAATTTATTTTTGTGAAATGCAACACAATGCATTTTGTAGTCAGTGAATGCTCGAGCCCCCGAATAAATTAACGTAGATGTAACGCGAACAAAAAAGGACAGCACTGATGCAATTCTGTTTTACTTTGCTGCAGCGTCTTAGTTTCTCAAAATATCCTCTTTGAATTCTGCAGTTGGAGTTATTTGGTGGATTTTTGTCTGGTTAGTAGTGCGTGTTGGGGCCTTTAGATCTTAGTTAATTTAACAATAAAACAATAAAATAACGAAGATGCATCTTTGTCGATCCAAACAACAGAAGCGACGTTGATAGAAAAAATGTAGGAAAAGGGGAGCGAATCGTGACAAAAATCAGATATAAAGTATTTAAGAATTCAACGTTCAAAAATTGTACTGTTTTTAAATTTTGAAGATGAAATGATAAGAATAAGATTCTCTGGTATTTTCTTTTCTGAAATAAAAGTGGAGTCGACATCTTGTAACCATTGACCTTTCTTTGCTTCAGGGTCGTCTCGGATACGGAGTTGGTATCTTCTACTGACGCCCTTGTTGTGGATGGTGGAAATGTAGTCTCTATGATGACTACCATGTATCTTCGCCGGATAATCTCCATGACGTATCACATGTATTGCGATTTATTGAAAGTGTGATAAGCAGTGAAAACGTGTGATATGATTTTTGGTGTTGTGAAATATATTTTTAACACTTGAGTTCCAGATGTCATTGTTCCTGAAAGAAAGACTCCCGTGTTGTGAAGGGTAGTAGCTACTTTTGACTATAGAGATCGCAATAAAGAAACAAAAATTGAAATGATAGTAATAGGCTTCCTGGGGTTATCTTTGTAATGGAGATCGGAATAATCCTAAACGTTTGTACGTTGTTAGCATCGTTATTCGCGAAGAATAGAACTTCAACTTACTTAGCAATTACTTTAATTTTGTTGAATGTTTAGCAAAACCGGGTCATTATTAACTATTGAAATTATGAAGTTATGATTAATGCGTTTACAATCAAAATATATTTTTTGCATCAATTGTTTAACATAAAGGATGAATGCTCTTTATATGAACATTAAAAGTATATACGCAGTGAACGTGTGTATCAATTTCTTGGGATTTGCCACCACTTTATAAAGACTGGTGTACAGTCTCGTCCAACTCCAGGACCAAATGCGCAAAAATAAGTTAATGACGTTCAATATGTCATGCATTATTTCGATTTTTGTAATTTTTATTTTGTGGTCGTAGATAGTTATAAGTAAGATGTCGCGTATTGATCAATTAGCATGTCCTCTGGATTTACTGGCGAAGTAATTCTTCAGAATGGTAGTTACACATTTTGATTAGTGGTGGTTATTAGTTCCAAAATTAATGAAGGTAATCGAATGATGGTGTACGCTATGTGTCTTTCGTTTCTGTGTACACACGAAATTTAAGAAGCTTTTTATATTAATTTTGTCAGATAATAACATTGAGCTTTTATACAGAAAATTTTTAAAATGAATATTTTGTTTTATTCTCTTCGTTTGGGAATTTTTATCTCCAGCGAAATCTGATCCATTGCAACCTTAACTGCCACACATTTTACATAAGGACTGCACATTTCGGTGCACTATCCCGCCGTTGGCTATCTCCGCGCGCTTCGAGGAGTCTGGATGGAAAAGCGGAGTACTTTGGGGAATTGTAATTGTTTTATACGGCGTTTTAGAAATGTTTGCGGTATTATGTTGAAATTCGTAATTTCGAAAAATTAGCTAGTCAATGTCTTATTTTACGTGGCCAGACTCGGCCATCTGGCCCGCCCTTCCATCTATTGCTACGCTCCTTTTACCATCTAGCGGAGAAAAAAAATATATCGGGCGACAGAATAGGCGATTTAACTTTTAGCTCAGATACTTCTTTTAGGCTTTAGGATCTTTTACATGCAGTAAATTACTACATGGGATAACCGGCTTTACTTCCCCTCCAAAGAAAGGCATATAAAGGATTTTTTCGTTATGAAATGAAGGATATAACATCCCTACACGCTGACCGTTATACGATCGAATCCGAAAAGAAAAAAAAAGAGTAAAGCCAAAAGGGAGTAAACATCATAATTCGACGAAATGAGTAGTTAGATTAATAATTGCTGTGTTAAATGTAATTCTCTACATGTGGACTGTCTCTCCTTTCGTGGACCTTTTTCTGCACTGTATTCAAATGAAAAGGATTATCTTTAATTTTTTGCGGAATACTAAAAAAATAATGTATTAGGTGTTTATAATATAATTTTCCGCAATTATACTGTGATAAAAAGGGGGATTTGGAAATGAAGGGAAAATTTTCGAAACGTGTTGGGAACAGCTTGATGATACCTCGGTCTTCGGAACGTGACTTTTCCCTGCTGTTGTTTGCGTTCGAGGTATCTTTTTTTGACATAATTTCGTTTGTATTTTGCTTTGGTGTCACTGCATATTCTCCCCCTGGGAATATTTCAAAGTTTCATTGGTACACAAACGCTCGAATGAAAGAGAAAGAAATATAAATCGTTACATCAATGTCGATGTAACCTCTTTTGCGTGCACGAGAACATACCAAAAATGAATGAATGAAAAATGAATTTGGGATTTTAATTTACATTCGCCACAGTTTCTTAAAGATATGTAATAAAAACAGATTTTATGCACACTTTTTTCATGGGATATCTCTGCTTGTGAGATGTGCCTGTGAAACCTGTCAGATATACGTCAGTCAAAGGCAAACTCTGTGCTTTTGCAACCGCAGCGGGTTTCTTTTCCTATGTCTAGCACGGTAGAGTCGGATTACGCAGGAAGATGTAGGGCCCGCGACAATGCTGTAATCAGTAATCACCAAAAATGACAGCCATATTGGACACAAGGTTTCGTAAAGCGGCACTAAAAGCAACCGACCGCTTGAGGAAAGATTGGCACTCCTGGCTCGTAATTTTCTTTCAACTGCTCCATAGCAAGAATTCAAACATCACTTCTCGGTCGCAAACAATTACTCCTCGTTTTCCGCCGTTATTAACATGGGTGCGAAACGTTTCTTCGTTTCAATAAGGAAACAGTTAAATAAAAGAACAAATTATTAAATGACATGAGTCATTGAAATTATTGAAAAATCAACTGCAAAAGAATCAACTGCAAAAGCACGATCTTAAAAATATAATTTTCACATGAAGAGGAAAAAGGCAACAGACCTATCCTCCTTCACGTTTAAATAACATTGCACTGAATCAAAACAATTTAACAGGTAGTACGTACAAAACACAACAAAACAAAAAACTTCGTGAACAGTCGCGAGAGAGACGCCGAAGTTGTGCAGTCGTGACTTACATGCACGAACACAAATATTCGTGTTTTGACTGAGTCGCAATGTACTAAACTTTTGGGAAATTGCATGTCATACGGATATTGGAATGTAACACCTTTTGAATGAATACTTCAGACGTAGTATAATGTGTTAAGAATATTAAATTGATCCAAATTAATGGGAAAAATATTTTGTTATTTTCCCTGAAACCCTTCATATGTTAACTGTCCATTATGAATTTATGTAAATTACATGTAAATATTTTTAATATGTAATAAATTTTTATATGAAATGTTGTTCTATGATTAATCTGGAATTAAGAAAAAAACTGTGACATTTAAATTACTGCTGCGGACCTTTTGGTATAAATAATTATTTATATTATAAATAGTTATTAATTAAAATTACAATTTGCATAGATACTACACAATTTGGAAGAAATATAATAAAAAGTTTACAATGGAGAAAAGACCGGCATATGTAGAAGTAAAACACATTCTCCTCAACCCTAAATCACCAATGATAGTAAAATTTACTCGCTGGCTTAAATTTTTACAATGGTCCTTTCGTTAAGTGCCCAGAACCTACCTCATAGCAGTGGAACTACTCTTTCAAGGTTAATGTATGCGTAATGCCAGTATAATAATTGTCTTTGTTTTCTTACTGAAAGTGAATGTCTTGAGTCTGCGAGTAAAATTTATCCGTTAGTATTAAGGAGCACCGGTACCGCAGAGGATCGAATTCTTGTCACTTAATAAAGTTGCAATTCTATAAAACTTGCTTCAATTTTTTAAATTATTTTTGGAGTCTTTTAGTTAAGTTTTTAATGATATTGTAATTTATAATCGCCTAATTTGGAGCTTTTTTATTGTATATAATTTTCTTTTAAAGTGAGTCAATTTTACTAAGAACTTATAAAAAAGCGATACATTTGAACACTTGTTTTCTAGGCTCCACTCAATTTAACTCCTTTCTCCTGGAAAATGAGTTTTTGGAATGTCTCTTTTTTAACCAAATATAATTGTAGGGCTTAGGTTGCACGGTTGCACGATCCCCAGATAATCGAAAAATATTTTATAATTTATTAGGAGTATACATTTTCGTTTTAATAAATTCAGTATTCAAAATATTGCATCAAAATCGATGTATACAAAATAATATAGAACCAAAGAGTGTAATGTACGCTCTCTCCGACGTCTGGTGCTCACCCAGGCCTTGGTCCACGTCACGCTCTTGGCTCGCATTACTGCATTTACTCATTTACTTCAACACAGGGCTCAATAGGGCCTAAGGTTGCGCAGGGTGGGGGGTCTTGTTATCGAGCGCTGCTCCGTGTTCGAAGAAAATGCCCATTTTATCATGATCTGATACTAGCTGGAACTTGATTTTATGAATTTCGCGTATTACGGAAAGTACACAAGTGAGACTGCTGTTGTAAATACGCGTGTGTATGTGTGGAAGAATATTTTATTATTACTTTCTTGCTACCGTTTTCGCAGTAGGAAGAAAGTTATGTAATGTTGCGAAAAAACGGGCCTTGCTGGGCCTTGATAAAGAAAAAGTGGGTAAATCTAGTTGCTAGAGTTAGAAAAAATCCTCTCACATATTATAATTGTATTTGTTTTCTGATGTAGCCAGAATCCATGTTTTCTGAGACCTTGATACCGAAAAATTGATTGAAGCCAAAACGTCCGTCCGTCTGTGAACACCACTAGCGCTTGAAATACGCGTAGGATTTTTTCCAAAATGAATATTCCTGACTCGATCTAGCTCGACTCAAAGATTTGCAATTTTGAAAACACTCCTTAAAATTTGGGATTACTTTATATGAAATTTTCAAACTTTTCTCAAAAATGGCACCAAGTTTTTCTTTAAATTGTTTTGTAAGAGTCGAGTAAAATACGCTTATAAAGATGGCATAGATTAGTTTCTCACTGTTAACTCTGAATTTTCAAAAATTTCAAGTACCATTTTTTCTCCATAGTTCTATGATTAAGGACGTGTGCAGTTTTTGAAGATTTTAGTTGTTTTCGCGCAATATTGCGTGCAATATGTGCAATATTAAAAATAACAAAAAACTGAACTGTTTTCTCGAAAACAGCTCCAAAGTTTTTGTTTAAAATTGTGGTAGGGATAGTGCTGTATAAGATGACATGAACGCCATTTTACTGTAATCTTTTGTTTTTTCAAAAGTTACAAAAATGTATTTTTTTTATTCGTTTCCCACGTCGTTAATATTTAAATCAGTGTGAGGGAGGTGAATGCACCTAACAGGGACATTATAGCATACAATTACGTAAGTGATGTTTTAAAATAGACTTCTATTATTCTAAGTTTTCATTAGTTTACAAGAATTGCTTATATTTTATTATATATTGGAGTTCTAAATTTTGGAAGTTGCAGAGTAATGGAGAATTACTCCTAAGCGCATTAAAGTAACGGAGGAATACTACAAGTGCAAGGCGTCAACGTCCCCCAAAGGGCTTGGAGACGCGTTGCGTCTATGTAAACGCAACAAAATAAAAAAGGTAAGAAGAAGCGTTAAGTAAACTCCTCAGTCAAACACTTATGTAATCAACAGGAATTGCTTAAAAATATTTAATAAAAGAGTAATTGTTCATATTTCTCATTTTCCTCTTGTATAATATATTAAATTAAACGATTGAACAGGTATTCCTTTCCTGATTATGCGAGCCTTCTCCACAAAATCCCATTGCATACAATAAATGCAACGTGAAGCATATTTCAATAACGTTAATGAAATCCCGGTATATAGCTTTCCCTCCATTTCTCATATTCCTTTCTGAACTTGAGTGAAAACTTAGGAAAATAGGAGGCTCCGTCGTGACCTTGCACCGTGCATTCATTGACGCAACCTGATTGGCTACTTGGAAACTGACATCAAAATCGCGCGCTCAGTCCGCGTTTGGTGCTCAGTGCTGACGGTTCAGACCTGCAGATGTATGCGGTGCGAAAAGAACGTTACGTTGAGTTAAATGCGTGTGCGATATTTTCAGTGCAGTGTGGATATGTTCATATTGAGACGATGTGACTGTGCATGGCTCTCTTGTTCCTGTCTTCTCTATATGGTGACGAGCAACGAAAGGTAAGAACATATGAAAGTGAAATGTTATAAAACATTTTTAATGAAATTCAAACCTACCGTATTAAATAATAAATGTTCCTTTCTTCACGGTGGTTTAGATACGGCATTGTAGTGTTCATTGTAAATCTATAAACACATCTAATAACTAGTTAAGTCTGAATTTGTTAAAATTCAAAAATAATACCATAGATACCCTCTTTAAATAGTACTATAAATTACAAAAATGATTTTCAAATAAAATATGCCGGCAAATGTCCCACAATTCCATGTGAGTGTTGCTCATAAACAATATCTTATACAAATGAGCGACTTCAAATTTGAAAATATGTCAATGTTTCGTTTTGAGCTTTTCAATAAGTCATTCTATTATAATCGAAAATTTAACTTAATCCACGTTAACCGATGGAAGTAACAACTTGATCTCGTCAACTCGAGGATTACACAATACAGCATTTTTTTTAAAAATTCACAGCGCTGAGAACGAATTTGTCCGATTTGTATAATGACCATGAATTGTTTTGCATTGATACTTGTAAGTATCCGTCCCTGAGATCTACGAACTTCGCTGATTTAGTTTTCCTTCTCAATGTAATTAAACGTATGTATTGACTATTGATTCTGGATTAGTTTAATATTAGGGTATCGCCATTTAATACCAGATGAAGGATAGAGATGAAGGGACCTTCGAGGTCAAAAACTACAATTCAATTTAGCAATACTCTAACCAAAATGAATCCTTTTTACAAGGAGCTGTCGATTGATCTTATTTAGAAGAAAGTTTAGCAAAATCATTTTGTTTTTAAGAATTTTATTCTGAAATGTGATTTTGCTTGTGTTTAATGTAATATATTTGCTTCTTTTCAATTTTATTTTCTATTTATTACATTTGAAATATAATTGATTTGCTCTTTATATTAAGAATTGTGTAATGTAGGTATTATATCAAAAATTTTCTAGTATTTTTGATATTGTTAAAATTGCAGCCACATTGTTTAACGTTTGACTGTAACTGCATTAAGAACTGCACGTGTGTTTATTGGCTAAATAAATGAAAACAAGCAATATGATGATGTTTCACTCTCGGACGATAAATGCAGTAGTCTATTCTGTGTAAACAGTAATTTTCAAATTAAATTAATTTATAATTAAATACTAAAAAAGTTGATGAACTTCGATTTACATTCTAAAAGATTTGACATAAAATGTATTCTGGACAGTTGACTCTTGAAAAAGTGAATGTTACGAGATACAGGACTAGAAGTATATAAATCTTGATGACCATTTCATTCTGTTATACATTCTAGTTGTAATTTGATACTTCCAGTAAAAATTCTTGATAAAAATATATAAAATATGGAAAAATATAAATTGCGAGCCTTAACGCTACCTTTAATTGATTTCTTGGAAAGATGTAAAATTTGGAGTTGGATTCAAGACTTCACAAGTTCAATAGCGTCTATTAAGAATACTAATCCGAATATTAAGTATCGATATTTAACTTTTCTAGCAACAATATGTAACGTGATTCCAAATATAATAAAATATGAGATTGAATTGTAATGCAACGTACATTGTAACAAAAATTTGAAATTTTAGGTAATTGTGAACGCTTGGATTCGAATCCGTAATACATGTTCTTTAGTAACACTGTTACAATCATATAAAGATATTTCATGAAATAAATAAAAAGTTGCGAGATTCTCATATGAATTAACTGAATATTTTAAGAACACGAATAAAATATTAAAGGTTTGTGCGGAAATACACACACACACACACACACACACACATACATACATACATACATACGAGATATGTTGTACACGAAAACGAACAATGTTAGTCGGATTTTGAGGGTTCTTGCCGAATAGGAAAGATTTTTCTGGGTGTGATAACCTAGTCAATAACAAAGCATGCAGAACAACATCTAAAAGGTGAGATATTAAAGTTTATATTTCACGCTGTTAAATTTCACAAGGTGAAATAATGGAGTAAGCTTTGACGGCCGTGTTTTTCTAATATCAAGAGCTGTTGGACGTAATAGCTAAATTTCGGATTAGAAGACGAAGAGAGACCAACCATGCTAGTTAGCCTTCTTTTCTAAAACATTTAATAATAAAACAATCTAGCGTAAAAATCTGAATTTTGTCAAGGTAATGCAAGTAAGATTTTTATTTTTGCTGATTTAAGGGGTATGCAGAAAGGTTTGAAAACCAATGTCGAATGGAGACCATTAGAAATGAAACTTGTATGTGAAAGTGTAATTATGTGCCACTCGAAACAAAAGTGCTGACGAAAATGTAACTGACCATGAAATTCTCATTCTAAAACCATCATCATCGTCTACTGATGCGAGTGAGCCCGTGGAAGGCAGCAGCAACTTTTTCGTTTAGTGTATATCTGGCGAGTGTTGTGATTAGTAACGTAATAACTGCTGTACAGTCACTTCAGTATATTTATCCATGTTTCATGAATTGAAAGCCCCTGAAATAGAGGTCGCAGTCTCAAAAACAAAATGGTAACGTATTACATACTTTTTTTAGACTTTGCGTCTAATTCTTTGAGCAACTACTATCTCCGAACTATTAATTTTGTCCCATTAGTTTTGATGGTTTACCCCCAATTGCAGGGCGATTACATTTTGCCTTTGCCTAACCTCCTGAGACATCACGTGTCCTTCTTTACCTGATCACTCGGTTCGAATGTTGTCTTACTAACAGTACGAACCTGAGTAGAACGTCGTAGGAAACTAATAAGACCGCTGTAAGTTGAAAGCTGTTTAATGATACGCTGTTGGAAATAATATTACTGCGGTTGTTTTACATTAGACTTGTGCGTGTTTTTTGACATTCACAGCATATTTTTTACAGCTGGAAAACAATTCCATATACTTTCGATAAACAATTATTGGCAGACATCTCATTATATGGCTTTGCTTACAAATTTATTTGTTCATTCTCATCTTCGATTAATCTCTATCTTCTCAGAACAAAGGTATGAAGAAATTATCAATCTCACGTCAATTAATAACTCATAAAAATATAAACAATAGTAACAGTAACTAATCAAATCTTGGGAATAACTTTTAAAGTCATTTTGCGACGAATATTTCCAATCAATTATTTATTACAGCTGATGGATACTTGAAATTTATTGTATTTCCACCGCTTTAAGGGGCGGTTTAGTCAAACTCACGTAAGTTTATTACTAATTGTGCTTAAATGATTACGATGAACATTAAATAAGTAATATAATCAGGATTACCTGCTCATATGTTTAACCACAGAATTAATGAACTCTATTAACTCTACAAACAGAGAGTGATTCATATTTTTGACGATGTATTGTGGATAGGTAATTTTTTGTTGTATATTCTTTGCAATTTCAGAATTGCTCACTATTCTAAGCAGTGTTAGAAATGATTTACTTAATGATGATTGATTAACTTACTAAAGCCCAGCACCACAATACTACATATTATTGATTTTATTAAATAATTTTTGCAATGAAAAAATGGACAATTAAGCTTATGAAAATATCAATTTTTTCAACTCTAATTATATAATTCTGTCATTTGATGGCTGCAATCCGTTGCATAATGATACTCATTAAGATAACACCAGATTCTAAACAGTGGCATTAATTATGTCTCCCTTCTTCATCATAATCATCTTTGTCATCACACGTACCTTTGTGCAAAATGATCTTATACCTGAATAGTCTTTTTTCCCCAGTCGTTCCCACACATAATAACTAGCAACGACAAGATATCCTTCATCTTTGTTGATTTTACTGCTGTTTTAAGTTTGTAGTGTTACTACGGGAATTGAGAAAGATTTTGCAGATGGCCAGCTCTTTTTATGAGAACTATTGTATCTTTCAAAGTCACTTTCAGAACTGAAATGTTGTGCTGCTTTAACTTTTCCAAACGTCATTTCATGACTGGTGTTTTTCTCTTTCTTCTTCTTCCTCTTCTTCTTCTTCTTCCTTCTCCTCCTCCTCCTCTTCTTCTTCGCCATTTTGGTGATATGTTTGCTTTAACTGCGCCCAACTTCTTCCACTCTTCTCTATTCTTCCATCTTCCACATCTTCTCTACGTTGTCCCTCCAACCAGGTCGCGGCCGGCGTCTTTTCCTTCTTTCTTGCGCTTGCCAGTCCATAAGTTTCTTTGGAAGTCTATTTCTCTGTATCCTCTGCACATGTCCAAACCATAATAGTTGTTTCCTTTCAATTTTGTGCAATATATACAGCTTCAAACCCATAACCTCTTAAATTCTTTAATTTCGTATTTTTAGTCTTCTTGAAATTCTAGCGGAACGTCTAAGAAAGTCCACTTCCTTGACCCTCAACTTTGCTCTCATTTGTTCTGAGAGTTGCAATATCTCATCACCATACAGAACAACACTTTGCATTATTTATCTATATAGCATTAATTTTGTTTTTTACTTATATTCTTGCCCATAGAATAGAATTCAGGGAACCAATGAGTTTTCTGCCTTGTTAAATTCGTTCCAAAACCTGTCTCGAAGTCCCTGCTTCCCAATTTGTACTCCTAAACATTTTATTTTTTCAGTTTTCTTAATTTTGTTTCCCGTGCCCATACTTGTGTATGAATTTTTATCATTTAATGACCAGTACATTGTTTTATCGAAGTGATCAATGAATGTTTCGTTCGATTTAGCACAAAGAAATTGCATTTAATATTATATTATGCTTGTCAGTTTTCATTTCTTTTATTAGTAGTAATTTCTACGTAGAATATTATTTAAAATAAATTGGATAGTAATTTCATTTTGACCCTATTTGACTAGCGCAATGGTAGTTATTGGATGGAAGATTTGACTGACGTGAAGATCAGAACGCAAGTTATTTTGTGTTATATGTTGCTGCCGTGTGGTTTGGTTGACCTTAAATACTGGCCATTGTTTATTGAATCATAAGTGGTATCGATTGTCTAGCGAATCAAATATGTCCAGTAAATCAGAAGTGGAGTTGATCTCTCCAGAAATAATACAAAAGGCCAAAATGGTAACGCCAGAAATATTACCGCAAAAATTATACCAGCAATTTATAGAATGGCGACAAAACAAAGCATTAATTCATATTCAGAAATTACCTTGCTTGTTCATTTCGTAGAATTAGCAGAAAAAATAAAATTCTCAACTGGGTGGACACATAATTCAGTTTTAAAGTCTACCTTAAATATTAAACACTGTATTGATGTTTCCTAATACGGAAAATTAAATACTTTATTATGAAGAAAATCTGATGGATTGAGACCAAAAAAATCGATGTATTTTCTTCTAATGAAATTAAAACATTTATAAATGTAGTACATGAAGAAAAGTACCTTATAACAAAGCTAGTTTACAATACAATATATACTGTAATAATTCCAGGAATGTCCAATTATAAATACATTTTGATATTATGGTTGTTCTAGGTAGCACTTATCTTCGGTATTGTGGGTGCTTATCGAAGGAATGAGTTGCATCAATTAAAATGGTATGATAAACTGGATGCACAATCTACCCTCGTGGTTAACATTCCAAATTCAAAAACCAAAATGTCACGTACTTTCACAGTTAGAGGAAAGTTAAGAATTATATATAAAACGAAATAGAATTAAGAAATATATATACAAAAAGAGGACTTTACGTCCAGAACATTGTAACACTCCATCCTTTTTATCAATTATATAAATGGCAAATGCACAGTGCCAAACGTTGGTATTAATAACTTAGAAAATACGCAATACCACGTATACCGGGAATACGGGAATACCGCGTATCTGAACTTTTTCCAATCCAGGTTCGAACATCGATCACTGCTTTCGCAGAAGTTCAGCAACATTGTAAGACATACAACAACGTTGAGAAACATGGTGCATGGAAATAAACAAATATTGTTGAAGGTTACATAGATAATTCAATTCAAAATAAAATGAAAATATCAAACACAATTCAGAATTCTATAGAAAATGAAAAAGCCATAAATGTAGTGTCATTAGCCACAGATATTACGGAAGTAACACTTCCACAAATAAACTTTAATAATTGTCCAATACAGATTATATACATTTCAAAATAGTTGTAACTAGTCCTAGTAAATAAGGTTAAATAAATGTTAATTACAATGTTCAATTTATTTATTTTCATTATTCATAGAAAATAAACTGTTGTCAATGAGTTGTCTATTGGTTAATAGAAATATATTTCTTTTGTAAGTTAAAAATTAACATTTGTACTCCCTCACAAGCGGACTGGTGAACCAAGGCCATATGCGGCTCGTAGGGTAGGGGGCAGTCCGCTAGGTGGTCTTGGCTGAATCCTGAATGTCAACTGCCTCGAAACGATTCAATATAAAAGTTACCATAAGTCGTAGAAAAGGTACTGTATGAAACTCGATGTAATGGGTAATACATTCGGGTGAAGATTGTGATACTCGCTCGTATCGCAATACCACATTCGTGTATTCATACCCATCGTTTCATAATGTACTATTATATAATTGTTTTAGTATTAATACGTACAACAAAAGAAAGATTGCTTTTTAATTTCTGACTAAATAAAACGCAATTTATTTTGGGGAAACGTGTATCCATTGAAGTGTTATGTAAGCTAAAATGGCAAAATTTTATTCGTCATACTCTTCTGAAGAAACAAAAACGAAATTTGAACTTTCGATTTTTATCAAAGTAGAGTAAATAATTCCTGAAATGCCCACGTTTTCTTGAGCTTCAGACAACGTACCCAACCCTTTTTTCATATTTTGTTTACGTTACCAGCAACTGTGAAAACGAAATCTTCACTTTCGAGTAACAGAAACCATGTATTCGCTTTGGAAACTAATTACTGATTTGATTTCAGTTTTTTTAAAAGAAAATCCTCCAACTCTTCCGTACCACAACTACCATAAGAGAGCTCAACAAATCGCGCTTATAATGAAGCTACATTTTAACCCAGACGGAAAACAAGGGGACATCAAAGCATTTACTGAGTCTTGACTTAAAAAAAGACGCGTGGGTTTTGCATAAAGGTGCTTTACACTAACACCGCAATCTACAAGTTCTTAGCACGTTGAAGTGAAAAAGGATGAAGTATACTCAAATTTACAATATTTATTGATGACATATTTTAATTTAATAATTAATCTCTTAATTGTATCACTGGGCGCATGCGGGAATTAAAATCCCCTCCACAAAAGAGCAGGAAAGAACGGAACTAATCCAAGGTTTTCTATTCAAACCCGGAATACAGTCATTGCAAACATTTTCGATTATAAATTGTTATTATCCACAAAAATTGAATCGTCTATTACAGAAACCTGTCAAACGCCAAAATCTAAAACTCGCATTAGCGGCGGATTATTGCCCCAACAAGAATGACACATCGTATAGAGAATATTTGTGTGAAAAATAGTCATTTATACACTCCTTTAATAAATAAAATATTTTGAAATCAGAAAATTTGGGAGACTTTTTGTCAGTTTTCTTTAAAGGAGGAATTTGGCGTTTGACGGGTTTCTAAAATAAACGATTTATATTGAGTTAACACATTGTTAGTTAAAAGAAAGTAATATGAAATATATTCTCTACGAGAAGTAGTGTGATTCTACTACGGGAATGTGGAAGCGAAATACTATGATATCGAATGAATCTCATTTATATTTCCAGTTAAAGAGTACCAAAATTGTAAGAGTCGTTTAAATAGTATTATGTGAGAAGTGTAATAAAGTGGGATCAGAAAAGGCACTTCCTGACTTGCTTATCTTAACTGATTACTAGTTTGCACTCAAGGGTAACTGACGTGTTTTGTTGCAAAGAAAGGACGTCGAACGGATTTTGTTTTCCGTCAGTAAGATATCACATTTAACATTTTTTTTCGAAACATCAAATTGTAATTTCAGTACATCCCCATTTTCAGACACGAGCTGTCCCTACTTTGACAATTCGTCATATAATTTATACTAGAATTGATGCAAATATACCGCCCTTGTATCCAGCTCTAGTATGTCATTAGATTTCGATGTCTATTTCTAGCAAGAGACCGCAGCGCTATGACATCATCGCGTGACACCCTTCACACCTTCCGGAAAACTAAAAGCAGTTTCTTGGAAAGCACAATAATTAAAAAAAAATTAATTAAATATTCAGTTTGAAATATTTCAATATTAAAGCAGATAACACATGTATTTTATGTACATGTAATGTATTTTATCTACGAGTTTTTACTTCGGTTGGGTCTGGTTTGAGCGATCAGTTGTTGCCAATCACTCATTTAAACGGAATTATTTAGCGACTGTCCGGCCAGAGTTGTTCCATGAAGGGTGGGTAACTAATGTCCTCTGGCTGAAGGAGGCGGTCGCTTCGCCAGGCAGCGAGGTCGGCGGCGCGCGGCGAGGCGGGGTGTTCGAGCCCGCGGCGAAATCCAATTACGGAACTTTTATCGGCGGCGCTCCAAAAGGGGCCGCCTCCCGTCTCGTTTCAGCCATAGCTGAAGGCGTCGCGTTAATTTTTACTTCTCGCGCACGAGAATGCGGATCTCCGTCGCTGGAAAGGATTTACTTTACAGGGCATTTGAATCGCTTTGAGGATGAACTTTCAACAGTAATTGTTATGAAAGGCAAGTGCAATATAGTGCTTTCGCATGGCCGATTTTAACTTCCATGTTCGAACCAATATTGTTGTGATGGATAAGAATGCAATATTGGAAAGATATCGCTAGTCTTTAATTAATAAAATACATAATGTATTTAAATACATTATATCTTTATTTATTGGTATATCTTTGGTATATTAGTATATCTTTGGTGTATTATTTAGCATCGCAGGCTTTCTCGGCCAGTCAATAGAAGATTAATTTTCCGGGCTGGTAGGTTGTGGTCCAGTTGGCATTGAAGGGCCAAACGTTTCGTCCACGTTTGCGATGGACATCCTCAGTGGCGGCAGGGTCGCGGGCGCAGTGTTCAGGGTGGTGGCTGGCTGGCGACTAGAAAATCTCCAAATGATACTGACCATGGGACCAAGAAATTATTATTATTATTATTATTATTATTATTATTATTATTATTATTATTATTATTGTTATTATTATATCAAATTCGAAATACGATGTAATTTTAATATCTTATCTGCTGTATTTATCCAGTAATTATTAAAACGCAAACTAGGCAGAAGTACTCTCTTCTTAAGGCAGAGTCAATGTTTTGAAATAAGCGCGTCACACAGGCCGGACGGTGGCTCTGCAAACCTATTCTTCCCAGTCGTGTTGAGCGTGGCCTCGGTAGCAACCGGTGTGGGAGCGGCTGCCATCGCCAATTACCCAGAGCCACGGTTTGTGGTGTTAAGATTCTGCTATAGATAGAATCCAATAATCGATCCGAATACGCTCACAAATACCCCGGCAATGCCAGGTTACTTCCACTAGTTAATAAAAATATTTACTACTTATACGCCAGCATATCTTAGGTAATCGATATCTTTGAACAAACGCTTTAAATTTTGTTTGAAGATACGTTTAAATTCACACTGTATATCTTTTGCTCAATGCAGTTGATACGTGATGTTCAAAACAACAAAATCAGAAAAATGTTGTGAAGTTTATATATGCATGTTACTTTAGAAATAAATCTATCTTATCATCTTCAAGATCAAGAGGAAAATGTTAAAAAAATGTTTAAAAAAATGTTAAAATCAGAAGAACTTTCCTTATTCATAAGGTTCATGAATGAATGAAAATAAAATAAAGCAAAAATATGATTGCACATTAATTTTGCTATCTTATAGGGCTCACAGACGTCCTAATAACAAATACGCAGACGCAATTCAGTCTTTTTGAGTAAATAATGGGTTCGGCATCAAAGCACGTTCAGCCAAAAAAATAATAAGCACACAAGTGGTGAAAATTCTCGGTCATCCCTATCAGTGTCCACACTTCATATTTGGTTCATAAGTGGTGCGCAAGTACTTTAATTAGGAGAGTGAAGACTACAGTTAAATTTAAGAAATGTAGTGATTTAAAAATGCTTGGTAAATAATGGTCACCTGGCAAGTAACTCTTACGATGAATTTCGACGTTCTGATTTTATCTTGAATTATAAACCATGCTGAAACAAATGCTGTAAATCACAATGTATGCAAATACATTGATTTACTATGCTTTATTTACGAAACACACAGAGGTATTTCTCCATTTATATTGAACAAAATAATAATGGCGCTCTGGGGAAAGCGTTCTGTCCACGCAATTCGAACATAGCAGGACGCCCCGAGTAATGTCCGTGGTGCCGAACATCCCCCAGCCTTCTACAGAGAGAACACTACCCCTACCACTGAGCATAAATCAGTGTTTATGGAACCCGCTGGTGGACAAAACTCATTTCGCGCCAAACCATTGGATTAGCGCGTTTCCGTTGACCCTAGGGTGTGTTCGCAGGCATTACTCGCTCCCCGCATAGAGACGGTGCAGCTGTGGAATTCTGCTGGCGGTGTTACGAGTAACGTGACAGCAAATCTGACAAGGAATTTCACTGCGGATGTGACGTTTTTATACCTTCTCGCTTTGTTTGAAGAACGTGGATTAACTACGTTGGTGAACTGGAAATATGATATGGCAAGTGCTTAAATTCTTCTGGACAGTACCTGAAACGAGGATCACTTAGTGCACACGACCTTTTCCAATATTTTCAGGTATATCTAATAGATTCATTTTTGTTTATTTTTCAGGGAAGACACTTGCATTAAAGAAGTTTAGGGGGTGATATTTATTCATTATATAACATTCACTCTGTAAAACAAAATTTTTGAATTCATGAACAGAGGGAACATACCGTGACATGTTTAATCTGATTTACGCACTATTATTGTTAACATTAATAAATGAATAATAAAATTACACGGTTTATACTAAAATTCAGCGGATATACTAGTATTTGAATCACTACCATTAATGTCGAATTTTTCTCCCACGCCAATAGTTTTATGCGCTTAGTAGACGTTTAGTAGACGTTACATTATGGATTTTTATTTCAGTACGGTTGTCTTCGGGTTCATTATAATCTTATAATTTTTACTTTCTCGCCTCACTACGTAAACCGGAAAGTAAAAGTATTCTAATCTTGCGGAGGAAATCAGCGATTATTAGACAAAAAACTCGTATTGTCAAGCCCTGGTATCGAAAAATAGTTAAATCTTGTTCATAGATTGTACTGTCCGATTTAAATGTAGTGTTTTCTGAAGGTCAGAAGCTGGAAGGACAGGGGGACATTGTTATCCAATCGGGAGCTTCGTTACAACGTAAATTTTTGATATTGAAGCTCCCGATTGAATGAATCCCCCCCCCCCTCTCCGTCCGGCTCGTGACCTTGAAGCACTGCATTAAATCGGACATAATAAATTACTTACTTTAACATGCGTAGTAAGAAGGTGTTTTGTGG
This sequence comes from Gryllus bimaculatus, assembly GCA_017312745.1. NCBI lineage: Eukaryota > Metazoa > Arthropoda > Insecta > Orthoptera > Gryllidae > Gryllus > Gryllus bimaculatus. The sequence goes on from BOPP01000030.1 coordinate 2,152,904, forward strand.
GGCTTTTATACCAGGGGTGGCTATTCAGGAGAAGTAGGTGATTGGAACTTCACCAAAGATAAGAATTATATTGTACATTTATTTTCCTTGTCACGCACTGCAAGATTGTTGGCTTTAATCGTTGGATTGTGGGGCTTTGTTAAGTAGGTTTCTTAATAAAGCGTCTCAACCTCCAGGAAGTAGCTTGCCTCTGTGATTGCTATGACAACCGTGACCTCACTCATGACAACAGAAAGGATTTCATGCCTGTGCTGTCGTGCATGTGAAGGAGAGGCCAAACAAATATAATTCTTTATTCAGAATGAAATTTGTTGCATCGCGCGTCTTGATGTTGCTATGGTGTTTCAAATATGAATACTGTGTATGATGCAATGCAATAGTGCAATATGCAGTAGTCTGTATTTTACTAGAATCGCCATTTTCACGTTGGAATGACTAAGATAAAGGTGTTTTAAGTTGTAGGCACACTAATGAATTTTTCTAAATATCTGGTAAGAAAATAATTATTGGACAAAAATTACATCAGTTTCATTATAGTTTAAGGAATCTCCGTGATGGGGTTTCTCGCCACTTCTATCGAAATTTTGTTGGTCATGCTTTTTTCGCAATAAAAGAAACGTTTGGAACAGAAGGATATGCCTTTCTTTTGAGTATAACTTGATTGTTCAATAACGCGGCCCAGCATATAAATTGAATTAATGAGGTTAATTTTGGACTACATAAGTGATTTTGTACAATCCAAATTTGCCACGTCTCATTTTTTATATTCAGATAGATGTTACGAATGGGATACACAGGTGAGATACTAGGATACACAGGTGCCTCTACATTTTCAAAAATATTGTAATTGAGAAGAAACATTCTTCTGTAGTTAATAAGGAAACAGATAAACGAAAATATGGCAGACGAGTTCACAATTTTGATAGGATCTGAAAGGATCGCAATCTCTTGTGAATTTGATACAGTGATTTTGTGAAATTTAATTGGCACCTGATAATGTACTTGTATGGTAACTATTATTCAAATCTCGTTTATTTTTCCGCATATTTACGAAGTCAACTGTAACATGGTCCTATATGCAACTTTCACTACAGAGTTTAAATTTTACTCTAGCATATCTTTTGTGTAAAATGCTTTCTTCATAGACTAGAGTGATACGAATAATCATCTATGTTTAATTTTTATAATATACATCATTGGAAAACATGAAAACAAATTTGCCCCAGTGTTATGTTAACTATCGAACAAAATAAAACCGAAGACTTTATACTAAATACGGTATTTTATATCGAATGTTTGGGTTCAGTAATCGAAAATAACATTAGCTAGTATTAAAACTGAAAATGATAAAGAGCGGGAGATAGTATCTGTGATAAATAAGTCTGAACAATTAGTTGTATATAGATAAAGATGAATATATGTGAATACATTACACAAATAATTGCCGTGTGCAGGGTTACATACCAAATCAAATGAAAAAAAAATATATTAAACTTAAAATTTCAGTGTATTGGAGTCGTAGATACAAACATGTTTTCAAATTCAAAAGCATACATTCGATTGTTTCCTTCACATCTGCAACACAAGTGCAGCCCAAGAGGTATAGTGCTGAAAACCGCCGTTGCAACCACAACAAAATTGAACAAAATTATTTCACTATGCAGAATTTGCTGTTTAATTAAAATTCTGACAAATATAACCTTGGGGTGTACTGGGGCGATCCGCAAGCACCAATTAAATTCACCCGGTTGACTGCCCACGCGCTAAACATGCCATTAATGTGCGACACATATTAATTAGTGGTCTAAAACGAGGCACTCCAGGTACAATGAATGTGACTCGTGGCATCACTTTTCGCCGAGTTGGGAAATACAAACGAAATATAAAAACGGTACCGAAGTTCGTATTTTATGGAATTTTATTTTGAACAACTATTTGCCAAATGGATGATATTCTACGACTACTTTTTCATTTAAGGCAATAATGCAACTAACGATAATAATTCTAATACCTTGCAGACGGTATTATTATTTTAAGGAATTTCAAAACATTTAAATATAACGCGATTTGTATTTCAAGGAGTTAATTTTATTCCACATGGCAATTACATTACGGGAGTTAAGAAAGAAAAAATTGGGTAAATATAATATCTTTCAATTACTATAAAATTAAATGTTTTAAGTTGAAGGAGCTTTGAGTAGAAAATGTACAAAAAAGTCTGAGTTTTCATTACAATATTGTAAGTCTTCGTGTTTTGTGCTTAATGTTAACAACAACAACAATCTTCACGATTACCGTAGTAACGTAGTTTAGTATATTAACAGTAAAATAGTTTTTTGATAACATACCAAGAATATCAAATGCGTTTCTATTGCATGATGCAACGCGTAAATAGCAAATATTATAGACGGACGGCTTCATTCAGGAAGCCTTTCTATCACATGAGGACAGCTGTATCGCAGGCAGTGACGCACTGCGTATGAACATTCAATCTGTACGTGCGGTATGAGAATGGGCGGTATAACATAATAAAATATTTCAATTATTAAACAAAATGCGAAACTTGTTTTTGTGTGAATATTATTTTTGGAAATGTTTCCAGTTCCTGAATATCTAACAAAACCATAGACACCTGTCACATGGCCGGAGTCTGCATTGTTTTTATTCCATTTCTGTGCGTATCGGAAATTAGAAATATAAAATAAGCAATGTATTGTTTAAGTGAATGAAATATGTAAGTTAATAATTAATACTAGATATTAACAAGGCGGCAAATGAATGAGTGGGTGCAGTAGTATGAATTTCAGCGCGCGCAAAACCGCCGTGTTCATCCATTCATAATATCTGACGAAATGTAGGCATTTCAATATTAATGTTCAATTTATACACTCATAACCGGATTGCACTGGAAGATACGACTGGACTCAGTTTGATTCGCGCATTTATACGGATATGTTTCGAATGCTTTATTTCAATGTAGTGTAACGTACATTTCATAAAAGTACATGACTCTGGTTTTTCTGAATTCAAAATTTACATTCTCTTAGAGAAAAGAAAAGCATTATTCAAACACTTTCTTCGTTACATTTGTTATCAAGGTGTTAAGTATCTGACGGTTCTAATGTGGATGATATGGTATAATGTTTTAGGTGTATAATTACAGCCTGCATCATTCCCGCACTTAAAACAGGTCATTTAGTTTTTTGATCATTAAAATCCGTTGATTAATTCCAAGAAACTTTCAAAGTGTGCAATGGAAAAACAACTACTTAGATGCTCATCCATAAAACCATCTAGTGATTAAATTCTTGCAACACAATAGCCTTTATTGCAATTGTGTAATGCATTTACGAAAATAAAATAAATTTGTAAGCAGATAATGAAATCTAAAATAATTACGCCTATATTTTTAACATTTACATATATGATACCGATGAAGATAGTGCAAAGTCTAATGTGGGTACCGGAGTGGAATGAGTGAAGGTTTGAAAGTTCGCATTAATATTAGGATTGGGAATTTTCACCGTGTATCAAACACGAAGATCAATAATACACTATAGCGCAACTCAATATCCAATAATACTTATTTCTTTTCCTCTCTCTATACTGTAGTAGAAAGATGAAAAGTATTGGAATCATCTCAAGAATACAATCTTAAATATTGACCGTAAAATCCACGTTCAAAAAATGCAAAAACTTTATTGAATTTTGAATGTGGTACTTTACAACATAAATCGTTTATAAGACCAGCTTTAACATACAAAAGTTATGTTTGGTATAATGTAGCCTCTTCACAATTAAATAAAATAAATATATTGCACAACAAATTTCTTCATAGAATAGTGGCTGTGAGCAAAGTCCCTTTCACCAAGCAGATCCGGAAAACAGATTCCCAGAAAATCTCTTGTAACATTTGTTCCGATCAAAAGAGTTTGTCTGCTTCACAGGGGCTTGTTCTAAATCCTACCATTGTCCTAATTCCCTCCCAATTCTGTCCGATGGGTACTGACGCGGGAACGCGTGTGAGAGACATGTATGCGGAGTTGCTACCTGGAGGTCCTCTTGACAACAATCATGACTTGTGTCGGTATACAAATAAGCGAGTTACGCTACCCTTACCGTTACAGTTACCGTCACGTTTGAAAAAACTCTTTTTCGGTATCTGGGGACCCCAAAACGTGTATTTCTGTTGAAATCTCGAAATCAATTTCCCGCAGCATTACATAACTTCCCCTATACTAATTATATTACTCCGTATATACGTACATATACGGGAAAATAAGAAGACAAGACCGGCGCTGGTGGCGAGGATATACATGCACTTTTGTACTCTAAAATCGCGATCCTGCAAGCTGAAATTTGGTAATATCTGGAGTTAGATCTCGTTGCGATGTTCAGGTGATATTTCAAATATATTCATTTGAGGGGAACTTTACATGAATATGTGCTCTTTTCAAACATTTATGGAATATGGTTGAGTATTGTTTCTGTATTTGTTTTGCTCGAATAGAAGAAGCGGCATTTTTAATGATAGCATAGTTCTGATTTTCATTAAAACTCCTACATTGCAAATCTGTATATTTTTAACACCGAGAATTTTCGTTTAGAAATAAATTTGAGCATTCTACTTAACCGAATTCCGTTATTTTTGCTTTAAATTAAGGGAGCGATAAGTCACATATTTTATCATTAGCTGTTTTTATCCTATTTATTGAACAAATAACAAGTTTCAATATCTTAAAATTATTTCAATGAACTTCTTTTTCTTGGCGTTTCTGATTGCGAGTTGCTACACGTCTACTCAAAGCATTCGATGTTTCGCCGTATAGAGCAAGCAAGATTATGAAATGGAATGCATGCTTTTCAACTTCAAATCAGGGTGGATAGCAAGATTTGCTTCTACAGTTCACTACAAAATGCATATACAGATCTTGATAGATATAAAACATTTAATCACATTTTCGTATATATGTTTAACTCTTTGATGACAGTGAGTAGTGATTGTATTGTTCCAGAAATGGGATAT
>BOPP01000030.1:2157954-2170641 GCA_017312745.1 Gryllus bimaculatus
TTTCAACGTTCCATGTCGAACCAAATATTTTTGATGGATAAGAATGCAATATTGGAAGATATCGCTAGTCTTTAGATTAATAAAATACATAATGTTTTAAATACATTATATCTTTGATTTATTGGTATATGTTTGCGATATATTAGATATCTTTGTGTATTATTATAGCATCGCAGGCTTTCTCGCGCCAAGTAAATAGAAGATTAATTTTCGGGCTGGTACGGTTGTGCGTCCAGTTGGCATTGAAGGGCCAAACGTTTCGTCCACGTCTGCGATGGCACAATCCTCACAGTGGCAAACGCCAGCGGCGTCGCGCGGCGCAGTGTTCGGGGCGGCTGGACTGGCTGGACGCGGACTAGAAAAATCTCAAATCATAACCTAACCATGGGGCCGGACAAAATTATTATTATTATATTATTATTAGTTATTATTATTTATTATTTATTATTATATCAAATTCGTAAATTTACGATGTAATTTTAATATGCTTGTCTGCTGTATTTATCCAGTAATTATTAAAACGCAAACTAGGTAGAAGAACTCTCTTCTTAAGGCAGGAGTCAATTTTTGAAATAAGCGCGTCACACATACGGACGGTTCGGCTCTGCAAAGCTATTCTTCTCCAGTCGCTGTTGAGCGTGGCTTCGTAGCAAACCGGTGTGGGAAGCGGTGCCATCGCCAATTACCCAGAGCCACCGCGGTTATGTGGTGTTAAGATTCTGCCTATAGATAGAATCCAATAAAAATCGATACCGAATACGTTCACAAATACCCCGGCAATGCCAGTTACTCCACTAGTTAATAAAATATATTTACTACTTATACGCCAGCATATCTAGGTAATCGATATCTTTGAACGAAGCTTTAAATTTCTGTTTAAAGATACGTTTAATTCACACTGTATTCTTGTTGCTCAATGCAGTGATACGTGATGTTTCAAAACAACAAAATCAGAAAAAAATGTGTGCAAGTTATATATGCATGTTACTTTAGAAATAATCTATCTATCATCTTCAAGAATCAAGAGGGAAAATGTTAAAAAAAAATTGTTAAAACAGAAGAACTTTCCTTATTCAAAGGTGCATGAATGAATTGAAAATAAAAATAAAGCAAAAAATATGATTAGCACATAATTTTGCTATCCTTATAGGCTCACAAGAGCGTCACTATAACAAATACGCAGACGCAATTCAGCTCTTTTTTGAGTAAATAATGGGTTCGGCATCAAAGCACGTTCAGCCAAAAAATAATAAGCACACCGAAAGTGGTGAAAATTCCGGTCATCCCTATCATGTCCACACTTCATACTTTGTTCATAAGTGGTGCGCAAGTAACTTTATTAGTGAAGAAGACTACAGTAAATTTAAGAAATGTAGTGAATTTAAAAATCTTGGTAAATAATGGTCACCTGGCAAGTAACTCTTACGATGAATTTCGACGTGTCTGATTTTTATCTTGAATTATAACCATGAGCTGAAACAAAGGCTTGTAAATCACAATGTATGCAAAACATTGATTTACTATCTTTATTTACCGAACACACAGAGTATTTCTCCATGTTATATTGAACAAAAATAATTAATGCGCCTGGGAAAAGCGTTCGGTCCACGCAATTCGAACATAGCAGACGCCCCGAGTAATGTCCGTGGTGCCGAACATCCCCCAGCCTTCTACAGAGAACACTACCCCTACACTGAGCATAAATCAGTGTTTATGCGACCCGCTTGGACAAAAACTCATTTCGCGCCAAACCAGTTGGATTAGCGCGTTTTCTTGACCCTAGGGTGTGTTCGCAGGCATTACTCGCTCCCCGCATAGAGACCGTGCAGCTGTGAATCTGCTGCGTGTACGCAGTAACGTGACTGCAAACCTGACAAGAATTCATTGCGGATGTGACGTTTTTTATACCTTCTCGCTTTTGTTGAAGGAACTGATTAACCTACGTGGTGAACTGGAAATAAGATATGCAAGTGCTTAAATTCTTCTGGACAGTACCTGGAACGCAGATCACTTAGTGCCACATGACCTTTTCCATTATATTCAGATATATCTAAGAGTTCATTTTTTGTTTATTTTTCAGGAAGACACTATGCAATTAAAGAAGTTTAGGGGGTGATATTTATTAATTATATAACATTCACTCGAAAAACAAAATTTGATTCATGAACAAGAAAACATAACGTGACATGTTTAATCTGATTTACGCACTATTATTGTTAACATTAATAAATGAATAATAAAAATTACATTGCTTATACTAAAAATTCAGCGGAATATACTAGTATTTAAGCACTCATAAGGCGAATTTCTCCCACGCCAATAGTTTTATCGCTAGTAGACGTTACATTAAGCGATGTTTATTCAGTACGGTTGTCTTCCGGTTCATATAAATCGTATAATTTTTAGCTTTCTCGCCTCAATACGTAAACAGGAAAGTAAAAAAAAATTTAACGGGAATTCTTAATCTTGCGAGAAAATCAGCGATTATTAGACAAAAAAACTCGTACTTGTCAAGCCCTGGTATCGAAAAATAGGTTAAAATCTTGTTCATAGATTGTACTGTCCGATTTTAAATGTAGTGTTTTTCTGAAGTCAGAACGCGTGGAAGGACCAGGGGGACCACTGTTATCCAATCGGGAGCTTCGTTACCAACTAAAGTTTTTTGATATTGAAGCTGCCATATGAATGAATCTCCCGCCCCCCCCTCTCCGTCGGCCTCGTTGACCTTGAAGCACATGCATTAAATCGGACATAAGTAAAATTACTTACTTTAACGCATGCGTAGGTAAGAAGGTGTTTTTGGGCTTTTATACCAGGGTGGCTATGTCAGAGAAGTAGTGATGAACTTCACCAAAGATTAAGAATTGATATTGTACACTTATTTTCCTTGTCACGCACTGCAAGATTGTTGGCTTTAATCGTTGGGATTGTGGGGCTTTTTAAGTAGGGTTCTTAAATAAAGCCGTCTCAACCTCCAGGAAGTAGCTTGCCTCTGTGTGTGATTTGCTATGACAACCGTGACCTCACTCATACAACAGAAAGGATTTCATTGCCTGTTGCTGTCGTGCATGTGAGGAGAGCCAAACAAATATAATTCTTTATTCAGAATGAAATTTGCTATGCATCGCGCGTCTTGATGTTGCTTGTGTTTCAAATATGAATACTGTGTATGATGCAATGCATAGTGCAATATGCAGTAGTCTGTATTTTACTAGAAATTCGCCATTTCACGTTGGACATGACTAAGATAAAGGTGTTTAAGTTTGTAAAGGCAAAACACTAATAGAATTTTTCTAAATATGCTGGTAAGAAGAAAAGAATTATTGACAAAAAATTACATCAGTTTCATTATAGTTTAAAGGAAAATCTCCTTAGATGGTGTTTCTCGCCACTTCTATCGAAATTTTGTTGTCATGCTTTTTTCGCAAAAAAATTAAAAGAAAACGTTGGAAACAGAAGGATATGCCCTTTCTTTGAGTATAACTTGATGTTCAATAACGCGCGCCCAGCATATAAATTGAATAATGAGGTTAATTTGGACTACATAACGTGATTTGTACAATCCAAATTTCCACGTCTCATTTTTATATTCAGATAGAAGTTACGAAGGATACCACAGGTAGCAGATACTAGGATACACAGGTGCCTCTACATTTTCAAAATATTGTAATGAGAAGAAACAGTCTTCTGTCTAGTTAATAAGGAAACAGATAAACGAAAATATGGCAGACAGCTTCCAATTTTGATAGGACTGAAAGGCTCGCAATCTCTGGTGAAATTATACAGTGATTTTTGTGAAATTAATCTGCACCTGATAATCATGCTACTTGTATGCGTAACTATTATTCAAAATCTCGTTTTTTTTCCGCATATTACGAAGTCAACTGTAAAACATGCGTCCTAATATGCAACTTTCACTACAGAGTTTAAATTTTTACTCTAGCATACTTTTGTGTAAAATGCTATTTCTTCATAGACTAGAGTGATACGAATAATCCATCTATGTTAATTTTTATTTAATATACATCCATGGAAAACATCGAAAACAAATTTGCCCCAGTGTTATGTTAACTATCGAAACAAAATAAAACCGAAGAACCTTTATACTAAATACGGTATTTTATATCGAATGCTTTGTGGTTCAGTAATCGAATAATAACCATTAGCTAAGTGTATTGAAACTGAAAATGATTAAAGAGCGGGAGATAGTATCTGTGATTAAATAAGTCTGAACAATTAGTTGTATATAGATTAAAGATGATATATGGTGAATACATACACAAATAATTGCCGTGTGCAGGGTACATACCAAATCAAATAAAAAAAAATATTAAACTTAAAATTTCAGTGTATTATGGATCGCTAGATACAAACATGTTTTCAAAAATTCAAAAGCTTAACATGTCGATTGTTTCACTTCACATCTGCAAACACAAGTGCAGCCAAGCAGGTATAGTGCAGAAAAAACCGCCGTCTGCAACCACAACAAAAATTGAACAAAAATCATTGTCCACTCATGCAGAATTTGCTGTTTAATTAAACATTGCTGACAAAATAACCTTGGGGTGTACTGGGGCGCATCGCAAGCACCAATTAATTCACCCGCGTTGACTGCCCACCGCCGAAACATTGCCTTAATGTGCGACACATATTAAATTAGTGGCTAAAACGAGGCACTCCCAGCGTACAAGAATGTGACTCGTGGCATCACTTTTCGCCGAGTGGAAATACAAACGAAAATATAAAAACGTACCGAAGTTCGTATTTGTGATGGAATTTTATTTTGAACAACTATGCAAAATGGATGATATTCTACGACTTACTTTTTCATTTAAGGCAATAATGCAACTAACGATAATATTCTAATACCGTGCAGACGGTATAAAAAAACTTTATATTTTAAAGCGATTCAAAACATTTAAAATCATAACGCCGATTTGTATTTCAAGGAGTTAATTTTTATTACCACAGGCAATTACATTAACGGGAGTTAAGAAAGAAAAAATTGGAAATATAATATCTTCAATTTACTATAAAAATTAAATTGTTTTTAAGTTGAAGGAGCTTTGAGAGAAAATGCTACAAAAAAGTCTGAGTTTTCATGTACAATATTGTAAGTCTTACGGGTTTGTGCTTAATGTTAAACAACAAACAACAATCTCACGGATTACCCGTAGTAACGTGTTTAGTATAATAACAGTAAAAATAGCTTTTTTGATAGACATACCAAGAATATCAATGCGTTTCTATTCATGATGCAACGCTCGTAAATAGCAAATATTATAAGACGACGGCTTTCATTTCAGGAAGCCTTTCTATCACATGAGGACAGCTGTATCGCCAGCAGTGACCGCAAACTGCGTCATGAAGCATTCAATCTGATACGTGCGTGTATAACATAATAAAATATTTCAATTATTAACAAAATGCGAAAACTTTTTTTGTGTGAATATTATTTTTGGAAAATGTTTTCCAATTCCTGAATATCTAACAAAACCATAGACACCTGTCACATGGCCGGAGTCTGCATGTTTTTATTCCATTTCTTGCGTATCGGAAATAAAATATAAAATAAGCAATGTATATGTTTAAGTGAATGAAATATGTTAAGTAATTAATTAATACTAGATATTAAACAAGCGGCAACATGAATTGAGTGGCGCAGTAGTATGAATTTCAGCGCGCGCAAAACCGCCGCGTTAATCCATTCATAATATCTGACGAAATGTAGGCATTTGCAATATTAATGTTCAAATGGTATACGCTCATAACCATTGCACTGGAAGATGACTTGGACTCAGTATGAGTCCGCGCATTATACGATATGTTTCGAATGCTTTATTTCAATGTAGTGTAACGTACCAATTTCATAAAAGTACATGACTCTGGTTTTTCTGAATTCAAAATTTACATCTCTTAGAGAAAGAAAAGCATTATTATCAAACCACTTTTCTTCGTTTACATTTGTATCAAGTGTCTTAAGGTATCTGACGGTTCCTAAATTGGATATATGGTATAAGTTTTAGGTGTATAATTACAGCCTGCATCATTCCCGCACTTTTAAAACAGCTGCAGTTTAGTTTTGTCATTAAAATCGCGAATTGATTAATTCCAAGAAACCTTTCAAAGTGTTTGCAATGGAAAAACAACATACTTTAGATGCTCATCCATAAAACCAGTCTAGTGAGTAAATTCTTGCCAACACAATAGCCTTTTATTGCAATTGTGTAAGCATTTACGAAAATAAATAAAATTTGTAAGCAGATTAATGAAATCTAAAATAATTACGCCTATATTTTAACATTTTACATAATGTGATACCGATGAAGATAGTGCAAAGTCTAATGTGGGTACCGGAGTGAATGAGTGAAGGTTGAGAGTTCGCCAATTTAATATTAGGATGGGAATTTGTCACCGTGTAATCAAACACCGAAGATCAATAATACACTATAGCGCAACTCAATAATCCAATAATACCTTATTTCTTCCTCTCTCTATACTATAGTTAGAAAGCATGAAAAGTAGTTGGAATCATGCTCAAGAATACAATCGTAAATATTTGACGTAAAATACACGTTTCAAAAAAATGCCAACTTTTAATTGAATTTGAATGTGTACTGTAACAACCACATAAGATCGTTTATAAGACCAGCTATTAACATAACAAAAGTTATGTTTGGTATTAATGTAGCTTCTCAACAATTAAATAAAATAAACATATTGCACAACAAATTTATTCATAGAATAGTGCTGTGAGCAAAGTCCCTTTCACCAAGCACGATGCCGCGAAAACACTTCCCAGAAAATCTCTTGTGCATTTGTTCGATCAAAACGACGTTTTCTGCCTTCACGAGGCTTGTATCTAAATCCCTACCCATGGCCTAATTCCCTCAATTCTTCCGATGGGCGTACTGCAACCGGGAACGCGTGGAGAGACATTATGCCGAGTTGCTACTGGAGGTCCTCTTGCACAAACATCATCGACTTGTCGTCGTAACAAAATAAGCGAGTTCCGCTACCCTTTACCGTTACAGTTACGTCGGCACGAGACGCAGGCCGAACTGTCACAACAATCGTGCGTGGGACTGCCAACCCCTACCGCTCGGTCGAACCGCGCCCAGCAGGAGGCAGCCATTCGCCGGAGACGCAGAACCACGGCCACCTTCCGGTCAACAGGACGCACTCGAGCAGCAGGCCAGGACGACGCTCGACGGCTTCGCCGTCACATTCACGCGCTACCAGACGAGCCGCCGAGCGCGTCCCACAAAAGCACAGCGCATCGGCGATACCATCTCCGCCCTCTTGCGCACGGCGCTATATCATGGCGCCAGTGAGGAGGCTAAGTTCGGATCTTCCTCGCGCTTGGACTCGGGTGTCTCCAACGGACAACCAGCTATCCAAGCGTGATCCAAGTGGAGGCGCGTGCTCCTCACAATCATGCCCCCCGTTCGGACGACATGTCCGACGGGATCAGGCTCGTGCGCGAGAGGTGAGGTGCCATATCATCGCCATCCGCATGGCTGGCGCCGATGCGGCGCACACGCGCGGAATGTGATACCTTTGGTATCACAGTTCATCATCCTCCTCCCCCGCCACGCGCCCCGGCCCTTCTGCGCCCGCCAGCGACCGCCCCGCAGGCCCTTAATCAAACGGGGCCGCACCCGTGCGCCACCGACGGAGCGGCGCTCCACACACCGTAACGGGAATCCTTCGCCAACGTCCTACGGTACAAGATGCGACACTTGCGGATGACGCCCGGCGCCTACAAAGCCGCCCTCACCGCACCATCCCAGCGCAACCCTCTTGGGTCGACGTACTCTCGATTTAGCGTAAATTTTGACCAGTTACAACCACCCGAGCCAGACCCCCAGAACCCCAGGACGTGCACTATTGACTGGGCCTCTGGCGGCCCAGCGTAATCGAACAACTCAAGCCCTAACGCAATCGACGCCTACTGACAGACCAGCCCACCGAACAGCCCCACCGGACCAGTTTACAAACGGTTCCATGGCACCCTCCCTTCGTGCACCGTCGCGCCCCCTTGCCGCACCATGCCCCTATCGTGTTCACCACGTGCGCATCCATTTCCCCTATCGTGCTACGCCCACGTTGGCCGCACTCCCTTTTTAAGACGGCAGTACCCACTTTACCACCACCACCGCTCCTCTCGCCATCCGCCCGACCACGTGCGCGCCTGCATAATTCTCACCGACCCCGCGCGCGACGCTCCCCTGGTGCTCTCTCCTAATCTCCTTGCGCCCGTGGACACTTACGACCGACTTCACGCCCGATTCTGTGCGACATACCAGTGACGGCCAAGTGCATTCGGGGGGGGCCCTTTGCTATTTTTTTTTTGCGAACATCAAGAGATTAGAAGTGACATAGGACTCATCGGACATCCCACCATAGCAGACCAAATAATAATGTATAAGCGAGCTGAAGCTGCGCTCATTTGCCTCTTGTACTCTTTAGTTTTATAGATCCTAGACATTAAGGTGGTGTATGCTGTATTGCGGACAACTCGGCGTAGTAGCCAATCGACGCCGCCCGAGTCTGACGCACACTAACCAGATTCCCTGGTTAATATATGAATATCCAACACTGATCGTTTTCTGGTTTTGTCGATTTCACAATAGTTTAACTTGGATTGGTACATAGGACTAATCAAAGCGACCTCTGGTCGCGCCTGGCCTCGGCGATCACGCTACCCCTGGCCAATTCAGGAGCCCGCCGTTGCGCGTTCACCTCCAAACGACGGTTCCAGCAACGGCCGTAGCGGATCACTTAGTCGAGCAGAAAAGACGCAGCCGAACGTCACAACATATAATCTAGATGATATGTATATATCTCTTTCGGTATCGGGACCCCAAAACGTGTTTTCTGTTGAAATCTCATATATGTGTTCTATAGTGTCGCGTCTGCAGCATATCTATTAATCTGCTCTGCTAACTAATTATATTACTCCGTATATACGATACCATATACGGTAGTATGATAGTGAAAGACAAGAACCGGCGCTGGTGCCGTTGAGAGACCATACAATGCACTTTTGTACTCTAAAATCGCGATCCTGGCGAGCTGAAATTTGTAAATATCTGCGTAGAATACTCCGTTGCGATGTTCACGGGATATTCAAATATATTCATTTGAGGAACTTTTACATGAATATTGTGTGTGCTGCTTCTGTTCCGAAACATTATGAAGTATGGGTTAATGAGTGATTTGTTGTTCGTTGTATTTGTTTGCGTGCTGAATAAAGAAGCGGCATTATTTAATATTAGCATAGTATGCTATATTCAGCTTAAAAACTCTCTACATTGCAAATCTGTTATATTTTTAACACCGAGAAGTTTTTCGTTTAGAAAATAAAATTTGAGCATTCTACGCAACCAATTCCGTATGTTTGCATTAAATTCAAGAGGTCGGCGATAAGTCACAGATGGTTTATCATTAGCGTTTTATCCTATTTATTACGAAACAAATAAAAAGTTCAATATCTTAAAATTATTTCAATGAACTTCTTTTCTTGGCGTTCTGATTGCAGGCTGCTACACGTACTCAAAGCATACGATTGTTCCCGTATTAGAGCTACACAGCAAGATTCATGAAATGGACATACAGCTTCAACTTCAAAATCAGGTGTGAATAGCAAGATTTGCTTCTACAGTTCACTACAAAATGCATATACAGATAAGCATAGATATAAAAACATTTAATCACATTTTCGGTATATATGTTTAAACTCTTTGATGACAGTGAGTAGCTGAAAGTTGAGTTGTCGCACAATCACTTCACATTAACAATGTGATAGACTGCAGAAAGAGTAAAGAAGGATACGCGGTAAAGTCCAAAAACAGTGAATACTGGAATGTTTCCATTTTCCCGCATTGTGTGTACGACAACTAGCTCTACTTCATGTTCTTATCTACAATGTGAGCGTTATTAATGTACAAATCGTAAGGTTCAGGAAGCTTTCATATCTCAAATAACAATAACATCTTCTCTACAAACCGTCGAATTAAGTGAAAGCCAATATAATTTCTATTCCAGATGCATTTAATCACTATTTACGTATTTGCGAATTTTTACAAAAATGAAAATAATAAATTTGTTCAAGTTTGGATACTCTCCCTCAAGTTGAATCAACTCGTAAGAAAAGACAATTGAGATATGTAGCTTCGGTTGCTTTGAACGCAAGTTTGTTAGAGAGAGACTAGCTCGAGTTCGTAAGAAATGAATGCAAGAATGTAGGTCGAGATATTTTAAGTGATATTATGATTAAAATACCCAAATAGCATCTTTAAGTGACAATCAAGTTGGCGATACCTTGTTGAAAGTGTTTAAAAAACATCAATCAGTGGTTCTAAAACTCGGAACACGATATCCGTGGAAGCGGAGGAGGTTATAGTTTGCGGATTGATGGTGGTAACCTGAATTCGCGTACCGTATATTTTCTTTGTGTTTGAACTTGAAGTGTTTTATGTCAAATTACTTCAAAAGAGAGGCGAGAGTACAGCGATTTTGAGGAAGTGAAAAACAGCGGCAGATGAACTTATTGGAGATGGCAACTATATACGGGCATGTACGCGTGCAAACACTGTTGCAGGACTTAGGCCCATTACATTTGTAACAGGTATGCAGAATATTGCTATCTGCCCATAAAAAATGTCAAAACTAATGGCGCGCTCTATATTGCTGACAACCAATCTTTGAATTTTACAATGCATTTAAGAGAAGTTCTAATCTTTGGAGATAGATATTGAACTGAGTTTTGGAGGCAGAATAAACAACATATAGGTAATGTTCTTACAATAATAAAATGTAAAAAATTACAAGTGAAAAATACTTTTGATTCCATGATGAACTAATGTGACATTTGAGGAAATATACATCCCGTACATATGCCATTTCCGACGGGCATGCTTGCTGCTCGAATTTTTGAAGATATGTCTGAACTTTCGAAGCCAATTATCAATTATAATTAATTTTTAAGGTTAGCCTGATTTCTGCATTACTTTAATTAATGGTCTTTAAATGAAGACACTCACTGTTTTAAAAATATGAGTAATTATTGTCTAATGGCATTAAGAGTAGAAAAAGTTTTGGTTTGTTATGCATTTCCTTTAGTTTTTTTGTTTGAATTATTGTGATTCATGCTGCAACAGAGGCAATAAGTATTATATGTTGGAGGCGGATTTTGATGACCTAAAACGTCGCCAAAAATTATCAATAAAAGCTCTTAAATGTTTTTAAATGCCCCAAAAGCAAAGTAAAATGACGTAAAAAATTTGATGAAAACCTGTTCAGATGAATAATTCAAGCTGATAGACATGTAATCGAGAGGCTTCTTCTTTTCGTTCAAGTGAACTCAGTTTGCAAACGTTTTGATTTCGACTTTTCTTTACACGGAAATCTATTTTTAGGGATCGCGAAATCGCCAGAACCGACAGTGGGGATGATCCTGAAGACTTTCCATCATGCTCAGGAATTCTTTGGAGAATATTTGTTGCATCTCGTAAGTATGATATGAATCAATAAAAATAAAATTAAAATCTATGAAATCAGTGAAAAATGCTTAAAAGGCGGAAAAGGTAAAAAAATAACTTATCAGTCAAAATAAAAAAAAATACATATTATATCATATAAAATGGGACGCTTCTTTTTGTCACAACACAAAAGTAATACTTAACTAAAAGGAACTGTTTTAAGTGAAAAGAAAATATGACATTTCTTTAAAATCTGCCATATAATAATTGATGAGATGTATCGAAAGGTGATCCTACTTGGTCGTACAGAAAACAATGGTTCTCCCCCTCCCAGTACCTTTGCACCACTGTGTTGCGATGCGAAGAGGCTCCGCCCCTGTGCTCAGGGAATTCATCTTATCGTCCTCCTCGCATCCTGCGATGGAGGATTGCGGCTGCGGGGAAAGCGGGAGTGTCTGAGATGAGGGTGAAAACGGCGACGACAAAGGATACGATGCCTGAGAATAAGAGGGATTCGGGAGAGATGCTGGCGAAGGAACACACTAGTCTGAGAATAGTTATTTTTGGACAAAATTAATTTTGCCTTGCAAACTCAATAATTTGTTCCAGGTTCTCGGTTCCTTGACGAAAAATCGTGATTTCTTAGACATTTTTGTTGAATTTTTTCAACACATGTTCGAAACTTTGCGCGTTTTGTAATGTTTGTTTAATCATAAAATTAATGATTTATTTTCCTCTTTTTCGCAAACTTCGCAGTCTTTGACTGTTGAGTTATATAGATGGTTTATAATATATTATTAAATACTAATATACTATTAAAATCACGAATAGAAAAATGTGAATGATCTTCTATAACGTACAGACAAACCTGCATTTCATTAGAAAAATTAGTTCTATATCCGTTTGAACTCAAAATATCTGTATAAGAAAATTATTTTTAGGGCGTCTGCGCAACATTCGTAGAAGGGATGATGATTCACAATTTGATTCACTGATACACGAAAACTTAGAATAATGGCCACAGAAGGTACGAACATATTTTGCCCACGTAATCTTATCTCAGTTCAGTGTGCAGTTGAGGCGAACGGTGGATAGGGTTAAGGCGGTAAACGAGGCCCGCAAGCGGGAAGGGAATCATTGGGGCGGGACGAAGCGAAAGGGTTGGGGAAGGGAGGTGCAAGGGCAAGGCGGGGGTGGTGCG
>BOPP01000030.1:2170767-2185354 GCA_017312745.1 Gryllus bimaculatus
ACGAGGGCGAGGCAGCCCTGTGCTGACAGCTCCATCTCTTGGCAATTTGCTCCGCTGAGCGCAGTCGTCGCATCCAACGCGTTCGCGCGCTTTCTGTGGTCGAGCGGCGCGCGGGAGGAGAGAGGGCGGAGGAAGGACGGGGAGAGCGATATTTTCCAGACAGCGGGCGGCGGCGGCGGTGGCGTTTTCTAGCGAGATTGCTCTCTTTCGTCGGCGACAACGCAGACGCGCCCGGCCCGCCCCATCCGGGCTTCGCATGCTCTCACTTCCGCGTCTTCCTTTGTCCCCTTTCGAAGAATATTGCACCTCCATCCCCTTTCACTCCAATATCTTCAGAAAGGATTTACCAAAAACGCTTAAACGAATCATGTAGAAGACTGAGAATGGATTTTCAGCATATGAGATACATTTTTCTTTGAAATATTTTTAGCGCATTTGCATTGGTAACTTAAAATCGTGGAGTATTATTGAAGGTATATGGATAAGTTTTTTTCTGCTATGGTCGCTTTTCCTAACTTGAATGCGCGAGAAAAACGTAAAAGTGAAAATAAAGCATCTTTTCAGGATTAAAATGTCATATGCTAAGTGATTACTGCTCTCTCCAACGAATATTGAGGATACATTATCGGGGTCAATCGTATGTGTTAGTGCAGAAATGAACATTCGTGTTAATTTTTAATCTTACTACATACTTGTGTGCACTCGAAAACGTCATACCAACTACGATGTAGAACAATTAGTTGATGTTTCATCCCTCAGGGTGACGTTGCGCCGCTGCTGAAGCGCAGCAACTTGCCGAGTACTGCGGTAATGAGGCTAGTCGCTGGAAACTGTTCCGGCGCGCCTCGCGCACAAGCGGCGAGCGCGCACGCTGGCTGCCGGCTGAGTTTGGAGTTAGCTCGAGTTGACCTAACGCGATGTAAATGTCGCTATGGCGCTTGTTACCGCTTTTCACCCGGTGGAGTTGGCGCTGAATTTCCGAGAATGCTCGCCGCTGTGTCTGAGACACAAGAACCTTTATTTCTATGGGAAACAATACGAAATTGCATGTATTTTAAATGAATACAAATCGATTATATAGTATTTGACGTGCTTTTATTACATAAAAACGTGGAAAAATATTTATGAAGAGAATGTAATTTTTTAATGAATAATATTTTATGATTCATTAGTGAACCCGGCAATGCTTCGATTTTGCGGTGTACTACAAGACACTCACTTACCGGTCACGAGATTGTTAATCACGTTTTACGCTATCCTGTGCAAAAATTCTAATAGATGAAAGACTTTCTTACAAGTATAGATCTGTTCTCTGTCCTGGTTTGCACATGGTTGTCAAGTACACATTTGTTAGAAAGTTCTCTCTCAAAATTGGGCATGCGTTCGCTATAACACTATCTTGGTGAAATTTGATTTACGTGTCAGGTACAAGTAATAATTCCGATCGATGATTTGATGTTACGTGCAATTAGTATATTTCTCATTATAAACTTAAACAATTAAAAAGTGAAATTAAAATAAATTGTGCGTGATAGAATCTTTCTTATTTTAGAAATGAATTCAGCACATCTCACTTAGTTAAAATCACATATTTTTATTTAAAGGACAGAAAAAAGGTTAAATTTGTTGCATAGTGTAACTGCTGATGAACCAATGAAAATTGAGGATGCTTTTGACATGAAAAATAGATGACGTTCCGCGTAGAAACGAAGAGGGACGATATGAGCTTGTGTTCGTTCACAGGCGTCAAATGCTTAAGAAAATAATTCATTGATCTCGGGACCTGAGGCCAATCATCAGGCACGCCGACCAAAATAATAGCTAAGATGATGGGAGAGGATGAACAGTGAAATAATTCCTCACAGGTTATTGAGGTCAGGGAGAGCCGGGTCTCGGCGGAGTACGGATACGGATGCTACGAGAAACAATTAGTATTTCAATTAAATCGTAAGTGCGGTTACGGTGGAGAATGGAAGGCAACTTCCAGCTATAGTGGCTTCATGAACAAAAGGTAAGAAAATAACAATACGACACGTAGGAAGATCAAGTCTTGTGACAGTTTTTTGTGAACATTTTAAAGACCAATCTCAATCTTCAGTACGGGGGAACCCAAAAAATTTCATACTCATGCATCGTTGCAGATTCAGAGTTAACCGCGAAAATGCGGTCATGTAACATCTTTATACATATATTTCATTCTGTTCTAACAAGAAATTGAAAGAAAAATGTGGATCCATTTCTGAAAAAAATTTGAAAAATTCCGCATAATGTACCCTATAAATTCAGAGAATTATATTTGCAATCGGATCAATTCGAGTCGGACCAGATCGGACGTGGTATATTCATTCTGAAAAAAAACCAACACTCTTTGGGTATCAGTGGGCCTCAAGACGGGATCCAATTTTTTACTCCAGTTATATTGTGTCCGGGCGACAGCTACAGAAACAGTATTAGTTAAGAGAAATGTTATCCAGTTTAATGGCAGGCTGATGAGGGGGTGATTGGATTTTTTCAAGAAATAACAGAAAGGAGTAAGGTGATAAAAGAGCTAGCGGCAGAAACCGGCAAGGAAAGGGGGTAAATAGGATCCATGAGAGCCAGAATGTTTCAAGAAGGGTGACAGAAGGAAATGTACAATTACTTAATTAAGGCAAACATCCTAATTAATGCAAGCAGATCCTAATTAATGCAAGCAGATCCTAATTAATGCAAACAGATCCTAATTAATGCAAACAGATCCTAATTAATGCAAACAGATCCTAATTAATGCAAACAGTAAATTTTTAACATGTCTCTAATGACATTACAGTAGTTGTGAGTCGAAAAAAAGATTTTTTCGTTCAGTTGTTCTTTTGTCCTCTTTCGGGCGAATGTGCGACATGGGATCTTTTCGCGGATTCTCCGAGTCGGCATCGGAAACTCTTTCGCCCCAAGCAAAGTGTCCCCGTTGCCTTTGGCCGGCGCTGCCGCCCTGCCTGCGGCTCGCCCCTCGCCGCCCCTTGCCGAGCGGCAGGCCAACGAAGTTACCCCGGTTACGCGCCTCGATCCGGAGTAGCCCAGGGCGCTGTTGGCCGAGAAAAGCGCGCCCGTCGCCTCTTCTCCTTCAGCTGGCCTCTTTTGAGCCATGACAAGCGGAATTTCACGAACAGTTGTAACTTACGGACGAGTCTCGTGCGGGGGTCTATTTACATTGTAAAAAGTAGATCGCGTTCTACTTCAACCTGGAGGAATGTCTTCGACAGTATAATAGTTATTTGTTGAATATATATATATATATATATATATATATATATATATATATATATACACACATATATGCAGGATAATAATTAGCTAAAATATGTACCTTGTAAACAGAGTGGAGTTTTATTCACGGCAATTCAAGCCTACTACTACCACTGCTTCACTATTTACACCACTTACTTCAATTACAATATATCTTTCTTATAAATTTTCGATCTGTACTCATGCGTATCTAAATTTCTTCCAACCATCTTACCACTCATTATATCTAGCGGTCCTTAGCCGCCCCCACGCGCCAAGGGTGGGAAGCACGGCATGTTCAAATTAAAGAAAATATATTTTCTCATATAAGTCGTGGCAGCAACTTTTCGATATTCTTGATTAGTAAAGAACTTGTGGTGTGTGCATACTACACCAAAATATTTTTTCAAAAACTTTTTTTATGGTATCCACAATGAAATCGGCCACTTAAATATTCTGGAGATCCGCTCGTTTGGAGGTTACGCTATTCACTCTCATGGACAATGATGAAATAACGGGCCATCGGCACACTTCTCCGCCTACGTTCGCGAGTGCCTGTGTAAGACATATGGCGGACATGTATTGGCAGAGGTAATCGTGTTGTATTCGGCACGTTTGACACCGAGAGTTTGTCCGTTGATGTCATGATCGAGTCAATGATGTCATATCCCGTCTATTTAAAACTCTAGTGAGGAAGGAGGAGGAACTAGGGACTAGAATTTCAGTCACAGCCAATTGCATTCAGACTTACACTTCAAGAAGGTGCTTCGAGAGTCATCATTGTTTCCCCCTCAATATGACCTAGAAATTAACATTTATTCGGAATATTCTTGTGTACTTCGAGTCAATAGAACGTAATTTTCCCTCGGTCATCAACAAAAAAAAAAATTCATGGACGATGGAATTTGCTGGGGGCGATGTAGGGTAGGTGGTCAAACATGTCCCAGCCGAATTTTTGCAGATCTGTTGCAAGCTGAGACGTGAATGTGTGCACCTTATACTCTGAATTCCCACCAAAGATTTCCATATTTTCTTACACAACAAGAAATTCCTGACCAGTCACAGTAAAGAGACCGGCGTAACACAGACTCAGAGATGCAGGTACATATCCTAGGCAGCAGACTTCAACAACACAGGTGCACAAATCACACGGTAAGACAAATGTCAATTCTGAAGGCGATTATGTTAAAAAATAATGTAACATGTATCTATTACAATAACGGTTTTCCTTTGAACCGTTTACTTTTTGTTGATGACCTAGAAAAACTTTCGGGATTTACATCCGAACGAGAGAGATAAATCGTTGGCTTCCGACAGAAATTCTCGCAAAAAAATAACATATTTTTGATATAAATACTGTTCGAAGTATAAAATGTTACTAAATCTTCCTAGTGCCAATTCCATTTGTATTAAGTAGAAATAGAATAAGATGGGTAAAAATGAGTAGATCGAAAATAGTAAATCTAACACCTGAACGAGAAAATAAATAAGAAAAACTGTAAGACGATAGAAGATATAATTTAAGTTACTACATTGAGAGTTATATGATATTTTGACTCTGATAAATTTATAAAAAAAGTAAACACAGTAAGCAAACACAGGAATTATTGCATAAATAATGATTAACATGTAAGGAATATTGATACTTGTCATGTGGAAGCCCAGTTGTAGTAGCTCCTTTGTAAATTCTTCAAAATACCTTTAACATAAAATCATATATAATATCCATTACATCGCAATGTATAAATATCAAAAACATTATACCTCTTCTAAGCCTAACTTAATATGACAGATTTCCGTAAGGCAAACGCACAAAAATGAAGTTCAATCTTGTTCACTACGAGAAAACAGCAGGCGACCTGTATATCTTAGCGTAAACTGTGTCTTGTGGATAAATTCATTTGAAGAGTTTATGCAGAAAAATAAGAGAAGAATAAATTATCAAATTCACAAACACACATACACAAAAGATAAATCTTGAAGTGAGCGTGAACATCATTATTACGTAACTCTTTTTGTCCGGTTTGACAAATTATTATAAAGAAAATGTTTAATTAAATAATTTCAATAGGTATTATGCATTAATTTGTTGAATAAAAGCAGGAACAACGTAACTAATAAGCAGAATACCCACAATTCACAATAATAACAAAACTAATTTCTACATAATTCTTTCGTTTGAGCGAAACCACGGTAATGAATGGGGAAACCTCTTGCTGTTTGTAGGTGAAGATACTGTAATATTCTTGTGGAGGAACAGAAAAGATGTTGCAGCAGTTGTTCTACTTTATTAACTTGTATTAAGGGGTAAGGAAACGCGGAACTGATGAAATAAAATATCTTCAAATTTCACAGGCTTTTCCATTCAACTTGGGTCTTCGAACGCAACTCTTGTATAAGCAAAAATGTGTTAAAACTGTGTCGTATAGAGGAGAAATGCAACCTACACAGGTTCTCTTCGAGGTGGATGTGCCTTCGATTGTTACAGTATCACGCGCAGCTTTTGTATTGACTCTTCATGCACATACCGCAAAGTAATATGCGCTATTGGAGGTGCTAAGTACGCTCAATCGCCGTCATTACCGAAAATCTCTTCTCGCGATCCGTTAATAATGAAACTCCAGCACAAACGTCTAACGCAGCTTCATTACAATTTGGTTCTTTTTTATGACACATGTTATGTGGGTATATCAAAAAACTAAATATCTGACCAGGCAGCAAAGATGGTCACAAGGAAACCAGAGTTGGACTTCCTTACAGTTCCCTCTACAGTTGATTCGAAGCACTTTATCAGATGTTCTGTTCGCAAGGTATGGAAGACGGTGACAGAACTCGGTTTTTAAGCTCACGAGAATAAAGGGGGGACTCGTGGTGCTAGGCGTGAGGAAATAAATTCTTCCGCGCCTTCGAATCAGTCGCTGCTATTTGTCTCACAAGCCTCTTCTCCGAAGCGACCCACCCCCTAATTACGCTTGCTACAGATCTTAGAGTGGAGCATGCTCTTGTCCACTGTGGTGAGGTCAGAGACAGTGTCCAAAGACTGACCGTGCTACCACTCTAGGCGAGATAGTTGGCAATGACAAATCTTCTCATTGTGAACTCTTCAGCTTTCTGACAGAGAATATATACTGTTGTTTTTTACGCATATTTCCTTTGTTTTTTTTTTAAGATTTTTGGTTTAGCACTGTGACAGTGCATACATGTTCTTACGACCGTTCTTACAACGATAATATAACTGTAAGCGACCTTCAATCTTTATCATCAGTCAATGCAACGAAATTAATGACACAACTGTGATTATAAGAATTTGAATCTCTCGGTAACCTTCCTCGCTCATCCTGTGAAAAACGTTTCTTAGAAACCCAATATTTGTGGCTTACATTAATGGATTACATGGTCCGATTGAATTACAATAGCTTACATTAATCTCTGGATACAGGAAAATTATTCGTTTTATAGCTTCTTCCTAGTCCACAGTGATATGTCTCGATCGACCACCAAACTCGCGGTTAATAGCTGCATTGCCAACCATTCCTATTTTGTCATTAAGTCTTAAAATTGAATTTAATGCACCATCTGTGAGTTACCTCAGAGAATATTCCCAACTTTCAGCAACAGCGTTACAATGACATTCGTCGAGAGTAAGATCAGTATCACAATTTTCATTTATGATGAAGCCGTGAAACACCTTGAATAATCATATTTTGTGATGGTTTCCAATTCGACTGGACATTCGGAGGCAAAGTGTTACGATAAACTAAATGAAATAAGAAAGCTTAGTTCAATTCAACACATCTGAAACGTTTTGCTTATTTTTCAAGATGATATTCCACAAAAACTGGCAAGTACATTCATAATGTAACATACTATGCATACATATACACAAGTATAAGATTTTATTTGGGGTGTTCTTTCAGATAATACAAGATTTTTACGAACCTTGAAGAGTAACCTATACCTCCGTACTAAGCAACTGAGGAGTTTACAGTGGTCTCCCGGGCAATGGACGGCTCGATCACCCAAGTGTGGCTCCACTCTGGAGTCATATTGACCTGTCACCCCGTGGAAGAATGTTACCTTGGCATGATAAATGACCTTTTTTTCTTTCATTGATCGTTATTAAAAAAGCTTGTCTTTCCTTTCTGTGGGTAACAAGGAAGTAAACGGGACATATTGATGTTGAAGTGTAGCTTCAAGTGATTTATATTCAAACAGTTTTTGTCAGACTATTTTCAAAGATCTAAGTGCCAGAATGTACCAAAATGAATGTACAGAATGAAGGAACAACGATTTTTTGTAAATATGGCATAAATAAGTATATTAGTTTATTTGTCTTCAAAAGTCGTAAAAATTAACCGTGAAAAGAAATTTGATACCAAAAATTCGTGTCTGAAATATACATTGTTTAGTCAATTTTTTGCTGACTGCAATTGAATAATTCATTCGTATTCCACACAAATGTTGATACTGATCGGAAAGAGCAATTCCATTTTTTAAAAAGCTGTTACCACATTGAAAAACGAAGAAAAATATGGAATTTATTATCTATACCATTATACAAATTCCACTATATGAGATTAAGTAAAAGTAGAATGAAACATTTTTAATCCGTATTGAAAGGTAGCAACATTATTCACCCTGGCGTCTTCTCTACTTTGCCGATGATGTTTCCAGCTCGCCGTTGCCGAGATGCGCTCATATTTTTAGTCCACTCGTGTCGACTGCCTCTACGGTTAAGTGAGCCGTAAAGATAAGACTCCATACTTCCTCTGTATGCGCTCCAGAGGTTTTTCGCTTGAGGGGCGAACGAATGACAGTTTATGTCCGCATCAGGCTCGAAGGTGAAAGTAGACGCCTCGTACAATGCAAGCCTATGCACTAAATATGCAACGTAAATAAGATCGTTGGTCTCGGAGCTATTTTAGTTACCACGAGACTCACATATGTACATAAAATATTTATTACAAACGTAAAGTACTCGACCTCCAAACTGATTTACTGTAACATTTTTTTTTCTTGACGTTAACCTCATGAGATAAACGTGAATTAAGTGTAGATGACAGTTTTATTTGTCCTGATTAAATAGTATTTAATCGACATTCGCACATAATTGTGGTTATAAATCAAAATCGTATGAGATGGAATTTTAAGCTTGCCAGTTCCTGAAAATATGTAAATTCTATTTTCATTTAAATAAAAAACACTCATTTATATTTTTTGCCTCTTTTTCTCGAAAAAGGGGCAAAAATACAAAAATATTTGGTACGCTCCGATGTCAATTTTTTAACTGGGAAACGCCATAGAAATTGTTATGAAAAATAATGCTCTTATTAGTTTATGTATCGTACGGCATAATAAAAAGCAAATGGAATTAAGAGAGTCTAGAAAAGTACAACAGTATGTTTTGAGATGGCTAGTTTGTTTCACTTCTTTTCGTAGGTATTCTTATAATAGCGTCAATAGATTTTCCTTTGTCCAGCAGGGTGGTGTATGGAGACGGAGAGTCATCGTATTTGCGCACTAGGCCGGCTACCTTTTACAGTACACACACTACCCCTTCCTTCGCTTGCGTTGAAATGCCGCTGATTGCGTACAGCGTTCAACCTAATTTTGCGTTGAATAATTGAATCGATTGTCAACAACTCATGTACGCACTTGAAGATGTGACTATTACCTAAATTTTGCGACTAAATATTTCTGTGACCAAGATTGACGTAGGTTGCAAATGTAGTTACAAGGGGAGCAGTCAAGAGGAGACGCATATGAAATTGATACGTTTATGAGAGCCATTGTTTAGTACGCTTATAACACCTGATTGTCGACAAAACCCTCCAGAGATATTTTTCAACAAAACCATATTCCTAAACAATTGTTAAACACGGTAAGGAATTCCTTCATCTGAACTCGTCTTGAATAATTCCGTGCTTTTGTTCCCACGTTCGCAAGAGAAACAAATGCAAATTCTGAATGGAAATATTTCTACTCCGCTGAGAAATTAATACAATTATTTACATATTACATAATTCATTCGGGTGTTCTCTACGTAATTGAAGAGACCCATACAAAACGATTTGAATGGCTCTCCACGTCTGAGCTACTATAAGGCGCCGGAGTGTCCCATATAGAAATAATTTTATTCAGGCATTCCATATAAGTTATGAAATAGACCTAATTGATTTCATTAGTTCAAAAATTATTTGTATCCTGAAACTGCACCTATTTTGTACGAAACATGTTCAATATATTGAAATTAAGTAATTAAATCGTGAAATGTGTTTTTATTCTGTGATGTTAAACTTATTAATAGCATTTGTATTTATGCCAGGATATATTTTATCATTCGAGGAATCCAAGGGACCTTTTAAAAGAGGCAAGCAAATAAATCCTTGACGAGGCGTTAGCGTTTGTAGCGAGTCAATTAACCAGCCGAGCGATTAAAATCACTTAATATTGCGTGAATAATACATTTTTGTTTAATTCCATTTCTTAATAATTTAAAATAAAATATTTTGGTCCCTGTATTAAAAGTAGCGTTATTGGTTGTCATATTGGGTGATTGATAATGCGTGCTAAATAAACAAAGAGAGGGAAATGGACAATTATTACTTACAATGCCAGTGAAAGCTCGTTTTTAACTGACTGAAAATGTGAATGAAAACATTCCTTTTGAAATACAGAAGAAAGCTCAACAAGCTACGGAAAGAGCTATTCCTTTTAAATATTCAAACCTTATAAAAAGTATTATTGCTTGTTTCGTGAATGGAAACAAATTACGGGTGTACGAGAATCGACAGAAGATATCTTTCAACGAAAAAGATAAATCACTTCAACCAAGCACTTCGTGATCATACTATTATTGATTAAGACAAAAATTAAAAAAATCGAAAGTGTAGACGTTGGAAGATAAGTTAGCTACTACTGGATTGCTCATTTGACTTATAAAATACATCTGACTTGAGTTTTCCTTACCTATAGATATCATTTGCTGTTTGTGATCCGATTCGTTGACCCGCGCGGAACCAGGGAATATACAGACAGAACATACAGAACGAACTTTTTTGTTTCTTTGCGTAGTTTCCTTCTTTGTTCAGAAGTTTTTTTTGGATGAAGTTTTATAGGTGCGATGAAAAATGTTAATGGGATTTTTTTGCGGATTTGCGAAAAGAAACAAAATTAAATATAATTAGGTGGTGCCAGGACAAAGAGTTATTTGTGAGAGGTGCCGTGGGGAAATGCAATTAAGAGGAAAGGATACGTGATGGTTACGAGTGAATATGCAAAAAGTACCGTGCAAATGAAGAATATTGTATACGACGAGAGTGTCAGTAAGAAAAAACCTCTGATTTAACGAGTGCTGGCGTGAAATATGGCAAGTGTTGTTGACAACGTATAGATGATGGAAGCTAAAAATGAATATATTATGGGTGATGCAAGTATTCCTAGCTCCTCTGTAATTGACTGGAAGAGTTTCTACTAGTGACTAGAAATTTGTGTGAAAGCTGTGGTTAAAAAAATCGTGAAAATAGGAAATTTTATATTTGACGAAATAGACAAACATAAATGTGGCAAAAGATAGTACAGTAAGGTTTTACCAACTTTTCGACTTCAGCTTAACTTAATATTTTTTGACTTCTTTGGTCTGTACTCTCTTGATTGTGATTTTAAAAATTCAGTAAATAAATGAGTAGAATTGCAGTTTGTGATCCTATTCGTTCACGCACGCTGTCGATTCCGAGAATGAGTCACTCGCTATGCGGCCACTATGTGCGCGGCCCACGCACCACTTTCCAGCGGAATTGTGACTATTCACTACGCGTGTCCAAGTTGAGGGCGAGGCTCGAGCCTTCGGCCCTTGCATTAGCATAAAACATCCTTGAGTCTGTCCAACCCATAATTACCAATGCATTTTATGCGAATACCTTAAAATCATTTAGCACGTATATTGCCATTATGTGTAGTAAGAAATCATCCATTTCTTTTTCTTCCATTTGGCCCGCTACATTTTATCCTCACATGTACTCGCATAAATATTAAAAAACTGTTCGGAAGTTGCGTGGCACGGCAGTTTCCTCTTATTAGCACTCCATATACCTTCAATAGTTTGTGTGAGAATCCGTTTGTGGATCTTCCAACTGTGTGGAGTGGTTCACAGTCAAAGTTTGTACGATTGACTTACATAAAAAAGAGTAATCAAAAAACACACTACTAACCATTTTTATCTTCAAAACAAATTATACTGACAACACTGTCCAATAATGTATCCCTTTTTAACAAATTATGTTTTTGCTGTTATTGTAATGTCTCTGCAATAATTACATAGATGATTATTAAAACACTTTAGTTGACCCTTAGATTACGGTGTCACGATTCTTGTGGTTACTTCTGCGATTCATTATTTCTTCTGAATCATAAAAGGAACCAAAAGAACCCTGACACCATAATTTAAGGATTAACTAAGTAGATATACTAAAATCGCTTAATTGAGTTCTATTAAAGTATTACTATAGTAGTGGTAATTATATTAAAATAGTAGTAATAATATTAGTTGATTGGTAAAAGTGACGAAGTCTAAATATAAAAATGTAGGATAATAGTAGTTAATGCAATTAGTTTATAATGTTAAGATTTATTTCATGAGTACATGTTTTGAAAACGAGTGACGTTAGGAGCGAGTTTTCTAATTTGTACAAATGCAATAAAGCAACATTATAAACGAGTTGCATACGCTATTCATTTGTATGACAGCATCATAGACTTATAGGAGACACAAACTTAATTTTGATAGGCAACTTTCTTGTGACTTCTCGAGTTTTTGACATCTGTACGACAAAACTCCGGTCGGCTGTTTTATTTACCTCTACCTCCCCACGATTCTATCGCTGCAATTGGTTGAATGTGTGATGGCACAATCATTCGTGACGTATTAGATCTTAATGACATTTGTGACGTAAAGTGCCCGATTATGAACGATCTTTTGCTACAGAAAAGTTTGTTGGTATAAAAAACATTCAAGGTTAAATAATCCAAACAAAAATCATTGATTCAAATGAACCGATTCTTTTGAATCTGAGTCACTGTAATCTGAGGACATTTTTATTGCGGATTATTGCAGAGGTAGAGGACGATAGGTAGTTGCTAATGAAAGTAAAAATAATAGGGAAATAGTATTTCTTGACCACTAAGTTATTGGATGTAATTTATTAACAGACTGTTCTTGTGTTCGGATTTTGCGGAGCGTGCCTTCAGTAGGAGCTGGTATTATTGACATAGATGATAGAGGGAAATACTTCAGGGTGAATGTTCCAATCATGAACACAAATAAGATGCGCTCGTTTGTCATAATGAAAGAGGGAGAATTGAATGGATATAGTATCTTTAAAAAGGATTATGCTTTATGGCCGTCATATGTTGAGACGAAGTTTTTTTAACACATACTGTAGAGGTAATTCCACAATTCAGCATGCTGGTAAACACACTTTGTCAAATGCGTTTCACAACATTGCTAAATGGATCATCATTGAATATTTCAAAAGCTGCACTGAACACTTTACGACTCATGTCTGCAACAAAGCAATTGTGGAAGATGGTGGATGAATGTTAAATCTTAAGAGCCATTGCTGATGTGAATCTTCCAAATTCGCCGAGGGATGTCACGTAGTCGGGGTCACAAACATTTGATAATGCTAGGGACATTGAGAGGAAGGACAATAACGTCTACTGTCGCATCAAATTCAATAAATACGCACAATGAACAGTGGATAGATGACAGAATTATGTTTGATGGAGCCATTAGTAACTGTGCATTCCATATAGACGATGAAAAGGCTTGAATATGTTATTTCTCATCCACAATCTTTGCTTCTTGTTGTCAATATTTTGGACTTGTACTAGAAATGAACAAATATAACTTAAATAATATGCTAATGTTTTATAAGGTTATTCCTCTTCAGTTTCATTAAAATGAGACAGATTATTTACGATTTCTAAAATCTGAACACGAAAAATCACTTTGCTCATGGATACCATTTTAACACGCATGGATACTGCTTTTAACTGTCATGAAAATTGTTTAACCTTCTCGTTAATAAGAGGCTAAATGATTCACCAAAAGAAATTAAATAAAATATAATAAAATGCAACAAGAATATATACTATGATAGAGTAAAAAAAACATATCCTGGTTACTGTAAATTTGTAAAAAATTTGTAAATAACATGAAGATAGTAGCACAGTATATGAAAGTTTGTATTTTTCGCGAGTTTATAGATATTTAACGAAACCGTAAACACCTCTCTCATGACTAGAGACTTCATAGTTTTCAGTCAATGTGAGCATTGTGCTAGTAATATAGATCATCTTATGTCACCTGGCCCGTCTTGCTACTTCTCACCCTGCCAAGTTTGTTACCATCACAGTTTGCTTCCACTATCGTACTTCTGGGCAGCTGTAAAATGATGCATTGCTACGTACTCTAATGGAATGAATCAAAAGGCATTTACTAGGCAAATTTATCGGATTTCAGAAAATATTCACTTACGTCGGGGGATTAAATTACTTTTTCAAAATAATTTTTAAACCCGGAAAGATTGCAGAGTTATATTGTGCTCTAAGGAGTAGGAAATAGATAGAATCAATTTTTACGAAATCTGACAGACAGTAACGTTTCTCTTGTTTTACTCGCGTACAAAATTTCTTTAATATCAGAATAAAATGACAGATTTGTATGAAAAAGAAAACACTACCTTTCGGACTACGAAAGACACCAACGACAGTTCAGACGACACTTCGGACACTAACTTTCAGTGATTATCGCGATTCCAGTGATTAACCCAGATTGAAGAAAATTGTAAAAAAGGGAATTGGTTTTGTCATCAACTAAGTATGCATACCAGATTGTACAAAGACAGTTATATTGAAATCTCAGAGTGACACTATTTTATTTATTTAGTCGGAATCTGGAAAATGTAGAACGCTATCAATTGGAACTAGTGGAGCTACAACACCAAAACACTTTCTCTTCTCGCATATGTGAAGGTGCTCCACAAGTGTACTACTATTACTACTATACAAAGCGTGTATTTACGTTGAAATCTCGAAATCGATTTTCCGCAGCATTACATAACTTTCTTTGTGCTACGCATATTACTCCGTGTATTCGTACGTATACGAGAAAATAAAACTGTTACATATCTTTCAGTCAAATCCAAATGTCTACGAGGCATTTCTAGAATTTGCGTGAGGGCGTTGGATTTATCTTCTCTGTTCGGGGATGATTTCATGTACTTATTTCACGTGCGAATCTTTTGGTTAATTATTAAAAAGA
>BOPP01000030.1:2186846-2208771 GCA_017312745.1 Gryllus bimaculatus
TACTCATAATTTTTCTCGGTTAAAGTATAAGTCACTTATAAAAATGGCACAGGACTATTCTTTGTAAACTCGCAGAATTTTCAAAAATTGCAAAGTTAACATTGCAAAAGAACAATATTGAAAAGAGTTTTTTTAACCAATAAAATGGTCTTCCAAAATTAGTTTTGAAATAAGGCCAGCTAAACTTTTTATTAATATGAGAATTTTCGCGTAACTTATGCCAATCTTTGGAATTGCAAATTCAAATTTCCAAGTGCTTCTTTTTGCTGACCAGTTCTGACGAAAAATCAGGTCACAATACGACACGGCATTTTGAAATTCATTGAAGTCATCTAATTCTTGGGCGATAATGTTTTTGGCTGTTTAAGAATGCAGTTTTGGATAGTTGAATTGGTGTTAATATAATAGCATTAAAATAATCGGTTTTCGCCTCATGCACCAACTACATTATGAATTTTTCAAATATGGTTGCGATTTGTTAATACGGACATACGTTGCATTATTATATGTACTGTTACCAATGGCGAGAAAGAACCTACCATTTTAGCACCACTAGTTTAGTAGTGATCAGAGGGCCCTAGAGAACTGGAGACGTTATCTGTGGTGGTTAAGGGCGTGCGAGAACGTTTTCGTGATTCATTTTAGATCAACGTTTATAGATTCAGAGTGGACCTTAAACAATTTTAATCGTCTCCCTCTGTAACATTGATAAATATTTTATTTATGAAATACCAGAGTGTGGCATAGGGATATAGTCAGTAGTTACCTGATACTCGCAAACAAATCATTCTCAATATTTAACTATTGAAATACAAAACTGTTTTCATTACTTCATAATGTGTTTATCGACAATTTCCAATTCACACTTACCAGGAGCCACGTCTGGCCCTTCGCAGGGTTTTTTTGCCTCTCATACTTCTCGCACAATTGCAAACATTCAGGACAACGAACGAAGGCTATGGCTGTGTTCGGCTGTGGGTGACTGTGTACTCAACGAAGTACTTGTGCCCGAGTTACGAATATACGCTGAGCTACATTTAGATTAAAACATGAAGTCCGTTGACACTTGGGCAGCTGTGATGCCATCCAATTGCGAACTCAATGGTAGTGACGTCACCATAGTTTCGTTCAAGCTCCCGACTGGATGTCTGTTACAAGCGTTCACCAAATTCGAAGTTTTAATCGAAGTGTACTACGGGCAGCTTGATTTCACGAAGTCTGACCTGACCTGGCCTTTTCTGAATCTTAGAGTTCGTTCCTGGCGAAATATTGCGAAATCAAGCCAACAGCGCACACGCGTAACCAACTCATTTTATTATATATGACTAGCCTGTTGTTAAAACGAAAGTCGCTGTAATAGGTGACAGGAAAGAATGAATCGCTAGAAGTGCGGAAAGATTTCCGCTAAAAGTGCGATCAAGGAGCCTTTCGTACTTACGTTAACTTCATTGGGAGAGCAATTGTATTTCGTAGATGTATGGAGATTGATAATTAGAATTTGATATGAAAAAAATAATGAGCCCCTTTCAGCTGACATTCCATTGAGGTTATCGTGATATCTCCCCCGAAAATTGCTTCATAAATCCATATTTTGAGACTTTTCGGTCTGAAAGTTGAGAAATTACTGTTACTTCGTGTTTGGCTCTAATTCGTATTTCCTCAAGAGTGGTATAACAATACAATTTTTTTATAAAAGGAAATTTGGTTTAACCAAAAGGCAAAAATCTCCGAAGATTCAGTAATATTCCCAACTACATAATTTAAGCTATTACGTTCTACTGGAAGTTAAAACTAAAAGTACCTACACAAATATTACATTAAAAGGCGAGAGGAAAAATTTCATCCAGTTTCAGTGGTTGAGAACAAAATCCGGGTTGTCTGGGTAGTATAAAAAATAAACAAACTGTCGTAGCTTCCATTATCTCCTTCGTTTTTAAAACGAATGTCTATGGGTCAGGATGGTGTAGGAACAGGGGACAAAATTTTAAATCAGTTCATGGCAAAGCTAAAACTTGAATAATTTAGTTAAACATACATAACGGAAATTTAATGACCCCAAACAAAAATTATGGACCTTGTTTCATTCAAAGCTGTACGGATTGCTATTAAGACAACGAGAAAGTTGAACATAACATTAATTGTTAAGCATTTAATTTTTTTTATAATTTTTTAACAAAACTAGAGATACGTTTTAGAGATAACGAGACTGATAGTTTCACAATAAAATAAATTATCTAAAAATACTTGACTTTTATCCGCATCAAGGACATCTCTTAAAATATCTTATTTTCAGAAGTGTCTTGCAAGAATCTATGATTTTATTAGTTGCCTAACGGAATAATAATAATAATAATAATAATAATAATAATAATAATAATAATAATAATAATTTAATCTGCTTTGGAGCTTACCTAGAAAAAGTCACGCTACGATAAGGATATAATAGTCGCAACTACACCAAATACGAACAACAATGTATGGAACGCATTAAAAGTTTTCGTTCGATTACTAGGAACGTATTTTTTAATATTAATAGACAAGATGCTCTATAAAGAAGAATTCCTTAGCTAATCCGTATGATATTAAAAAATTATCTACAATATAAGTTTTTATGTCAAAGTGACCGAAAGAAACGTTCTAAATTTTTGTCCAAAGAAATACTTTATGTATGAGTGGCTGTGGCGTGTATCTCATAAGCGCATCTCTCACATTGACAAAGTCGTATCTCTTATGCGTTGAATGCCGATTTATATACACCAAAAACAAGAAAATGTGCTAAAAAAGTTGGAAAATATATACTTAACCGAAAACGATGCGCAGAATTACGTTCGTCTTTTACTTTACTCCGAAGGCTACTTTAATCCTTAAATATAAATGATAAATAAAATCCCTAATACAAAAATTGCCGGGTAACTTTTCAAATTTATTGTGCAATTTCCAAGGTAGATCTTATGCTTAGAAAATGATACTTTGACCACATGAATTTAGAGGACAATGCTTATTGCAGCATTGTCCTCTAAATTCAAAAAAATCCTAAAAATTCCTTTGCTGTTCAGGTGCGCCATTCACTTTGTGAAACTGCTCTTTTCTTTTTTACAGTTCCTTAACTTAGATTTTGAATTCGATTTTCTTACTTTTCACGTTACGTATCTCCATAAAGATCCTGTTGAAAGAGGTCGCTAAAGAATTCAATTTTACTGTAGTAGTCAGTTCGAGATCATGTGTTTGGAGTTTTATGGTTATCAAAGGCAAGATAAATGACAGTTCGCTTTGCATTTCAACTTCATAAATGCTGTATTTTTTGCTGAAATAGCGTAAGTCACATAAATCTGAATTTAATAAAGGAAGTTTCTTAATGTCTTTAAGGTGCAGCCAGTAACAAAAGTCCAGAATTGAGTTATGTTTCCATCTACTTAAGTAGGAGAGACCCTGACGTAAGAGAACTTTCTAGATTTACTTGTGGAAAATTTTGTTATCGTCGGAGGTTTGAGGAACTCTCTGAAGAAATAAAATTATTGACTTCAGCGTGCAATGAGCGTATATTTTTGTCTGCCCAATACAATAATATTGGTGCCCAAGGAAGGTAATGCAAGTAAAAATCGTCAACTTTTAGATAAATAAGGAAATATATTTATAAAATAGTATATTTTTATTTGTACAAATGTAAAAAAATAGTTCCCCAGACCACCCAGTACATCACTTTGTCATTCACCGCAAAATAAATGGCCGGGCACAGTTAAAAACAGTTCTACAAAATGGCATTTTTATGTCGCTTTCGGTGTTTATCGATAACGAACGCTTGACTGTGGGATGGAGAACCTGCAGGGTACTTCTTGCCTTTACCTGAAAGAATCTAAGGCAATACAGTGCGCGATCCAGAAACAGGTCGTTGGGCACTGGCAGAAGGGAGCGGGTCTCGGCCCAGTTCTTGGGGCGGCTTTTTTCACGGAGGCGATCGGCAGTCGCGCAGTCATGTCAGGATACTGAGAGTCAGATGAAATATACCACGCAATTCAAACCCAAAACACACCCAGTAGA
The DNA here is from genome assembly GCA_017312745.1 of Gryllus bimaculatus. NCBI lineage: Eukaryota > Metazoa > Arthropoda > Insecta > Orthoptera > Gryllidae > Gryllus > Gryllus bimaculatus. The sequence continues at coordinate 2,190,885 of BOPP01000030.1, forward strand.
AAGTGATCTTGAGATTTAAATTGTAGTGAAGAAAAGAAAAAACAACTATTTAAAGTAAAAAACATATTTAACGTTCAAACGGGTTTAAATATGCCAATACATTATCGTAAAGTGAAGGCGAGGCTCCCAAGGGTTGGCGATGCCATGTGAAGAACTGCTATTTGGCTCTCAATCGTCACAATAAATGCTGAAATATGCACCATAAGTGATTCCAAGCAACAAGAAATGAATTGGTATTCTTTATACAAATATTTATGTTTAAAGGGAAAAAGGAAATATGAAAAATACGCAATCTATTTGCGACTCTCACACACCCATTCAATTTTAAATTTTATGTGACAGCCTCCACGTGAGCTAATGTTGGAACAAAAAAATACCTATATATTAAAATACAAATTTTATTATCAATGGAAAATGGAAATATTTTGTGAGATTCATAAATGTGGTTAACAAATATGCCTTTGTAGGCTTCCGAGGCCGGAGTCGGCGACCTGGAGTAGCAGTATGGCTCTGAAGCAGGCCACAGCAAAATGGCCGAAACGTCAGCACAATTGACCGAGACGCGGCTCATCCCGGATAGCCAAGAATGATGTGGTTAACAAACATTTTCGTGAGAAAGTTACCTCCATTATTTCGTTACTTCCCTAACCGGATGTGGTGATTGTCTTCATTTCAGTTCGGAGCTGTTAGTTTTCATCTGCAAGTCGGGGTGTTTGACACAAATGCGTCTTTGGGCAAGTCTGCCATCGGTTGGCGATGCCGTGGGAAGAACAGCGATTTTGTTGAATCCATTAGGCGATATTTAAAGTATTTTTTATGAAACATTGTTGTTTATGGTACAAAGGTTTGTTATAAACTTTACTTAGGAGTAGATTGCAACTGATGAGGGAGTAAAACTATTAGACGTGAGTCTGTAAGACCCCAAGAATGCCCATATACCATGACCATATACCACTTCGTTCAATATTGCATAATATATTACAAATTAAAATTTTTACGAAAGGGGGTTAATTGAGTCCGCAAATACCCATGACAAAAGTCATGGGATAGTACTATGCAAGTATACAGATTGTGGTAGAATCGAATACGAAAGGTTTTATTTGTACTGAAGTAATTAATGTGAACATGTTTCCGACATGATCATTTCCGACGACTTCGAATGCGGAATTGGAGTCGAAGATAGATACATTCAATTTTGGAAATCGTTCAGGAATTTATTATTACAAGATCCATAGTGTTAAGAATGTGCCGAAAATACCTGATCTCAGGCATAACCTTCCATTCTTTTCCTTATGATTTTTTTCTAATTGCAGTTACCTTTATCTTCGATGTTCAAAATGACAACACTGTGACTGAGGACCTTCGCTTAATGACCGAAAGCGGAGGCGTTTGCGTAGAGTTGTCAGTGCTAACAGAGAAGCAACACTACGTGAATTAAACGCAGATATCAATGTATGACGTACGACGAACGTATCCGTTAGGTCAGTACGGCGACATTTGCTTTAATGATCTATGGCAGCAGAATAGACTTAAGTGCCTTTGCTACCAGCACGACATCGCCTGCAGCGACTCTCCTTGGAGCGTGACCATATCGATTGAAAGTCGATTGAAAAACCGTTACTTGATCAGATGAATCCCTATTTCAGTTGATAAGAGCTGGTGGTAGGGTTCAAGTGTGACGCAGACTCCACGAATCCATGGACCCAAAGTTGTCAACAAAGCACTGCGCAACCTGGTGGTGGCTCCATAATCGTGTGGGCTGTTTTTTCATGAAATACACTGGATCCTTTGGTCCAACTGAAACGATCATTGACTGAAAATGATAATGTTCGGCTACATGGAGACCATTTGCAGCCAATCAAGTTTTATAGAAAATGCGACATGTCATCGGGTCACAATATTGTTCTTGGATCGAAGAAAATCCTGGATAATTCGAGCCATTGATTTGACCATCCCGATCACCCGACATTTAATCACATCGAACATTTATTGGGCAAAATCGAGAGGTCAGTTCGTGCACTGGCAAGGCTTTCGCCATTATGGACGAGTTGTTAAGCTTCGTAGATTGTAAATTGCAGTGTTCGATTTTTGTAAATTGGACGAAGGAATAAAGATATTAAAGGGTCAATGTAGTACGTGATTAGTTTATTCGATTCGAAAAGCATAGTTTCCTAATGCAGTTAATGTAGGTGTGTATGCATCATCTGTAATGGTAGACAAAATAATGAATTTATATTGAGCTGAAGGAGAAAATGTTTACGGTTCCATAAATATCAATTTTAGTTTCTACGTCTCGGTACTTTTGAATCTAAAGGAAATAAATCCCATGTAATTTAATTGAACTTTCTTTCACAAGTTGCACATCGTCGTAAACATACTACATGACTAGATGGTAATGAGGCCTATCATAATGCGGTAGTAGTCAACACGTAATGGGTCTCATTACTTGCGTACTTTCTTTTCTTAAGTGTCATTTACACTATCTAAGGTCTTAATTTGAGTAAACAATTGTGTACTTTTTTTAAGAAAAATGGCGTAAAGAAAATAATAATGTTGACACAAAATTTCGCAAGAAATACTCATGTTTTTGTAGAATTAAACAAAACATTATTTTTAGATATATTTTTCATGAATACATCCCTTTAAGAAAAACGTTTATCTTCATAATTGTAGTTGTAGGAAGATAACATGTTTTTTTTCAATTTTCGAAAAATCAGGATTTTCAACCAACATGAAATCTGCACCAACTCTTAACCGTTCTTAACCTAGACTACCTAACAACAAAGTTTTATAAAAACATTTGAGCCGTTAAAAAATGTTTCGGCGTCTTCTTACAACTGCAATAATTGTTGTAGATAGACGCCGAAAAATTATTGTGAAAATACATTCGTTTTACTAATGAAATGTGTTCAACAAAAACACATCTTCAAATATGGTCATGTTGAATTTTTCGAAATTATTTTTGTGTAACTTGGTGTCTAACGTTGTTGCCCGCTCCGAATATCCTACTCTTCCTGAGAGTAATATGATGTGATTCCAGCCAATAGGATTCCAAGTAAGTTAGAATTTGCATATTATTTCACATTTTTTCCATATCTTACATTCGAGCATTTGTTTTACGTTTACAAATTAATCTTTTAGAAATTACTTAAAATCTATTTAAATTTCCTGCTTTGAGTTAAATGTGAGAACGAATAAATGATTTCGCTTTCATAAAAAGATGTGGGAATGAAGAGTAATGTGTGTAAAAACCGAGTACTTTTGTTGAATATAAAATATTTTATTTAATTCTATTTTTCTATTCATTTTCTTTGTAGTGGCATTAAGAATGATAATTTGCAAAATGTGTATTCCATACGAATTAGCGGTAATTTTAGGTTCTAAACCAATTGTAACTCCGCCCTGATAACAGAAAGCGATAATGACGGCCGCAGTTCGTTCACGTTAATATAAACTAATAATTTTATTTACTGTTACAATACGCATCTCGCATGGTCGGTACATTTATGTAGAACGTGAATTCACTGAATTCAATGGCAGAAAGTGTTTTCATTTAAACATCTGAATTAAAAAACGTTATTTTCAAGCGTCCTTGATTTAAGAATTTTTCAAGTGGTAGTTGAAGTGGAAGACAGCAATTGTCATGTAATATTACAGAGCCATTAACAATTAGTACGTGCTGTTGTAGCACCACTAATTTATGAGGAAACAAAGCCAAAATATTCTTACATTTAAGTTAATGAAATAATATAAATTTGATCAATAATAAGGGTACCATATGAATTATAAAGGGAACAGTTATAAAGAGCTCCTTTGTGAAAGAGTCGACAATCAATTCGTCTTGCATTAATTCGAGTATATAAACACTGGCACATCTCAATTGTTGTCGTAAAACTGTAATGAATAAAACAGCCCAAACATTGAGAATGACTGTATTTTGCGATGGAAGATTTCTTTAAAAAAAATGTATTTTTTCTGAAAATAGGCCAAGTAGTCTTCTAAAGCTTCCCAAAATAAAAAAGAGCAACTTGAAACTATCCTATTTTTTTTTTTGTTATTTTCAACTTTCATGTAAAATAATGGTATGGATATTCTTGCAACGTGAAATATTTAAGCGGTCTATGATCAATGTGGAAGAACAATGTGCATGAAGGATTTCAACACTTATTTTTCCAGGCTATACACAAATACTACTTATTAATTGAAATTGTCAATAACTATAGGAATTTTACCCAAAATGGCAGACAAAGACAACATAATACAATGTTGCACTTCTACAAGATTCTCGTGAAATTATAATGTAACTATACGTTTGCAATTTTTTCTCCTGCCAATTTACACGTTATTTTATGATCTTTTGCGTATATTTTGGCAAAACAGGCTAAGGGAAATTTACCCAACTCTCTTCACAGCACATGAAAAAAGGAGTTATAGTTATTTTCATATTTCAACTTATCTTTTCGTAAGAAATTTAATACTAAATTTTGAATTTTGGCCTAATTTGAGCAATATGAAGGTTTTGTGCCGAGACCGACCGAGAGCGGGAAAACAGTTCATGGGCTTAAACCTAAACCCATTTGAAAATAGAATTTGATTGGTACCGATGCTGTTCCTGCATCGAAACCAAACTCCTTTTCACTAAGCTATTGCCTCCTATTTTTTCAATACAATCTAATATATAAAGAAGGAAAGTTGTTAATGAAACGTATTTATTTGATAAAAAATGTATAAATGTCACTTCGTACTTTCACAATATCTAACAAAAATACAAACAATGCAATTGACGTTGGAAAAAAATTAATTAAGATTATTCAGTATTAGAAAGATATGTTCTTCGAACAATTCACACTTCCTTAAAAGTATTTGATGTTCCTTGACATCTTTTCGCTGTCCCTGATGGTCACAAAAATATTAGAAAATACGGGATCGGGCAAGTACATTTTTACTCGTTGTAATACTATTTAACTTTCCTGGATTTGTTATGAAGGATAAAAGGGGGGTTTTAGAGGTGCAAGGCGCCAGCTTGCTGGGCTGCAAAAATGGAAAAAATATTTGTATATTAAAAAGTATTGGATACTTTTCTGCGTTATTACGTTTCTTATGAAAATAAATTCCAAACCCTAAAATAATATTTTTCTCTTTGAATACTAAATACCATTTGTTATAGAAACAATTCTGTACACTTAGACTTCACTTAGGTGCATGTTGCTTCGGGAATATTGCTCAAATGTTGACGTGTGTGTGATGTTTAGGTTTTGAATATCTTAGCAAACATACTCCTTAAGTTTAAAATAAAACGGTGTATTATTTACAATATGAATTTACTGCTGAGCATTGATGTACAGTCTTTCAGATACTGCCAACATTTAAATCGTGCGTCTGGATTGTAATCGTTGGCGAGTGACTTGCGCTAATCTTTCTATAATTTTAAATTTTGTTGCTTTTATTAAACTAATTAACTTAGTATTGTAGGCTAGCGCGTTTTGAGTTTTGTTCAGGCTAATTTGCTTTAGTTAATTTAAAAAGTTTATTTGTGTTGTTCCATAGCACCCCTATCACCTCCGTACATACGTGCCAAAATTCCCGCATGATGAAATCCTAACTTTTCCCTATGCCTCTATTGCCATTCTAAAAGGGAAAATTGTTAACGAAATGTTTTTATTTGTTTAAAAATGTGCGCAGATAATCTTTTCCCCCCTACGTCACATACGGTTTTTACATTTTTTTACCGTATAAATCTAAAGAGATACTCAAAAGTATTTTATATTAAGTAACAATTTCAGCCTTCCTAATATTCCACAAATGCGAATAGCTGTTGGTATATTTGAGATTGATAAACATCATTTGACCGATATCCATGAAAGTTGGCACATCTAAATGTTTTTTTCATGGAGAAGGTTTTTATGCAGTTCACTTCGTTGTACGAGTAACTCTCCACTAGATGGTGGTGCAGCACAAGATGGCACTGCAGCTCCTCAACGTCTACTCTTATCAACCTATCGCCATGAAAATGTGAATACATATATATTTGAACACATTTGTCAACATTGTATACATATATATATTTGAACACACAGAACATATTTGGTTATAGATTCATTCGTTACTCTTTGATAACCCTCAGATAATAATTGAATCCTGGCTCAAATAAGCCATTGATTTCGCGTTAACCAGTTTGCTTTAATTTATCTAGTCAAAAATAGTAAAAACTATATGGCGGAAAACATCACTCGTCAATACGAGAAGATTCTAGGTGTCATTATTTAAAGTAATCAGATGCGTCCCGTCACAGGACGTCGCAGGAAGTGGCCGTTTTCAGCAGGTTTCACGCAGGAGACCATTTTGAACACTTGAAGAGCCCCTGTTACACGAGATGAAAGTTCGAATTTTTGGCTTATACGCCAACATGATAAACTATCCTAACACTTTAATTTAGATTTTTTTGTCTCTCCTTTCACATCGTTATATCAGTAGTTAGTTATATTAGTAGGCAATAATAGCCATAGGGAACGATATATAGTGTAATATTTAGGCTGTCTTTCTTGCAAAAAATGACCAATGACAAACAACTTTTTTTGAAAATTTTGAATAGGGTTTACACTATTTCCTTTTGTACTCATTAATAACTTAGTGTATTCTATTACCGGGTGGCATATTAGTAATCCTTACCTTCATTTGGAACCAGAAGAAAATAACGGTCCTTGATTGGTCGACAGAGGGCCGACGTGGCAGATTCAAATAAATTCACAAGTGAGTAAGGGGTAACCTTGATTATGTTTTGATATTGTATTTTCTTCGATCAACGAAAACAAAATACTCTAATGAAAAGTATGCCTAAACTTTGTTCTTTCCAAAATAGACCTTCATAAATCTTTGTGCCTCTTATTTGTATAACCAACTTTCTGACGCCTATAAGCATGGATTTGTATATGGGTTTTGTCCTATTAAATACAGTATTTGATTTTTTAAAGGAATCATATATTGGTGTTTTATTTTTATTTAGAGTTTAATAGAAATATTAGTAATTTTATTTTCTGCAGAGCATCTGCCTTCCATATATTTATTTTTTATGTTGCAGTATAAATTATAATATTAATTACATTTTATTTTTCCAAATGTTAATAAATGTGTTCTTTTGAATTTATAGGTATTTTATATCCAATTAAATTTGATATTTTGCATGTGAAATAAATGTTTTAACTGTAATTTACTTTCTCTATTTCATTATTTTGTTTATTTTATTGATTTCATTTTACTACTGGACATGTGACTTATTTTTACTGATGTAAAACCAATCGTATTTTATATTGATATATGATTAGAACATATTGCTTTTTTATTTTACCATTACCAACATTATTTTATTATTTTACTACTTTAATGTTGTTGTCATTTATTGTATTTAGGTATTGATAATGAGGTTGAACTCTTTTTACTTGTTTATATTTAGCATGCACTTATTTATCTAGTTCTGATTGTAAAACAAGTATTCTTGAATACTTCATTCTGCCTAAATCAGGTGTCACAACCTTTTTCTTGCATTGGTCCCTTTTAAAACAATGATTTGCTTTATCAACCTCATTGACTTTTTGTTCAAAAGAAAACCTAAAAAGTAAGCATAACATGCACATAAATAACTTGATGAAATTGGACAAAAAATAAGAAAAAAAATTGAAAAAATGGCTTGTTAGGTTTATGTTTCTTTCTTGTGATTACTATTATAATTATAAATTTGTGTAAGTATAAACTAGTAATGTTTTAAACCTTTATATAAAACAATTAACAATAATTTTTAGTAATCAATAGAATTTTGATTTCACCAGTCAGTTGCCAGTGCATATTTGGCTATTGACCCACCAGTCGATCCCTTGATCACTAATAACACCTCTCACATTCTCATATAAACCCTTGTATTATAGTTATTGATTTGTAAAATAAATTTAATAATAAACTTTAATTGTGATCACTGAATTATCACAATAATCCTGAGGTCTACCACTGTGGGGTGGTATATTGACAAAGCAAGACAAAGCTGTGTTGATTTTATAGTAGTAGATTAAACATCAAGTTACTAGTTTATTGCATCAGTTTAAATTGTGAGGTATCACCAGTGTTGGTCACCAGTGTTGTCATTCCTCATCAGGGATGACAACAGACTTCAAATATTACTTCAGTGGACATGGTTCATTAGTGGTGACAAAATTATTTGTAACTCAAGTGTTGTGATTGGATATTTTGCACCTGATGGTTTTAAATTGGTAATGTGTTTTTGCTCAGCCTGTGTATTTGATTTTTAGTGAGGAGGGAAAAATTCTGAATGAAACAATTTTTTGTTCCTATGCTATTTGATCTCCGTCCTCAAATTTTGAATGATAAGTGTAAGTTCTTTATTACACATGTGTATTATATTACTGCTAACAAAAATATTTTATATTTAATATATCCTTTAAAACCCATCTTTAATATATCCTTAAATAAATTAATAATCCGGCCTCCCTTGTTACAAGTAGACTTAGTCTTCTTCTACATTAAATATATGTAATTATTGTGTTGAAGAAATACCTATGTTTTTTGTATACATTGGTATTCCTTTTTTGCTGTATTATCTAATTTGACTTGATGAATTTAATTTAAACAACTGAAGTCTTTAATGAGTCGTAATAAATCAATTAGGCACAGATAAACATTACCAATGGAATAGAGACTTATGAAATATACAGTATTTAAAAGGCTACACTACAAAGTAATAAAATATTAAATTAAGTTATAACTATCTCTTATATTTATCAATATTGCCCAAAATAACTAAATTGAAGTAGCCTACTTGTTAAATAATTCTCCATATAAAGCAACACACATGTTCAATCTCATTTACAATTTTCTTTTTCTTTTTTTTGGGGGGGGGGAGGAAATTATTTTAGTTTAACACAATTGAACTTAAAAATATCATCATTTATAGATAATACCTTAATTAATTAATGTAATTAATACAATGTTCAGTAAAAAGAGAATTCAACAAAATAAAAATTAATATAGCCACAAATAATGAATATAAATATTTTTGAATCTTAAAAAAAGAATTATAAGTATTATTTTCTAGTAAATTTAAGTCTCGCTCCCACAACTATCAGATTGAATTTAAAATTTTGTATGTATACATTGGAGATTAATGGATTTCAAGTAGTATATAACTCTCAATTTTGTAATTGAAATGTTAAGTTCACTCCTATCTATATATACAGTGGTAATGAGTAAATTCTCTGATCCTTTTTAGAGCGTTTGATTTCGGGTTTCTAGCAATGAAAGTATTTATAGAGTAGTACACTCATATGTTTCATAAATCCAATTACATTAAAGTAATTTTTTTTTTTCATTACAGCAAAATATTTTCTTTGAGATACATTGAATATAAATAATTGATGTTCATCTTTTCATGAATTATGGTCAACAGTATACTATTAAAACTTAGCATTATTATAACAAAAGAATACAATGAAAATTGTACTTGTGTGTAGTTTGTGTGCAAAATCATTTAATTAATCTTTCAATTAATTTATTTTGGTCAATAATAAGAAATGTGTTGAACACATTACAAACTTAAATTAACATTTTTAACTTTTGCTTACAATATATTTCCTTACTTATTAGTACATTAGTGAAGTTCATAATTCCTCTCGGCATTTGAAATATTTACTTTATTTCTTTAGTATTTATAGCGCTGCCAACCTTTCAGGAATGTCTAATTTTCTTTATCACAGCTAATAGCAGATTTCATTTCTTTTATTACAGACTCATATTAATATAGTTAATACAGCAACATTTACAAAAACATAAATATTTCTTAAATACAATGATAAGCACACATATTTAAGAAATACACATACAAAAATGTAGATATTTCTTTAGTGATCATAAAATACACACCTGTAATAAAGTATTTATAAAAATCAGTCAACAAGAGAAAGAGAAAAAAAGCAACAGAACAAATGTTCCAAATAGAATTCTCCCCTGTAAAAATTAAATAACAACACAAGTGCAAAAAAGTGATCAAACAAATTACTGATAATAAAATGTATGTACAATGTCAACTCTGAAATACAAATAATTTGGCCCCACGAACGAAGAATTAATCAAATGAATTGTTAATTTTTTTTTGTAATTTGGTTAATTACATATTGGTGATGTTTCACGATATAACCTGATTCAATTCAAACGCCACAATTTCTTCAAAATAAACTAATAACTGGATATCACAGATGTCTAATCTAATACGGCGTACATCAAGAACATCAACTCAGCCGGATCATAACTTCAAGGTTTACCTACATATCACCTCGCGGTGATAGACGTATTAGAACTCTTATGGTAATTCCGCTATTAGAATTCAAGGTTATGGAGGACTTTTAAGGAAATGGCAAAGTGTTGATACATACTATTTTGATTTGCTGATCGAAGAAAATACAATATCGAAACAAACCAATGTCTGCACTCGCCCTACGCCCTTTATTTGAATCTGCCGCGCTTGGCCATTTACAGATGTAAACCAATCACGGAACGTAATTTTCTTTTGGTTCTAAACAAAGGCAAGGAATGCTAACATGACATCGGATCCTGTATGAGTAACGGAGTGAATCATCTGTGTCGAAAATAAGCTTTTAAAACAATTTCAAGTACACTTTGCCTTATAAACTACTTGGATATTCCGAATGACTGAACCGCAATAAGCGCTCAAACGTAGGATTGAAAAAAATGATTTCTAGGCTAAAATTTGCATTGTAGAATTATATAAACAGTCCTGAAACATGCAAATTGTTTGTTATTTACATAAGAAATGAATATATTTGTTCAAAAAGCAAAATTAACACAAATACAAAACTCAATTTACACAATTCGACAGCTTTTTTTTATTTCTGGGTTAATTTTTGTTTCTAAACAAATATATTCATTTCGTTTGTGTATCTTATTGTGCTAAACGATCTAATTTGATAATAAATTTCCGAGAATATAGCTTTTCTGATAATGTCATTTTATTTATTACAAATGTAAACATTTAATTATCATATCAATTGACATCTTAGGGGAACCTACAACGTTTTAGAAATTACTTCTTATGTAAAAAGAGGCTTGTCAAGCTTTGAAAGTATGTTTACTCTTTAGAAATTTCATTGACTATACAAGAAGAATCCTCCATTGTCCGGTTATTTATCTTTCAGTCGTCTATTACACAAGAAAAGGAATTGATACTATCGATATGTATATCTCGTTCTGATCTGGGGTATACTGCCTGAACCCACCCTACTCGTTGCCCCCGTTCTCGCTCTGACCTGCTCTGCTGACGATTAAAATAAAAACAAACATTCTTCGTTAGAAAATTCAAAATAAAATTTGAAAAACGTAGCCTTAGGTCATGCGCGACAGAATACTATATCTTTCAGTTGAAATTGCACCGAAATCTGTTCAGTCGTTCCAGAAAATCCGAAAATTGTAAAAACAATTGAATGTTTATATCGGAAAAATAAACGAATATCTAAATTTGAATCCTTATGAACCATATACCGTCTGTACTCCATTTACAACTAGGAAAACGTAACCCCTCACCAAAACAGAATCAAACAAAAATATTAAAAACATTTCCTTCATCCTCCTTGTCCTTTTTTTCATAAAGTTCACCTACAACACATCAATTTTATTTTTCATGTGATGAAATAACTACATTTTGTTTCTCCTTTATCTCCCAAATAAATTGTATATTTCTTCCAAAAGCATCAGAGACTGACACATGTCAATATTCTATAAAAACACGAATGAAATTTTAAAAAAATGCAGTTATTTTGAAATCACAGATGGACACATCTGTTTTATTATGGATATGAAAAACTTTAAACAAATGTACAAAATGTTTATTTTTTATCCATAATAATAGAACCATAATATTGTAGAAACTTGGTATTGTCAATGTTAAATACTATATTTACTTAATCGCTAATAACCTAGATGTTGATGTGACTTAAAATAAAATTAATTTAAAAAAATGTACATACATTTTGCATTAGGAACGTCACCGAATAAAGAAGGACAAATAAAACTGATTTGTATTAGCTAAATGTTTGAATGATCAATTGACATTACATTAATTTTTAAGGGGTAAGAATATTATAAATAAAAATAGAATATTTTAATAGAAGTAATGTTCTAATTCGTTGAAAGACCAAGAGGCAGTTATTTGCTGAGGAAACAATTGGCTGCTGGGAAGTTTGCGACTGTTGAAAGAATTGTTTTTGTTCAAACAACATTTAGGACTTCTCAGTTCTTTTGTTGCAAAGGAAATATGAAAGAGAGCTTCACAATGGATTGCATTGATTTGATCGTTAGGAGACCCAACAGAATTTCTACAAACAATTAAATAAATTAACTGAACCTCACAGCACGCTTATTTAACAATATTCATTCTCATTATTTAGCTGTAAATGTTTACGATTTTTCTTCCTAAATAAATAATGTAGTTAATCTTAAAATACCAAAGTCATATTTCTCTCGTTGCGAACTAGTAGTATTACATATTAAATACTCTCGAGTTTGAGAAATAAACGCATGAGGGAAAACAGTTGTGCCAACATTGTTGCTCAAAACTGAAAACAAAGCTGGATTATTGTAATAAAATTGCATACTATACAAAATCAGAAAAATATATAAAATATATTCCGAAGTTCACCACTATAAATATACATATTTTTTATTGGTTAATTTCAAGTCACTAGGCGGTTTCAGCGCTTGAAATGAGATTTTAAACTTGTAGTTAATTTCATTTTCCATGTTATCTTTTTCAATCGCGTTTCCGTAATCCTTTTTTTCGCTGTTCTACTCTTTTAATAATTACTTACTGTTAATAATTCAACTTTTTCATGTAATCAACGATTAATCAGAAGGTCACTTAAAAAACTGCTACATACCCTTTAAATACACCTTGGTTAAAATGCTTTTTGTGAAATTTAAGTTAGTAATGATATTAACACAATTTACGGTATGTAAATCTTTCTACATCATTCGCTACATATTTGGCACTAAGATGATCAATTTTGGCAACGCGTTTACTAATTCTCATTAGAAGTACGATCCAGAACTTTTCGCTCCACTGCTTATAATGAAAATGCATTAACTCACCCATATGTTGGTTGACGTATGCCGATTTTCTTAACGGAAATAAACTATTGCCGTGGGTTTCATTGTGTTGAGGATTACTTGTTACTGCGAATGATAAAATCTTACATCTGTCGTTTACTTTGGACGATGCTACAGCTGTAACAATAGCTACGAATGATACTATGAAGACTAACGATTTCACTTTTCCGCAACAATGAGGAATTGAACCTAATAACAATGGAAGAGCAAATCATTTATAACTACTCAAATATTATCTATGAAATTATTTATAATATTAATAAATAAAAATAAATGAAATGTCTTTCCAAAAACACTGAAAAAAGTCATAAAAACATTATTTTAAGCTTCGTCTATTGATATACATTAAAACAATTCACAATACTTGTTTTATAAGTAGTCAGCATCGTAATATTATAATTACGTTGTTAACTCATTAACTGCATAACTTTATCATTAAATACTTCACAATATGTTAACTTTTTTGTAAGTTTTTTTTACCTAAAGGTAAATAAATTAAAGGTTGATGGGACGTACTAAGGAAGTGTGTCATATTTTTTTACGAATCTATAACATTCATTCAGTCGATGAACATAATGATTGGACATTTTGTGTAAAGTAAATAAATATTGGGTTCAATAGCATTGAAATAAAATCAAATAATGCCTTCTGAAGGTAATGATAAAATAATGCTTATTACTAAATTTCATCACGGGTAAAATTACTATGTAATGTAACACCAGGACAATACGTAGACGTGAACAGGAAAAAATAAATAGCAATTTACAATATTCCTACGTGAATGTGTAAATACGTTGTAAGTACGTAAACGAATTGAAAATACTAAGAATCCATCTTTCAATACATATGTAAGAACTGACACAGTATTTGGAAAACGCGTTTATTTTAACTTTAATTCAGTGACACTAAGTAACAATTTTGATCTGGAATAACTCGAAGCGTAATAATGCCATTGGAACGAATTAAAAAACAATTAATACCAAAATGTGTAAACTCTAAAATACGTGAATTCAATTTTAACCCGGCGACGGGATCTTGAAAAATCCTGTCGTCAGGGGGAATGTTGTGTCTAATAGACCTGCTAGTTTCTAGAGCCTATTTAAAGCACTAATTAACTACACAAATATTTTATAATGTAGTAAAATAAGCAAATAAGTCATAGATTCAATATACAGCAGAAAATATATACCATTTAAAAAAATCTTAGACTAGTGAACAAAAACAAAATAAAAAGTGAACGCAGAGCAAAAACAGAAAATATAGCATTAAGGTAATAACGACAGTATTAACAAAATTAGTCTGCATGACTTCAACAATTATAATGGAAGGATTTTTCTCAGTAATGTTTTATATAATGATTTATAATGTTTTATGGATGCATTATTTTACAATAATTTTTTCGACCATTTTGTTTTTCTCAACTTTTCCGAGAAAGTGTTTTTGGCCTACTAAAATTTAAAATAATTTGCGTTTATTAATCTTAAATTATCGATTTTATTTATGAAAATTAGAAAGCAAATAAATGTATTAGAAAACGTTGCGGTTTAAGGTGAGATTCTTCCCAGAAAAATATCAAATTTTGTCTTTTAAGATTAAACTTTTCACTGGACTTTTCTGAACATTTTGATATATTTTTATTAAATAATTGTTTTTATGATTATTTTATTGAGTTTTGAATGTGTTTTTTATTGAGTTTTGAACGTTTCGGAACCTCCAAGGTTTCACATAAACATACACAGTTCTGAAACTATTCATTCTGGAAGGCTCTGGTTTTCGCAGTTTCATATCGTCTTGTTTATCTTTTTATTTGTGTTTATATACCGTTTTTTTGTTGTAATGTAAACAAGGGAGACAATATTGTAATCCCTAGAAACTATTTTCTTTAATCGCACTTTTTCTTTCGGTCGGGGAAAAAGTACGTTTTATGATGCAAAATAGGACCCACTGCCCAATTATACGTCAGTAATGTTTCACTGAACATTACCAACTATACTGAGGTGACAAAAGTGATGGAATACCTCCTTAAGTTGTGTGGGATCTCGTTTTACTCAGAGACGTGCATCAACTTGGTGTAGCATGCACTCAACAAATCGTTGGAAGTCTCCTGCATGAATGTTTTGAGCCATGCTGTACATATTTGCGTATGTTTTGCCGATGCAGGAGTTTGGGTACGAACTGACCTCTCAATTATGCTTCATAAATATAATCTAAGAGACCAATTCATTCGCTTGAATTGTCCAGAATCGCAAATAATAGTGGTCAGGTGACTTAGTGCATTGTCATCCATAAAAAATCATTCCTTTGGGAACAAGAAGTCCATGAATGACTGCAATTGGCCTCTAAGTAACTGAACTAACCATTGATGGTGCAATTGTAGTAATGATTGGTTTATTTGGGGCAGAGGACCCAGTCCATTCCATGCAAAAGCAACCCTCACCATCATTGATCCACCCTCAGTTTGAAGAGAGCCTTGTTGACAACTTGGTGTGTGACTTCGTGTGGTCTTCACCGAACTGGAACCCTGCCATCATCTCTTACCAACTGAAATCTGTACTCATCTGACAAATCCACGATTTTCCAAACGTGTAGGGTCCACTCTATATGGTCAAGAACCCAGGAATGGCGGTGTAGGCGATGTCGTGCTGTTAGCAAAGGCACTCAAGTCTGTCTCCTGCTGGCATAGCGAATTAAAGACAAATTTCACCGCACTCTTCTAATGCATACGTTAATTGTACGTCCCACATATGTATTTCTACGATTATTTCATGCCGTGTCACTTGTCTGTTAATACTGCTAAATCTTCGAGAACGTCTCTGCTCTCGATCATTGAGTGAAGGTGGTCGGTCACTGCGTTGTCGGTGGTGAGAGGTTATGCTTGAAATTACGTATTCTTGGTATACTCTTGTCACCGTGGATCTCGGAATACTGAATCTCTTGACGATTTCCGAAACGGAATGTCCCACGCGTCTAGCCCCAACTAACATCCCGCGTTCAAAATCTGTTATTTCTCTTCGTGTGGCTACAATCAAGTCAGAAACCTTTTCACATGAATCACTACAGTGTAAATGGAAACACTATCTTTTTATAACTTATGTACATAATACAACTGCTATTTGTACATTTGTGTATTGCTATCCCTTCTCTTAAAATATAGAAGTAAACCCTGAAAGTACCTTACTGCCGTGTGCGCTGATGCTCTATTTATTTTTATCCTTACACTTACTTTACGAATATTTATGAAGATAATTCTGTATTCCGAAATACATATAGTTTTGTCTCACACCAAAAATTTCATTTTTAGCTGAATTATTTACTTTACATCAAGTTTAGAACGTGACAGAGCATATTATTGGTAAACATATTGTAAAAACGAACTGCATTGTACAGAAGTTATATATCTTCTCTTTTCTCACGTTTCCCATCATGTTTTTACCTTGTTTGAGGATGAGATTTCCAACTAGTAAATGCTTCCTACTGATTCCGCGGGATGTTATCATTTGCAACGTAAATTCATAGCAGTTTTCAAGATTGATATGGTGAAACTAAAAATACCGTGCCGTTGCAAATAATAGTGCGGAAGAGTGCTTTTCTCCCTTTTTAGACAGAGCGTCAAAAAGTTGTCTCTTTTCGGAAGGCGCTGACGCCTCAAAAAAAATAATTTTTGTATGGTTTACTAATTCATTGATGTGTGTTTAACGGTCCTGAAACAATATACGTAACGGTATTGTTCACGGAGCTGTGAATACAAGAGGTGGCAAAACCAACCTCTGCCATGTTCCTCCAGTCCGCCATATTCGTGTATCCAAACTCCATCTGTTAAACAGCGATAGTAAATAGACCGTACCATTTTTCAAAAGAATTTTAATAATCACGGAATATTGAAGACTATAATAACTAAAACGGATTAGATTCATATCAAATTGTGGGGGTGACTAAAGTATTTCAGTGCGTGATAACCAAAATAATCTCAAACCTAAAACGTTATGAATACTTCACCACTAAATGTACTTCTTCTGCTTTGAGATTTATCACAAAATATCTCACAAAAAAGTATGCAATTAAATAAAAAATTTAACACTGCTGTTTACTCTGATGATATCTTCTTGTGATGTACAATTATTACGAAATAAGTGTTCTCTAAAATTGGTGTTGTATCAATATTGGAGTCTGGCTAGCATAGTAACTATGTGAAAAGAAAACACACATTGTCGTGCTGTACCGTTACTTTTTTTTACAATTTCCTTACGTAAACATTAAGTAGATCATCTGAAGGTAAATAGGCAGGGTAATAAAGTTTAGAGTTGTAGATAGGCCAGTAATACAATTGATGTCAACATCTGCAAAACTTTCGGTTTTATTGAAGACAACGTCAAAAATAATAATAGTTGCTTTTCCTTTTGAAGACATCTCCAGTCAATAATTATATTTCAGCACAATTCACTTCCCCTGTGTTTTTTTGTGATCTGTCCACCACTCGGCTCTACATTTTTGTTTTTTGAAAACTAAGGTATTTAAAAACAAAAAAAAAAATATTTCCTTTATTTCCTCGCGATTACAGGAGACTAGAAAAGGATGCTACTGGAATCAACATTTGTTTATTGCAGGGTGGGGATATTGATGGGTGGTATGGTGCTTATTTATTGAGGCTGTAAAGAGGTTATTTCGATAGAGTTATAGTGAAGATAGGTTATTTTATTTCAGGATGACG
>BOPP01000030.1:2208796-2229780 GCA_017312745.1 Gryllus bimaculatus
CTCTTTTGTCACCTCAGTGTAAAGCTGTTTTGAGTTTTAAAAAACAATGGTGTTTCTGCCATTATTTTCTTCCAGTAGTAATGATATCCTATTAAGCATCGCTAATTTGGAAAAAATAACTACGAAAGCAAAACTAGGCTGAAGTAGTAGGTTGTTTTAGACTGCCTTCGTTCCCAGTATGTATGGTTCTACTTCACCAGATGAAACACTTGCAATGTAGAGGAAGGCTTTCTTATCTTATCTGATGGATGACAATGATATTTACTGACTTTGACGATAACCGATTATTCTACGTAAAACATCTTCCGCCGAAGCTGTAATTTCTGTAAGTTATTGTGCGATGATTACACAACCATTTTATTGACCACATGGACTTAACGCTGGTTATGTGAACACAGCCTGGACAGCGTTTGATATTCCAGGAAGAAAATTGTTATCACCAAAGTGTCATTCCATGAGAAAAGACAATGTCGTGGTCGTAGAGAATGCAGTTACCAGAGCGTCATTTATCAGTCATAACAAATGAGTATCATGTAACCTGATGCTCGCGTGGAGTATGCAAGCCCTCCAACTATTTATTTAGAAAACTTAATATCTACGCTTAATCGTTAATGAACAAAATAAAATATTATATCTTACACATTCACAAAGAACGCGTAAACCATTCGTGAATGCCATTCCTGTGAGAAGTTATCATCATCAATATATACACGGTAGAAAATAGCAACGCAAAAATATAGTTATAATATATTAACAAATAGCGTGTCAATATGTTAGTTGACCTCGTGATTTGCTTTCTCGCTGTCCTGTTCTTGCTGACCTATTAACCCTCGAGAACGCGGGTCGGGTCGAGGTTTGCATGGATTTTCGCAAGGGCAGAAATACTCAGTTGGTTATGCGAGGGACTTGCATATAGTAGAAAATATCGCGGACTAAATACGAAGCGAAGTTACTGGCTATGGCATTCCATTATACTCAGATTCAATATTCATTTTAGCCGGAAAGCCTCAGGTAACGAATGATGTGTTCCGGTGAAATCGAGTGCGCTTAGGTTTATGACCATTCTTTATTGTTCTGGTGGTTGTTGACCAATCCTGGACGTTAAATATAGAAGTAAACACTGAAAGTACCTTACTGCGCGTGTGCGCTGATGCTCTATTTATTTTTATTCCTTACACTTACTTTACGAAATATTTATGAAGATAATTCTGTATTCCGAAAACAATATAGTTTTGTCTCACACCAAAAATTTCATTTTTAGCTGAATTATTTACTTTACATTCATCCAGCTTTAGAACGTCGACGAGACATATATTGGTAAAATAGTAAACGATTATGATGTACAAAGTATAAATACGTAGAACTCATTTGTTTACAGAAGTATATCGATTTTTGAGTTTATTTTGTTGAGGTGACTATTGTGGTGGACGAGTTACTTTTTTGCGAGGGGATTGATGCTGCGAATTTTTTGGGCTATGAGTTGCTGCTTTGCTAGGGAAGGTGAGGATATCAAGTGGATGCTTTTTACATTCCTGTATACGTACGTTTATACGGAGTAATATATCTAGTATAGGGAAAGTTGTGTAATGGTGAGGAAACCCAATATCGAGATTTCAACATAAATACACGTTTTAAAGGGGGGGCCATAGATTGCAGCTAGCAAGTTTGTAGCAAGCTCATACAGTTAGCCAAGACGAAAGGAACTAGAAAACCAATACGTGAAAGTCTGTGCAACTCTGTACCACCACTAGTTTCTATTGTGAGGAATTGATCTGTTGCGGAAGGAAAGGTGCGTTTTAAGGAAGAGGAGATTGGCTATTGCCTTTTGTATTATATGTTTTGCTGCTGCGTCAACTTCCGTCGTTAGTGGCGCCATGTAGTTTCTTTGGATTTCCAAGTAATATTGGTCTGGTTTTAGTTTAAAGATTAGCCTAGCTATTCTGTTGTCTGGTCATGTTAGTCTCAGATAGTTGGTCTGGAATGTCGTTGTCCAGGTCTCTAAGGAGAATGTCACCATTGGGTTGATATACGTGTTATACATTGTAGATGTATAGTTTGTCGCCTTCTTAATGTTTTTATGAATAAAAAGCGGCATCGTTGAGTTTATAAGGCGGTGTGTTTTTTTGGTGTATTCGATAACGTGTGTGGTCCACAGTAATTTTTGGTCAATAGTCAGTCGTACTTATTTCACCTTTTGTCCATAGAATGTTGTTTATACGTAAGGGTGTTCTTGATTAGGTATGGTAGAAAAACCGCTAAAATTGTTGGAACAGCGAGTTTCCAAAAACATGCGAATCATAAAGAAGTTATATTAATATCTTCTTGAAAATTAACCGAGCATAACTTGCCTGTTTTTTTCGCACACTAATCCACAGTGCTCTCCTCTTTAGTATGAAGAGAAAAATCACGAAACTTAACCAAGATCATCAAATTTTACTGTGATCTCCAAATCACATTAAGTAACTGCTTACATAAGAAAAGTAATTAACGCCTTTCCCCAGCGAATTGAACGGCAGTCAGCCACACACGTAACCAAGAAGAACTGTTACGAAAGCTTGCAAACCTGATAAAGTGTTTTAAATATTATAAACTATGAGAAATACACGTTAATACGAGGATGCCTAGAAGCGTTTTGGGTACAGCAATATGGCGGATTGGTGGCTTCAATTTTGTGACGTCATGCCATCTCCCTTTATTCCTAGCTCCATGGTATTATTTCTACTCTTGCGAGCCTTTCTGAATCTTTACGCATATGCGGGCCTTTTGTGTACACTATGTCTGCTCTGATACCAACACAACAAATATATTTTTTATGAATTCTATGTATTACAGTTAAGATACAATAAACAAATGGCATAATGCTCAGATTAGTAAAGTCACTCATTATAATTTTTTTGTATAATTGATATGAAAATTGCAATTGTGGAACGTTCCCGTGTATCTATAATTGCCATCAGTCACTCTAATTTCACTATTACATGTCAGCTTTTTTTAGAAACACACAAGTTTCTTGACTTGTATCAGTACTACTAATGATATTAGTACCGGTAATAAGTCTGATACACATCGGCTAACATCCTCAAAATATTAATTTCCGATATTATATTCTAAAATTGACTCTTGGCCATTGCGGCAAATAACCTAAAAGTGCCGTTTTTTAAGAATATTATTAAAAAATCCTTTGTTTGCAGTTTTGTCATAGTTTAACATTAGATTATCATTAGAAGGTGGTATCGTTAAATAATTTTTGCACTAACGTGTGTAAATATCAAACTTCCCTAGTAATTTAACGCACTAAATTTATCATCAATTTACATATTATTCATGTTTACGCATAATAAATGTACTCCAAAAACTAAATAAATGAATAATTTAAATTATATGTGTTTCCCCAAGCAAGTAAAAATAAGTCTCTGGGACTCATCGTTCCAAGTGGGAGCATTCCCATACGGAAATTCGGCGCGAAGTCTGCTAAATTAAGAATTAATGTTTCCTACCTGTTTATGTATTACATGAATGTTTATTGCAGCTGCTTTTGCGCCCGATTAAATTACTAAACTATTCTCTAGAGTAAGATGTATTATTATTATTATTATTAATATTATAATTATTATTATAAGGAAAAATATTATTTATGTGCAGTGTTGTGGTATACAGTGAAACGTATGTGTACGAAAGGCATTGCACACTTAAGTGCATTGAAGTGCGTTACATTGAGTGCTGTGAAAGCTGTCCCGGTGTAGGCATAATTATACGTAATATTTAAAGTATTAATTGTGGGTCAATGTAGACTTAATGGCTCGTTATGGTATTATACCAATACTATCTCACACGTATTTGAAGAATATATCTCAAATAAACAAACCGGAATATAAAATGTGTTCAATATATCAGATAAATGCAAGGCTGTGATCACTGAGTACTCAATCAATCAATAATGTCTATATCTGCAAGATGTCTATGAAATGTAATTGTATAAGATAGCGACTTTAGACTTAATTTTATCTTTGTTTGTTTTCCTTCTCAAGTTACCGTTTTAATTGAAATTGTCGCAGCATTTTGGACATCACAGGCGACGTTCAGGTAGTTCTGCCCCGCCTCGCCCCGTCTTGTCCTATTCGCTGAGCTGACATTCAATCATTCATACTTGTGTACCTGCGGTGCAGATTGCATAAAACAAATACATTTTTGCTCTTTCAAACCCTATGTTATGCTTGTCGAAGATCAATTTTCAAAAATAATCTCATTAGTAACGTATAAGGAAACCACACTTCAAATTTCAATTTTGTAGCTTGTGTATTTTTTGTTCGGCGTTGTCATGCCAGTCGTGAAGTGTCAGTCTCTTTCATCGTATTGTTAAAATTAGTTGTAAAACTCTTTCAACTGTTCAATGCGTAAATTATTTTATTTGTACTATAAATATTGGTGCTTACACTTACAATGTTGTTTCAAGTTCATAAAATATTTTTATATTAGAGTAAAATATAGTTATCTTTATACAAAATTATTGTAATGAATAATTTACATTATTTATAAAAGTATTTATATAACAAAGAGCTAATGTTAAGTTACAACATATTTGTCTCCTCCAGAAACTGCGAAGCCCTTGACAAAACGTCTGCAACTCAGGTTCATTTGTCAATTATCGTACTTTCAATATAAATAAATATAAAAATATGCTAACATTCTATTACATGATATGAAGAGTTTTCGAATTATGATTACAAATGATTTCATTCAAAAGGAAGAAGAGAAATGGTGGATTAATTTTAACGCACAGCGGTAATTTGAAGAAACTTCTTTTGTTTACGAAATTATATTATTGCAAAAGATGTGGTCATTTAAAGTAACAAGTCGAAAAATAATGTATTTTTAATTACTCAGGATATGAACTACTAAATTATCTGCAATATAAATAATTCAAATAGTTACATTATTCACTTCATTTGTTCATATACCACAACGATCTAAGTTGTGTGGTAGCCCCTCCGTGTTCTCAATTTAGTCAATCGTGATGCTAAATAAAGTGAATTACTCGTTTATATATTTGAATGTGTTGCAAGCTTTCCTTTTTTATGCGTAAATTTATACTGAATATCCACTTTAGGGAAAGAGAGCATTAATAAGACACTGAAAAACGATTGCATAGTTTAAAGAAAAACAATTACACTACATGAAACTTGTGGATTGGAAATTCTAAGGGTAGTGGGTCAATTGTGGTCTCTAATGAGTTGTTTGAATCGGTAATATTTAGTACAAGTAAACAAACAAGAAGTGAAAGAGACATACAAATTTGTTTGTTTTCACTTGAAGCAAAATAATACTTTTTCTCGTATACACTTCGTAGAAAAAAGTACAACTTAACACCAAATACAGTAACCTATCTAATTAACTCTGCACACGAGAAATAGCATATTATTGTAAAAGATTCTTATCATAAAGAATAAAATTTATTTTTTTGAACTTCCCTACATATTTTGAAATTCACATTAATAAAACGTCCTAGGATGCAATTGAAAATATTAATGAAAAAAAACTTTTGCCAAAAACAGCATGCTTAATGAAATGACTGAAATGATAGCAGTTTTAAGTAACCATATCAACGTTGACTATCTACTAAGGAAGTAAACAAATAAAGACGTCATTTTAGCCCACACTATTCCAAGAGGAAAATGTCTCTAACTATTACATATTCGCTCCGGCATCCAGATACGAGAGAAATAAATCGAGTAAATACAAAAAAAGGGTTGTTCGCGAGGTGGCTTGGTGATATTGTTCCCCTCCCAACCCCCCAAAAATTGTGATTTTACTGCAGTTTTTCAAAGTAATTGCAACAAATCGATTGCGTATCATTGAAATGTAACATTTCTGCTAATTGTGGGTAAAATAGCATTCTAAAACAGAGAGCACTTTATATTGAACAGCTTTGTATGAGGAAGTCTCGAACTGAAATAGATTCCTCTGTTATATAGTACGTCAGGAACGTCTCTCCGCAGTGATACCTTGCTGGTTAGAGTGCTTGCAACAAAAAATATGTTGGTAGCACGGGCTGCAGCTTGTAACAAAAGGAAACGTAAATATCGCACTCAACAAAATCATAACAATGCTAGAAGTGTTGAAGCCTTTACTTGTTTCCCAGCGATCTGTTTCATACCAACGTAAATGCAAATTTTAATAGGAGGCCCCTACTCAACCCAGTGGAGAGAGATTTCGTGCGCACCGTACTTTCCGGATACGACCCTGCGTGTGTCATAATAAGTCTTC
Source organism: Gryllus bimaculatus (assembly GCA_017312745.1). Classification (NCBI taxonomy): domain Eukaryota; kingdom Metazoa; phylum Arthropoda; class Insecta; order Orthoptera; family Gryllidae; genus Gryllus; species Gryllus bimaculatus. Next base: position 2,215,061 of record BOPP01000030.1, read on the forward strand.
GTGGTAACAAAGCAGTCTCCGCTACACGCCAGCACATCCCTCCACTACAAGAGAAGCCCCGCCGCCAGAATCGGCGTGTTCGTCAACACGAGGCCTCTTGACCTCCGCCATTTCCAGCCCTCGAGCGGGCATTCGGTCGTCGTCACACAGCGTGGAGAGGGTGGCCGCCGACGAATGCGAGGCTACCGAATCTCCCTTGGCCGACGGCTGCGGCGCGGGCTCGCGCGAGGCTTTCTGCGCGCCGTCTGCTGCGCTCGCGCTCGCACTCGCACTCGCACTCGCGCAGAAGCGCAGGCGGCGGCGCAGGCCGCGCACCGTCCGCCTGTTGCACGCGCAGAGGACGAAGATGGCCGCCGCGCGCGCCAAGTCGATGATCTCCGCGGCGATGTTGAAGTAGAAGCCGCCGCCGTTTACCGCCCAAGCGGCCAACTCTGCCGCCATCTCCGCCACGCCCATCACCCACAGGAGTTTGACGTACAGGAAGACGCTGAAGGAATAAAATATTTCAAAATGAAGTTTGCAAGCATATGTTCGAATGGCAGGCAGTGCAAGCTATCGAACACCATACTTTCAAGGCAAAGACGTGTCATTGGAATTTGACCATATTTAAGTTCAGTCTCCAAGCATTAGATGGATGCTAAAATTTAAGATTATATAATTTATACTTTAATTTTATCCATATTTTAAGCATACATTTACTCTGTCCGTACTGTACTTATTGAATGTACTTTAAAATATTAATACACCACTGAATTAAATGTATCATTGGGCGACGTGCTTCTTTCTTGATAAGCATACTCTCAAATAAAAATGAAACTAAGGAATAGTAGTTGTAAACAAAACGATGCCATTTTTTGAAAATATTTTTGTAGAGATATTTGTATTAATCTCAATCATTTAATTTCTTCATTGTTTGTTTACGAACGTCTGTGAACTTTAAATAACCAGAATTCATTTTAGTTGCCCACTTATTCCAAACAACCACAAGGAAATGCTTATATTTCAGTTTGTTCAATAGAGAAACATTTCTATTCAACCGCGATGTAGTTGAGGATCATAAATTTAGGGGAAATATAGTTTTTAAACTACACTTTCGAAATTGGTTTGCCAACAAACCGTAGTAATGTCGACGGTTTTTATACAGGCAATAATAATTAGTGGCATTGACATGTTTTCAATTTATGTTAGAGAATATTATCTTTTATAATAAGCACAAAGATGAGTTTTTGCATGCTTATGTAATTAGTTTGTAAGATTAATAATATTCGTGTTCTACAAGATTATACAAGATGTCTAATCTTGTAGAATATTTTACGTACTCCGGGCAGAAAACCCACAATGTTTCCATCACGGCAGCTTTCAAGTACTTACAATTCCATGACATTGAATTAACTTTGTTTTTATTTGAAGTGCAGTGTTCTACATCCATCTGAAAATTACCTCTGGCTAAAACGCTTATTTCCATTCTCTTCCAGAACTGCTGAATTTCTTCTCAGACGTCGGACTCCCAGAATAGTACAACAGAAGAGGTAGGCGTTTACTATCAATAGCCCACTCATAGGACCATAATAATATGCAAATGTTCCCATTTTTCGAGATTCTGAAACGTTGTAACCTTTGCTCAGCCAGGAAACACTAAAACTATTCAGAAATAACTTCTATAATCAATTAAGATGAAAGAAATAATTATTTTAAAAAATCGCAACACATTCGTCTCTACCGAAAAATGCTTCTTCTCCTCTGAATTAGGAAATTGAACAACGCATTTGCAGTTATAAATCGATTATGAAGTTATCTTACCATCTTCCCAATAACAGGTTCTTGTTTCCATAAGCGTCGGTCTTAACCATCCCTTGGGTATTCGTTTGCCATGCCACATATAAGCTGTGAGGGCGGTCATCGTTGCAGATGCTCCCCAAGCATAAACGGAATAATAAAAGAAGATCCTCCGGCCAGACTTTCCTTTGGCACCTTGAGTGCCACGTGGGTTACTGAAAAAACTGATTGTTTATAATATAATTCTAAATGCAAATGAAACGTTAAAAACAACTGAATGAGTTCTATAATAAATTTTGACGCAAGCAATGACAGTGCTTGAACTCGTAGTGAAGTTATGGAGGATTTATCGAAATGGATTCTTAAATGTTTATAGGTAATACATCAATATAGATTTCTCGATTATTTAGGTACATTAAAAATATACTTACTTAAATCCACATGCCAAATTAATGCAAAGAACATTGAGCCAGAAAGCTGCTGCGACGAGTGAGAAGTACATAATCATTGCTACAAATGAAAACGAATTAGTGAACATAGTATTTTATATGGTTATATTAAATTTACGTAAACTATAGGAAATTAATAATAAAATCCCAACTGCCCTTGAGCACTCCCGAGAGCATATCGCTTTATGAAATTTAGAAGGGAGAGGAACGTGTAAATATAATAATCTACGTCTTTGTTTCTCAAAGCAATTATTTAAATTCTAAGGTGAGTGAATACCATCGGCGTTTGGACATTGCATATCTGAAAAGCAGAGAACCGAATGTCTCTCTTGTCTGCAAATTCTCGAGCTGACATTTTTAGCTCTAAAAATATAAACTGTATTATAATATGCCTTAAAACATTTTAAGAATTGTGTTCAGATTCAAAAACTTTAATAGATCTAAGTAATTTTAAAGAGACGGTTATTTTCATTGTAATATGTTTTAATATGATACAACAATTTGATATAAGCGCTTCGAAAATATAAGTGTGTCTCTGCAATTCAGGGCCACATTTCAAGTTGTACTCACGTGTTGCTAAACAATACATGGTGTCGTTTGTAGACAGGACATATGAACCTAATACGGTATTTGAGATCATCAAAGACAGTGCATGGCATATCAGTGCTCTCCTATGGACCATGCCGTATACAGAACTGGAGTGTTCTGGAACAAGCGCTACCACCACTAGTGTCAGCATTAATAAAACGGCAGCTGGTATGTAGACAATAGCAACGGTATCGAAAAGGCTTTCAAATGGAAATGATTTCTCACAATACCCGATTGTTTGGTACATTGGCAAGTTCTTTCGATTAACAAAATCTCCACAATATTTTAGGGGATCAAACACGAGCCCGTCTGGGTATTTCCACCAGACACTAGTCAGGTGGTAAGGCATTTTTGATGGATCATCAATCCACACGTTGGATCCGTTCTCGCAGATCGGTTCGTTGCCTTCAAGGATTTCATACGTGATATCCAGTTCTTCAGGTAACTCAAGATCGTCGTGGATAGGGACCCAAACATCTTTGCTCTCTACACATCGACAGTCAAACTCGTCACATTGTTTCACAAATCCGAAAGGACAACACTTGCTGAAACACTGGAGGCGTTGCAGGGGCAGAGCAGCAGCGCGTAGGAGTCGGAGTCGCGGCGGCGTGCACGCAGAAGTCGTCCGCGTCGAAGGCGGTGGGGGCGTGGTCGCCACGCGCAGTGGGCGAGCGCAGCACCAGGACCGTTCGCCAGCCACTGCACCCTATGCACACGCAACAGATTTCGTTCATACAATATTCTTCAAGATCTCAATCTGTACACAGAAGCGAATATAGGGATCGGAAATACATATTTAAGCACCAGTTCGTCAGGCACTGGACCCTGCACCCACGCAGTACAGGATTCATTAAGACCCTACTTCAGAAACAAATCTAGGTTATCATTCCATTTTAAGCATTAGACGCCTGAACGCTAGCTACTGCCCCCTGCCCGCCAGCAGCACGATTCGTTCACACAACTAAAAATGTACTTCTTTGCCAAGACTCCAATACGCATATCGAAACGAATACATGGATCAATAATATATCTTTAAGCACTAATAACTTTAAGACTAATTCGCTAGTCTCAAAACCCTTTCCCCACTGCATACCGAGGCAATATATAAGGTTGAGAAATATATCTTTATGCATTAAAGACCCGTTCGCTAGAAACTGCACCCACGCAACACAGGATTCGTTCACATCACTTCTCAGAATCTCTTCGCCAAGTCTCCAGATACAGGGGTGGAATATAGGGGTTATAAAATATATATCTTAAGTATAAGATCAGTGATTCTACTGAACTTATAAGCACCCAAGAAACTGGGAACGGGTCTCAAAGTCTATCACAGAAAAGAATCCAAAAAGGATAATTGTAAATCAGTTCAAATTTCTTGGCACATACCTATGTTTCTTACAAGGGAGATTCGTGGATTCAGAATCGCGTCTCACGTTTAGCACGTAATATTGAAAAATCAAAACCAAGTCATGAAAATGAAGTGAGGAATCTTATAGGAACAGGTAGATTTTTTAAAAAACTCTTCTGTGAGGCTCAATACCATTTTCGATGTACAGCAGATACCACCACGTTACGCATATATGCGCCATGGCCTAAGTCCTGCGATAACTCCATAACCAACGTTTAGAAATATAAAACAAGCAATAGGCAATAGCCACATGAGCGTGGTGTTGGCGTGCGTAAAATAACACGCGTCGTAGATTAAGATGTATCTTAGTAGCTACCGGACTTTGCCCTTTAGCTGTGTATATTCTTGTTTAATGTGAAATTATTTAGGAAGTTCGTAAAACGTGGAAGCGTTAACATTTGAAAAGGGAAACAGTATCAGAATTGTAGCATTGGTTTTTTGTACTCGAGAACTGTTTTCCTCACAATTGATAATTTGCTAAAAACGGAGAGCATTGCAAATTGTCGACAAATATCCGACAAATTTGTATCTGTTAATAAAACTTAAGTTCTTTTTTAACGAAAAATGTATTTTTTTAAACAATAAACACGATATTAAGTTCGTTTTCTGACATTTGTGACAAAGTAATTACTCAGATATTATTGCAACCTTTCCGATGACGCATATCCACTGTTCGTGATAAATGGATGTAGCATGGTGTATTGTTTTCTTTCGTTGCTTCTGCTGTACAATTTTCTCAGTGGTACATTTCGTGTCGCTCGTCTCTCTTCGACTGTCTTCTGGCTAGTATCGAAAATTCTGCCACCGTCGGGGCTCAAACCCTAGGACTTCCAGATCAAAGGCACTGTTTTGTGACATAAATTAGCAGCCCTGAGCCACCTAAGCCGGTTTGAAGGGATATACATTCACACTTCTGACATTTGGAGCTACAAGAAAACTTTTCTGATCCTTGCAACTTTTCCTTCGGTATTCGCCTTGTCACATTCACGCGAGCAAGTTCTGGAAATGTAAACGTGTCCCTTCCAGCTCGTTCCATTGAGCCACGTACCTGTCGGGGGAGGGGTGAGCGAGGCGCAGCATGAGGCCGTCGCTGCAGTTGGGCCAGTGGCCTGGGAGCGGGCGACGGTCCTCCGCGGGGGGCGGGGCCGCCTCGCAGCGCCGCAGCCGCGCGTCCAGGCGCTCGCCCGCGCCGCAGCACTTGGGCCCCAGGCGCCCGCCCGCCGCGACCTCCACGCTCAGCACCGCCAGCGCCGTCACCCACCACCAGGAACCCAGCATCGCTCGCGCCGGCCGGAACTCGGGGCCTGGCGGAGTTCTCGCCAGGAGAGCCACTCTCACCGTTGAGAGAAGCCGCTGATTGTGTCGACTTTCACTTCAATGGATCGTTGCGAGAGGAAGGAAGTTGATTTGGGAAACTGGACAGGGCAACTTACGCGGGTCACATGCATTGTTATTTAGATGGCTTTGGATTTTAAAAAATAGTGAAAAGGATTGATGTTTTCTTCTGTTTGCTGAAAACATGAAAACGGAAGTACGTGATTGGTATTACTAAGTTCGATGGAACTTGTGAAGTTTAGTTCTAGCGCGAAAGATATTTTCATGTTTAAAACGATAATTTAAAAAGTTCGGAATACATCCACGTGTTCAACAACTGTCATTTCGGTCATATCATTCGCCATCTCCAGTATGAACTGACTACCCGATTGCAATTTTGTGAGCATTACTAATAATGTTGCTAGTAACATTATTAGTAATGTTATGTGAACATTACTAATAATGTTACTAGCAATTTCTAAATAAGACGAAAATGTGCAGTATATACTTCATTATCAATAAATACATTTTATTTAAAGAAATATTTTCAAATAATTGAAATAAATACTTTCTTTTCCTGGTTTTTCTTTTATCAAATTAATTTTTTTCTTCAATTTTTCAAATCTCATTTAATTGTAAACAAATTATTTTTTTAGTAATGAGGCTAATTTATCCTTAATTCTAATTTTCTTTAACACTGAAAGAAGGGATACCATATATACCGCCATAAGAAGTTTCACTCTCGTAAATATCTGTAAGATTTCATCATCACCCTCTCTTTCGTGAGAGTGGTGGCGATACTTTGAAGATGTGAAATATGACTGAGAAATTTTAGCCACGAAGGCCGTAATTGATGCCTCTTTGCAAGGAACCGGTTTCTTCCATTCTGAGAGTTCTCTTGACTAGCAAGAGAGACACGTAAATACAGCAGTGTGTCATAGCATGCGGGTCGCAATTGTAACAGAGCAAAACTAGAGACGTAATCAAATAGTGTAATAATTAAATAGTGAATTTTTTATGTGACAATGTCTCATCAACAAATTTATTTCCTGAGTCAAAAGTATAAAATTCATTATAACGGTAAATTTTAAAAAGACACAGTTACGATTAATAATGACTTAGGTTGTTCACAATTTTATGATATCGGTTCAATCAATCTTGTACATTTCGTATTGCGATCTGTTAACGACGCAAATAACTCTACGTGCCCTCAATAAGTAATATTACTTTGATCCTGTACATGATTACGACTTAAGAAATCCTACGAGTATGCAGATCCGTAAATGTAAAAATAATGCAAAACATGGTCTTCAATATGCAAATTTCTAATGTTGCTACTTGCAAATATAATGAAAGACAGAAATCTCTAACATATTGATGGGTTACCTGAGAGCTGAAAGTTAAAAAATGTGTAAATGGAAATTAAAATAATATAGAAGTCTCGAAAAAAAAGTCGAACAGTCTTACAAGTATAATACATTGTTTTATGAACATATATGGAAATATATTTTGATTTCGATTTTTTGACAATTAATGTCCAATTATTGATTATATTACTTACTTTTTCAAAAGCTGTTTTTTTCATTGTAAATTTAATTACACTTCTTTGCTGATTGATGAAAGTTAAATTGATATAATCCAGAAATGTGTCATTTTTCATCTTTTATTTTACTGCACCACATTAATGATGAAACTGCTTTTTAAACATCACCGTACATATTCACTTTTTTACAAGTTAGCTGTGGAATACGCAGTACACAAAAGATTAAATGAACATAGAAAACATTGAGACAATATTCAGTTTGTCGAAGTTGCTACAAATCACACACTAATTTTGCACTGTATTTACACTAGTAGTAATCATGAGACCTTCCAGCACTGAAAACTTCATTCCCAGAACATAACCTCATTCACCGACACTTTCTCTTCTTAGTTTTGTAACAGAAACTGAAACATTTCAATTAAACGTTAAGTTAATTTTGTAAAGACCAACGTTAAGAAGTTAGATTACACGTTAAGAATTAGATGTCGGCAAAGGCAGTAATAACTCAAATATAAGAAACCATTGGTCGCCCACACGCACTGTTCGACACGCACTGCGGCATGGGCTGTTTCATCAGCGTGGCTAGCGAAGGAGCTGCCCCGAGCTCCTCTCCCAGGACTCGTTGACCTCGCCCAAGACCGAGGTTGCGCCGCGTAGCATTCAAAGAGAATGCGGCAGCGTGAAGCGGCACAGCGCAGCGGTGCGGATCAGGAAGTCCCTCGAATTAGCAACATGTTCGCGTTTGCAAAGTAAATGGCATTTTTATTTGCATGGAACGCAACAGAAGCTCAGTATAATTTGTAAATTAAGTTAGTAATAAACAGAATACACATTTTTCAAAACTACATATCCGAAATCGGTATGATAGAAAACATTAATATACGCCCTCAACATTTGTTCAAAAAATCTACTGGAGACTAAAGTAAACGTAGAAAATAAACGTTGTGGCCGTTCCCATGCAAACAAAGGATAGCGTCATTTATACGCGAACGGATGTGGCGCGTCACCTATTTTATTACTCGACTGTGAGAACGTAAAGAATGTTAGTGTTGGCTTGGACCGTGCATGTTTGTTAGCTTTCACCCAGCGTTAAACATACTTGACCATTTTGACCTGCCTCTGGTTAGAGAGACAGGCTGATTTATCGTTATCGTAGATTTATCGTGTCTTAATGAGTCTAAGAAGTATTGATCAAGCTGCTGCGTATCAGGTCCAACATAAGGCAGCCTCTTTATCAAAGGATTGCCTTATGCAATGTTCTGTTCATTTATCAACTGATTATTCACATTAGATTATACATTCAGTTAAATGTACTATTTTAATTTATTAAAAATAAACGTTGAATGGGATTCCATATTTTTTTATTGAAAGCAAATGTTCTCGCTAGCGGTTAATTGTGTTCTCCACACATATTTTAACCTTTGATGTGTAGGCCTACACCACAATATTGATGTCAAATAGAATCTTAAATTGAAACATGTATTCATGAAGTGTTCAACTATTTTACTTTCCATGTGATTCCCATTAATGCAATTCGTTAAAATTTATGGGTGCGGCAGTTATCCGATACTTACGACTTTCTATGACAATAAAAATGAATTAACATGCTAGTTTTACATTTTTTATTCACAGTCGAGTATCATATTTTTGCCACACTTTCTAAAATTTATATTAAAAAGGAATTAATAAATTGAGAGGAAAACACACACACACACACACACACACACACACATACATACACACACACACACATACATACAAACACACAAGCTGGTCCCTTGCAAACATTCCACTCTCAAACGTTTGTGACATCTCGTACCTCTGAAAATAAATTTCTGTAGAAAGCGTTATGCGAGATAATTGCTCCTTTAATTTTGGGAGGAACTCAAGCGACCTCTAGTCTACACAAAGTTGCGCATATAGTTAAGAAATAAACAATTTTTTAAATAAGCTCTTTAGGAAGATAAAATTGAAATTTTGTTCTCTAAAGCCTTTACTTTTCAAGAGGTAATGATTCACATCACAAGCTCTTACGTTATCTCGTGAAGTAACGTCTCAACAAGTGTGGGCCTCACTGGTTACGAGGAACAGGAATTCCCTAGGCCCATCGAATCTTCCATCTGATGCGATGATGAGATAGGGGCCCTGACCTCTCGACCTCCTTCACTCCTGCCTTTAAAACTCCACAAACTTGCGCCTTTCATTTTTCTGATTGCATAAAAATCCATTAGTCTGCGAAGTTGGGTAGCGTTGCGTCATATCTCAGGCACGCACTAGCCACAATGTATAGTCACTTCGATGTCAAGCATTCTGTGGTCTGAAATACGGTAAAGTGGCTTTTCATGAAATCATATCGAGAAAATTGTATTAATGTGCTGCGTACTTACAAAGGATATTTGTAAAAATATTTTATTAAAAAATTCACTTAAATGTTTACGCATTTCTGGACAATTACTTCTAAAGTTATCAGTGAACTACAAAAGAAACCTAGCTACAAAAAGATATTCTTTATAACCGCATTTGCCGTATGTTTACACTGCGAAAAGGTTGGTTTATGCTTCAGCAACATGATTTAAAGTCATAGAAGAGGTCACATTAGGCAATATTATTATGATTAGTTTTGGATTTCTGTATCTATGTGGCAGATATTGTAAGAGAGATTTGATTATTTCTTTGCAGACATTAACATGGTAATTAGATGATTTAAAAATAGGTTTATGAGTTTGTTACTACAATAGTGTACGATTTTGTACGGAAAAGGGATTAATTAGGACAAAGATATTGTAGGGAAAGAACCGAATATCGAAAAGAAGTCCAAAAAAGTTATATGTAAATTCACTACTGAAGATGCCAAAGTGCAAAAATATCTTGCTAACGTTTTACAAAAACGCATAATTGGAAATATTTAATATAAAAAGCAAAAAAAGTAATGTAATCTTTGGAGGAGTATTTCAGCTTCAGAGCGTATCAAATTGCCTTTGTTTTACAAGAAACAACTCAAATTTTGAGAAATACCTAAAAAAGAAATTTAGCGAAATATTTTAAAAAAAATCTTTTGGAGCACGAAATCTACGCAAGAAAATAAATATACTATTTCGATTAGTCTGTTATCTTTTGATTTATTGGTGGTTTCTCACTGGCGGCATTCCAAATATAATAATTATTTATTTACTTATTCTTATGATAATGTATCATTGTATTTCGTGAACATGATTGTTTATCTGATGCAGTTTTGAGTGGCTGTCACTAGAGTGCATTATGACCATTGTTTTCTTTTAGATCAATTCAATGTATTTTATAACGGGTTATAGTTTTATATAGTGGGGATGCTTACTAAACTAACCTTATATATTAAACTTACAATTTATACTGAGTTCTAGATTATATTTACTACATAATTTTACTTTTATACATATTCACTTTGGTTAATGTTCTTAAAATTTTAATAAAACAGCAATGTAAATAAAAAATTAAAAAAATACACTAACACACAAAACATACATACTAAATTTAAATTGACTTTGAACTACTTGGATCCTACTAATTAATGATCTGGTTTTTAACGTCTTCCTGTTCGACTTGCCCCTACTCTTGCTGAACGTCAGTACCTTTCACCAACACACGCTCACATATCTAGTTTTTTGAGCACACGCACTAATTTTAAGGTTTGTTGTTCACGAGCACTTCTTACCACTCGGAGGGGCTCACGCACTGTTGCTCCATCACAGGCCTGGGTGGCTTCTGCCGGCGGTGCACTTCGGGGTGAGAGTTCAGGGTCGTCCAGTTCCGAGGTGAAAGCGCCCGGGCGCTCTCTGCTACCGGAGCGGTCGACCGCGGAGGGAAGTAGATAAGGAGACGAAATACGATCGCATGCCGCGATAAGTGTGCGAACCTGGGGTTTGACGTGTCCCCCAATAGAAGAGTGTCGTAAATAAACGTACACCGTTAATTACGAGCTTGATTAAAAACAATATTTCAAAACGGATATTTGACTTTTTGGAGAGTTAACATTTTGACACGTTCTCCTGCTGTGAAAGGTTTCATATGTATACAAGCCGCTATTTTGTGCGAAATTTTATAGCCAAGGTGTATTGCAGGTTCTTTTATTGAACTTGTTTTTAAGTTTAATGGATAGAATACAATTTATTTCATGGACCGATCCTACTGATATGATTCTCCAAAGATAAAAAGATCGGATGAAATTCATTTACCTAACACAGGCATTAAATACCTTAGTAATGTTCATATTTTTAAAAAAAAGTTTATATTGTTCCACTTAGCATTAAAAAGAAACTAGTGGAGCTACAGAATGTTGGCAGAGGCCTCTTCTCGTGCTACTTATTTTTCTAATGTCTTTGATCTGGGCTATCTTTTGGAACTTGGCAGCTGGGAAGAGTGTGTGTCGTGTAAACCCACCTACAGAACATTTTTTGAAGTTTTCTCAATTTTCCGGTTTCTTAATAGAATCAAAATATTACTTGAATAATAGTATTGAAGAGTAAAATATCGTCCTATAAGAAAATTTTCCTTGAAAACGTGGAAGCCATATTTAAGAAAATGGAGTTTAGGTGTTGGGAAAAATGCGAAATTTATAGCTCTTTTTCCCAAAAAATTTGGAATTTTCTAAAAACTTAATTGGAAGTGATTTGAAGCACTTCAACTTACATTTTTATTTTACATTTATTAGATTAGAACTGCAGCTTGGGTAATGACCCGGTGGCAGTTAATGGCAATAATTGAAAATTACAATGCACTACATTAATAATAATAATAATAATGATAATAATAATAAATAATAAATACCGTCACAATACAGTACTAGACGAAAAAGCAGCATGAAAAAGAGCATTGATCCGTTCACCGCATCTTCACTTCACTTTTACAATTCACTTCAACTTCTATACACTACATTTTTTTTTGCTTTGGATTACCTTTGAATTACACATGACCAGCACTTCAGCAGCACTTCACCGCACTACAGTCAGCACAATACTTATTTAATATATTTTTCTAATTGGTTTCTAAACTTCGGACACTAGAGGAAAAGCCTTTGAAACTGGCTGCAATGGTAAACTGTTCCAATTCTAATTGTTCTGTTACAAACGGAAAATTCCCAAGATCTGAATTTTGTTTCTTTGCTCGAATTTGTTGAGTGTGTCGCTTCGGCCGAATAAATTTGGTTTTCTTCTAATCTAATCTGACATTTCCTTCCAAGCTGGTTTGACCTCGTAAGCGATTTATAATGACGGCGAAAGCCTGCCTTTGTTCTCGTTTTCTAGAGGTTTCCCATAACTTTTTTGTTTGGCGTTACTTTCTATATGGTAAATTTATTCTATCTAGATTTTTCCGGTGCGCTTTTCTGTATGGTCCCGCACAGATCTCGTTATTCCATGAGGTGGCGACCGCACGTAAGATTGCTAACCTTTTGGTCGTTTGGCAGAACTTTTCTTTAGTATTCGCATTACACAATTGCAAAGATTTCCACGTTTTTCTTACTGTTGATTTATATGCATCTCCCCCTAATTCACTTCTAGATGAATGCCTACACTTCATGATGAGACTCCTTGGATGATAACCTCCTATAACGATAGTCCCTGGTTCTCATCAATTCGTCCCCGCCGACGTTATTGTTTTGCTTTTAGATCCATTAATTCCATGTCATTTTTTTCAGCCCAATCACGTAAAATGCTCTAATCCTGCTGTAATATTTGTTCGTCAGCGCTCTCTTTGACTGTTTCGGTATTAACACAATCGTCTGCAAATAAACGCCTCCTTGATTGTATGTTCACATGGAGATCGTTTCACATACGCTAAGAAGAGTAATGGCCCTAACACACTTCCCTGTGGAACCCTGAAGTACATTCCCCGTAGTCGAAACTGATTGCAATTCGAAATTTTTGTTTCCTGTCCTGAGAAATTCGCTTATCCCACCTCACAATCGAGCATCAACTCCTGAGGTTAATACTTTCCTAATGAGTAAATTATGCGGTACCACGTCGAATGCTTTCGCGAAGTCGATTACTACTGCATCCACCCTCCACCCGCGTCAACTACGTCAGCTAGTTTTGAAAAAGAGAAACAATTTGACTTTCGCACGAATGTTCACTTCTAAACCCATGCTGTCCGTGGAAAATCCAGTTGGGCCTTCTCCATTCGCGACGAATGAACCCGGTATTAAATGCTCCATTATTTTGCATACTACTGATGTGAGGGATCAGGTCTATAATTACATACTTCGTTTTATCACCATTTTGAAAATTGAACACTATAGCTGCTTCCAATCGTCTGGTAAACTTGCATTATTAATTGAAAATTTGAATAATCTTAAAAATAGGTCAATATCGCTCACGCGCGAGTTTAATAAAATCTGTCCGAGATACCGTCTGGCCCACGTGATTTACGCGTTTTCCAGTGGTTTTATACGATTGCGACAGTTCCCATGCGTGGAGTTTGAATTGGTTTCTACTGGAAAATAGTGAACTTGTCCTGCGCCGTTCTGGTTGAATACGATACGAAATACCTCGTAACGCATTTCTTTTGCTTGGTCGCGTGCAGTGGCTTGTTATCTGCGACTCGAATTCCTGAATTTCTTCTATTCCCGGCGTCTGCGGACATATTTGTAAAAGCTTGACCAATTATTTCGTCCGTCTCCAACTGTTTCTTAAAATAATTCATGAGCATTTTCTTTCTTTTTTCTAATTCCTTGTAGTATTTTTTAAACTTTATCATGTAGCAATGCTGCGATGTCTCTTATTAAATGCTAGCCTAACTTTTCTCTTAAACGTCGTATTGCCCCGTTAAAATATTAGGATCAGAATTACTTTTCGAGTATTTTGCAAGGAAAGTACTATCTAAAGGGTTTCTACGATTGTTTTAAAAGCTCCCATCGTCCTCTATCCCCTTCTGTTCTTAGAAAATTATTGTTATTTTTCTCTTAAGAATACGTCGTCCTTCGAGGTTGCTTTCTATATTGCCTGACTATCGTTCCTTTTGCTTAGGCGCTTAATTACATTTACCTGCACTTCTACCATCACTGCTTTGTGGTCGTAATTCCCTGAAAGACTTCGCTGGAAAGGAACATTTCTGCTGGGTAAACAAGGAAAAGTTCATATTTGCTCCCTGCCGCGTGGGTTTGTTCGACTACCTGGGTTAATCCTGCTCCATACTAGACGATGACGCGCGTTTTGAAGTTCCTGTCGCACACTCTTCCTTTCAGTTAGCGTCGGGAAGGTTTAAGTCGCCAGCGAGAAGAATAGACGACGTTTTCTGTTTTCTAGCCTATCACTGATTTCATCTAAAATTTCATAACATCGTTTTGGCGGCCTATAACAGCAATAATTTCCACGGGATTTCTCGTACGTCAATTTCCATTCATAAAATTTCCAGGTTGTTATAAACCAACTATTTCTAACACTATAACACTTGATTTAAGCAGAGAAAACCTAACCGCCCTTGTTTTTCTATCTCCTTCGATATAATTGTTAGCCGGCAGGTAAGATTTCAGAATTAGCTACATATCTGGATAACCACGATTTCTGTCCTATCACTATATCGGCACCGCACGAATCCAACTGTTCAAAAACGCAATGGTTTATTAACATACTTCGACCCAGTTTACCTGCAAACAATTTTAGATCTCTCT
>BOPP01000030.1:2229805-2265111 GCA_017312745.1 Gryllus bimaculatus
ACCTCTCTTCGTCCCTGTTCTCGGGACGTCTATCTCCAGGGAACTCTTATATTCAAATGTCATCGAGGAAGGAACAGGTTAAATCTGTTATTCTTTAAAGTGGGATCTCCATCTTGGCGTAATTTGAAATTTTGAAATAAAATATGTTTTCTTTTTTTTTTTACTGCCATTTGTTTTGTTTTCGACGGCGCTATAGATAAAAATGTCTGCTTCATAAACACTTGGAAGCAAAGGATATTACGTAAATGTGTTTTTCATTTCTGGTTTGACAAAAAAATGCTTTCATTTAATGAAATCCCGTTCTGCAGAATTTTGGGGAATAAAATTACATTTAATTCTATGCATTTATCAACACGTGCCATCATAATCAGTACCGAAAATAATATTAATTGTGTTAATTGATAGTTAATATAGTACAGTAAGCCCCAATTCTTAAAATTGATGATAACCCCTCATTTTTTTCATATGTGTGTGTGTTTAAAAAGCTCAATTTTGAGCCGTGTCCAATCGAGCCTCTGCCCTATCATCTCCGCCAAACCTCGCTCGATTCTAGTACCAGGTTCGATAGCTCATAATACATTAATATGAAAACTGCTTTTTAAACATCACCGTACATATTCGCTTTTTTACAATTAGCTGTGAATACGCGAGTACACAAAAGATTAAATGAATATAGGAAAAACATGAGGCAATATTCAGTTTGTCGAAGTTGCTTACCAAATCACCACCACTAATTTTGCACTGTATTTCCACTAGGAGTAATCATGAGACCTCCAGCCACTTGAAAACTTTCATCCCAGAACATAACCTCATTCAACCGACACTTTCTCTTCTTAGTTTTGTAACAAAACTGAAACATTTCAATTAAACGTTAAGTTAATTTGTAAAGACCAACGCTTTAAGAAGTTAGATTACACGGTTAAGAATTAAGATGTCGGAAAGCGCACGTAATAAACTCAAATATTAAGAAACCACTTGGTCGCCCACACCACTGTTCGACACCACTGCGGGCATCGGCTGTTGCATCCAGCGTGGCTAGCGAAGGAGCTGCACCCGAGCCTCCTCTTCCCAGGACTCGTTGGACCTCGCCCAAAGACCGAGGTTGCGCGCGTAGCATTCAAAGAGGAAATGCGGGCACGTGAGCGGCACAGCGCAGCGGTAGGCGGTTCAGGAAGTCCCTCGAATTAGCAACATGTTCGCGTTTGCAAAGTAAATGGCATTTTATTTGCATGGAACGCAACAGAAGCTGCCAAGTATAATGTAAATAAGTTAGTAATAAAACAGAATACACATTTTTTCCCAAAAACTACCATATCCGAAATCGGTATGATAGAAAACATTAATATACGCCCTCAACATTTGTTCAAAAAATCTGACTGGAGTCTAAAGTAAACGTAGAGAAAAATAAACGTCTTGGCCGTTTCCATGCCAAACAAAAGCATAGGCGTCATTTATTACGCGAACGGATGTGCGTGCGTCACCTATTTTATTACTCGACTGTGCGAACGTTAAAGAATGGTATAGTGTTGGCTTGGACCGGTATGTTTGTTAGCTTTCACCCACGTTAAACATACTTGACCATTATATGACCTTTTAAAATGGAAAGAAAAACCCTTCTGGTTAGAGAGAAGGCTGATTTATCGTTATCGTATGATTTATCGTGTTTATGAAAGTCTAAGAAGTATTGATAACTGCTGCAACAGTATCAGGTCCAAAACATAAGGCCACCTCTTATTCAAAGGATTGCCTTATGCCAATGTTCGTTTCATTTATTCAACTGAATTATCACATTAGCATTATACAATTCAGTTAAAATCGTACTATTTTTACATTTATTATAAAATAAACGTTGAATGGATTCCATATTTTTTTATTGAAGCAAAAATGTCTCTTCTACGTTTCAATTGTTATAGTTCTATCCACCCGACATATTAACCCTTTGGTGTAGCCCTACACCACATATGGATGTCAAATTGAAAACTTAAATTCTAAATACATGTATTCAGAAGTGTTCACAGTCTATTTTACTTCCATGTATTCCATTAATTGTCAAATTCGTTATAATCAATGTATGCAGTGACGGCAGTACATACTACAACGATACACTCCAGAACTTTCCTTATGACAATACAAAAGTGGAATCAGCTTTTAATCATGCTAGTTTTACATTTTTATTCACAGAATCGAGTATCATATTTTGTCTCTACACATATTCTAAAAGTTCATTGTTTGCTTTATCTCTAACAAGAAGACGTAATAAATTGAGATAATTTTGAACCATACCCACACACACACACAACACACAAATCCACACAAACACACAAGTACATTACATTACTCAGCAACACTCAAGCTTGACTTTTCTCCTTTCGCACTAATCACATTCCACTCTTCAAACGTTTCTGGACGTGTGTACTTCTCTGACCATTATTCTCTTCGGTGAAATTCAAACTTCTCGAGTAGAATATACAGACGTTATGCGAGATATTGCTTCTTTAATTTTGGAGGAACTCAAGCCACCTCTACGTACCACACAAAGTTGGCGTCACGCACATATAAGTTAAGAAATAAACAATTTTAATGAAATAAGCTTCTTTTTCGTAAATAATAATTGAAATTTTGTGTTCTCTATTAGTCCTTTATGCGTTTGCGAATCTGATAAATAATGCTCATCTTCATCCATCTGTGCGTGACGTTTTTAATCTACCGTGGAGAATTAGCGTAAATAACTCATAACAACTCAGCTTGTCTGCTGCCTCACTGGTTACGATAACTCAGTGTCTCTCCTGCGGCCCTCTAACATCTGTCCATTCTATGCGATGATGAGACTACCGCCCTGAGCTCTCGTCTTACCTCCTTCACTCCTGCCTTTAAAACTCCACAAAATCGTTGCGCTGTTTAGCAAGTATTAATTTAACTGAGTTCGCATAAAAATCCATTAGTCGCGAAAGTTGGTAGCGTTGCGTCATATCCGTCTAGCCACGCACATAGCGTCGACATTACCAATATAACTGACACGTCTATTCTGAACGACACGACAATCATATTACTTGTGTCTGACGTGGTATAATGTGAATCCCGGATTGAAAAATTCAAAAGTCGCAGAGAATCCCTTCTAGTCATGCGAAAAACTCATCGTGAGAAAATTCGATTATGCATCAGTGCTTGCAGCTGTTGAGAGGTACACAAAAGAGTATTGTGTGCTTAAAGACAAAAAACTCAATATTATTAAAATTAAATACACTATACAAGAGTAGATTCGCAAGATTGTCAGACGTCTTATATGTGCGTGGATACATTTTATCTTTGCCTCTACATTATAGACAAGTAAACAATTGAGCAAAAAAACCTAGCTCAAGATTTATTATATCACATACACTATCATAGCTCTCGACAATTATCCGTTATGCGCGTGATATTTAAGAATTTACGTGCGTGTAACATGTACATATAAGTTTAAGTATTATCAATTATTCATGCAACACAATATTTTCGAGATGCATATATGATGAACCGAGTTGTTCACATTCAAGACGTCAGAATTAATGTAATTTTATACCAATTAATAAATTGCTGCAATGCGAACTATTCGCTTCTTAGGAGGAATGTCTATTGTATTTTTCAAAACCATGAATACGTGAATTATGTGAGCAAGCACATACTTTAAGTAAGAGTAATACCTACAGTCTTCCTGTAGTTATTCTACCACTATTGCATGATATCTGTACTTAAACCCTAAAATAGCAAAATCATGACAGCTTCTAACAATAATAGGTTATTGAGTTTGTGACTACATAATGTAGTTACCGCAATATTTTTTACAAACGAGAAGGGATTAGCCATGTAATCTGTGATAGATCAATCAACAGAAATTTTATCGTAGCTCACTCAGATGACAGGAGAGTTCCTCCGGAAGAGACGTACCCGATCTGCGAGCAAGAGAGCACGAGTACTCAGAACGATAGAGCAGTAGTATGAGCGTAATAGTATCAACTCATAGACAGTAGAGCGTATGCACCAAGTTGGGACAGAGAACCGTCTTGGGAAAGTAGCGTCTATTGACGGTTACTCTAGCCAGAAAACGGACTATCATTCTGAATAATAGCGTATACTTAGCTGACTATAAGAGATGGAAAGTGCAAGCAAAAAATGATGTTATTGCTAAGTCTTGTGGAGAGGAGATATTTCAGCATTACAAGAGCGTAGTACAGATAGAAATGCGCTATCTGGAGTTTGACAGAAGAGCAACTGTATCAGAGTAGTTAAATGTCATCAGAAAATCAACACCCTTGAACAGACAAATGATTTTATCAAAAGGTATTTACAAAACAATTTCTTGTTGCAGCCCCATATCTTTGCTGACCATGGAGCTACGCAAGAGATACATTAATTACCTACTCTATTTCCGATCCTTAGATCCTGTCATCATATGTTAGATTGAGTTTGGTTGCCGGTGACAGTCGTCTGCTGGTGTACGGCTCTGGTCCCTTATCATTTCTATCCACGATAATTATCACTCTGAAATAGTTTACTTAACATTATTGATGCTTCTTCACCATCAAGTGTAATATTCTTGACTATAGTGTGCAAAAAAGTTATGCAATCAGTTATTTTCTGTGAACATCTGGAGTAAGAGAGATGTATTTATGCTGAGCAAAGATTTTATGTTATCCTAGAATATTTGTCCGTGTATGCTGAGATACAGACTTTAGCGAACTTTGTCATTATTGCAAATAATTAGTGAGCTCATGTTTTATTTCTCCTTTTCCTTATGGCCCAATTTTTCGAAATTATGTCTAATGGTTTTATGAATGATACGGATCCTGTTATAGCACCACCTTTTATATACTCGAAGTGAATATCCATGCAGTTGTGCGTGTCGATGTCTACTTCAAAGCCACAATCATAATCATTCTAGGATCTCTATATTAAATCTTATTTTTGTGCTTTTGGAACGTAGTGCGTGAGTAATACTTAGTTTACATAAAAAACATTAATTGTTAATTGTTAACACTCGTGAATATATCTTAGCTCCATTCACTTCATAGTTTTTAATTGGTGCCTTAAAATACTATCATATAGTAACAGTCAACAGTGAGATCCAATAATACTATTAATATAATACGTGACAAGAAATTATCCATTTTAATGCAATCACACATCAATACTTATTTGACATAATCATAAAATTTTTTAATAATCTTACTCTGTTGACTACCATAGCTTGCTATCCTACATAAATATAGAGTAGATTGAGAAGTGCATTGTTTGATTATTAGATAGTGCTCAGCGGAACTTTTCAACCCACATTTCGTTCTATGACGTTCTCACAGTATACCTGTCTCACCAAACATCCACGCTCACATATCTAGTTTTTTGAAGCACCTATCAGGCACTAATTTTTAAGGTCTTGTTGTGCTATTCGATAACTATAATTGCGACATCCACTCAGAGAGACCTAGTGCACAAGTCTAACCTGTGATCTCAGCGACGAAAATTTCCACAACGCGGAGTGCCATTGGTAATGTGTGAAAGAGTCTTGCATAGCACACTCGTGAAACTGTCGAGCACCGGTAAAAAGAAACCGGTGAGGAAGAGATATCAAATTGTGCGTTCGCTGACGTCCCTGAGTGAGGCTAGCCAAACGCCCTGAGTGAAATTTGCGCTCTTACGATGCATGCAAACAGTTGCCAGCGCGAACCTTTCGCATTCGAACTGGAATTTTAAACAGTGTGAGAGGGAAGTAGATAAGAGTTACTGTCAGGCGAGAAGTGCACAAGATTCTCGCATAATACGACGCGCTATAATGTTCAAAAGCTTACATCCTCTGGGCGATATCTTTGATTTATGTTTCACTCTTTCCTCAGTATATAATGTAGAAGAGGCGGTTGTCTCGTTAAATAATAAGATACATGTCCATACACACCGTTAACTTTAACCCATCCTCCTATGCACACATATTAAAGACTACTAGCAAGGATACTTTCAGAAACACGGTAGGCTTGAATCAATACTTGCACTTCTTTTGTGATGTAGACTTAATCAGCGTAACCGGAGTTTTACACCACTATCGTTCTTCTCTACTTCAGTGGCTGATAGAACATGTTCATTTCTAATGGATTGTATTACGAGAGGGCGACTCGATAATCCTTTGCGTATTGTGTTGCGTATGATGATGTTATACTGCGCGAAGGTACATGGATAATTGGAAGATAGGTGGACGTATCTACTCTGTTCGAATTGAATCATGCTGATCTAATGCTTAAGTATAGTGCGATAGTAGAATAAACAGCTCTGTATAATCATATCGTCTCCTTGTATTATTTGCCCTACATGATTGCATGCAATCTCGCTCGCACTATAAGGATATACAGGTATCATACATATTAAGATTAGATGAATCTAGGTTGTCGACGCTATCTAGCCGTATACAAAATATACTAGATATCCTCAATAAGTACAATGTTCATAGTTTGTCTCTGTACTATATACAAAAGATTCTTATATTTGTACCAGGGCTTGCCCATTTAGATAAAGTACTAGTGGCAAGCTACAGGAATGTGAGCAAGACGGCCCCCTCTTTGATCTCGTGCTACTTATTTTTCTAATGTCTTGATCTGGCTATCTTTTGGACTGGCAGCTGGGAAGAAGGTCATCATTGGTGTCGGTGTAATCACTCTCAACCAGAACACTATTTTTGAGAGTGTTTGCTACACACATTTTCGTCATATCTCTAGATGAGTGAGAGTCAATAATATTATTACTTGTAAACTGAGATGAGGTGAAGAGATAAGTGAGTAAAATATACGCCCTATCCAGGAAAACTTCCTCCTTGAACTAGAACATCGCGCGAAAAAGCCACAGTAGTGTTATACCAAGCTCTAAATTGCCATATGTGATGTGGATCCTGTTCTGAGGTGGGGTGAAGAGAATTGCGTAAAATTACGCATAAATGAGTCTCGGCGTGTCTTGGTTGTTACGCTAAAAAATTGGGAGATTGTGCTTATAAAACATATAATATGCAACGTAGCTCTGTATAGAAACGCACACTGTGGCAAACTTTCACTCATTATCTTATTTGTGACAGTCTGCATAATAAGATAAGAAAACTGCACTACTTCGTTTATGACCCGTACGCCTGTGCGCTTAGGAGACGAGAGGATAAACTGGTCAATAAATTTGCCATCAGACAATCCTACGATACGAATCTTACTCATCTTAAAAGAAATAAAATAAATCCATCCCCCCATTTGGGAGTAAAAGAGTCCTCAAAAATAAAATAAGATGGTCACTTCTTGAATGAACCAGTAGCGCCTACTTTTACTACAGATAAAACGATACGTACGAAATAGAGAGCGCTGTTCTTCGTACCGACTTGAAAAGTACAGCTCATTCTTTTATTCACTCGTCTCCACAGGTTCGATCGTGAATACACTGCTCACTTTCAACTAATTCACGTGTCAAGCGTTCCTACTGAGCACTACATCTTTTAACTAATCTGTCGCGCGAACTTTGCCCGAGTATGATCTCTTCGCCACTGGAATTACGACAACTATTGCACTTCACGCACCACATCAAACAGCACCTAACAACCCCATTTATCCCCAACCCAGGTTCCTATCTTGGATAGATTCTATCATATATCATATCCGATTCTCCTTATCTGCCTTTTTACCATCAACTATCAGAGCGCTAAGCAAGCACGAGATGAGAGCCTGTTCTGCAGAGAGTCAGTCCTACACTGCGCGTTCTAACAACTGTCTGCACATCTCTCATCATAATTGTTCCTCTTCCCTTAGAGCAAGGAAAACCTTCCCAAACTGAATTTTGTTTCACGCTGTGGCGTGCAGCTCGTAAAATAACTGCGTTGACCTTCGTGATCCTCCACGAGCCTGCACGACAATCACTGCTTGGGTCTGGTTTCTTAATATCGAACTCTCTTAACACTCACTATGCTCTTCTTGCGAGAGGCTCCCCTGCGAAATTTCTCTTATCTTCACGACTTTTGTACGCGAAGACGCCAAAACCTCTCGCTCTTCTTCTCTCTCTACGTGCCAGGCAGCCCGGTTTCCCATAATCTCTATATAGATCGTACATACTTCTATATGGTGTAAACATTTCTTATCTAGAATGTATCTACGTGTCGATACCTTTCTGATTATGCGCGTACTTCCGGGACGAGACGCAATAGCTCCATCGTTATTCGCATCTCACGCGAGAGTCAATTGCGATACGGCTGGAAACAACGTTAATTACCAATATAGACCTATGAATTACTTAGGCTGTCTCGCGTCTGATACTTTTCCATTTAGTTTTTCCTATTCTTCCCGACACTTTATACATCCAAAAGCGTCTAGAATATTCTCCACTGTGTTTCTCTGCGTTTCTCTGAGTTCTGAGTTTTTGTCCTTGTGTTCTACGACTTCAAGACTCGTTCAGGCGCTCACATGTATTCACAATTCATAAGAGTGAATAGTATGTAGAGTAATGAGTTGGCCATTAGAGAGATTGTGAGCGTGTGTGTTGGCGAATGAAGTGAGCTCTACTGGAAGATATTATATCTAGCATCAATCCTTCTAATACGTGTCTCTCCGTTCTATATTAATAATTGTGCCCGTATGCCGAATCGTTTCATTTATTCAATTATTCGTACTTGGACATAGCTACAACCTAAATCGTAATCTGCTTGCGTTACTAATCACAATAAACAATTCCTTCCTCTCATATAAAAAAAATAAAAAAAAAAAAAAAAAAACTACTCACAAAATCCCCTATGTACGCCTAGTTCCAGTACTCCCATCATGCTCTCTAGTGGCACCAGCACAAAGCCATTTGCGTCATCGTTGCCCTCCCTTATGGCGGTCATCGGCGGATTGGGGCCGACGATAGCCGCTGTGGCCATCCTCCCTCTCCTCTCCGCCGGCCTCAAGCTCGGTCACTCTCGCCCGTGGTTCCTGCCGCAGCCTCCCCCGCTCAGCCCCGCACGCCACGCCAAGTAAACAGTAATTTTAAATTACCAGCGCTCGCCCTCCGCGACGCACGCGCCTTCACGCCCCCGGGCGGGCGCGCACGCCCCTCGCCACGCGCCCCGGGCCCGCGCCCCTCGCCATGGCAGCGGCACACATGGCCCGGCCCCGCCGCCCCCGCTCGACGCTCGCTGCGCCATTGTCTAGACCAGCCATTTGTACATATTTGCTGGTTCCTTTGCCCAGAACGTTTACTTTGTGACCTCTGTCCGGCGCATCTATGCCGGCCCATCTTGCCCGATACAACTGCTATGCCGTACACTGTGCCCGGTACAAACTGTGCCCGGTACAAACTGTGCCCGTACAAACTTGTGCCCGGCTACATCTGTGCCCGGTACATCTGTGCTGGTACATCCTGTGCCTGCGTACATCTGTGCCCGGTACATCTGTGCTCGGTAATCTCTGCCTGGATACGATCCTGTGCCCGTACATCTGTGCCCGGTACATCCGCTGCCTGTACATCTGTGCCGGTACATCTGCGCCCGGTACATCTGTGCCCGGCTACATCTGCGCCGGTACAATCTTCCCCGCGTAATCGTGCCGGTAACATCTGCCCGGTACATCTGCGCCGTACATCTGGTTTGCCCCGGTACATCTGTGCCCGTACATTTTGGCCGGTACAATGCTTGTCCGATTCTCAAATAGCCGGTATCGTAAGTTGTGGCCGTATATCTGTGGTCGGACCCAGAGACAGATAACCGGCCAATAGTCCCGATACGTATGCGCATACGTTCACACAAAGACTAATACCCCATTCTCTGTTATCCTTCTTACATGAATCTCATTTTGAGCCTTTATTTTTTCGATTTGCACTGAAAAATGACACCAGCAGATAACAGAACCTACGTCAGCCTACGGTGTCACATCAATAGACCGTCATTTGCCCCGAGAAAAGTTTAAAATACGAATATCGGAACGCCAGTTCTGCAAGCGGCAAATAAATAAGGACGAGGAAGTTTCCTCAACGGACAGCATTAAAAACGGTTCTCGCAGTCCTGGGCGCCACCAGCAAATATGATGGGCAAATGGAGATTTCAATATGATTATCCAAAACGTCATTCCTTGAATTGGCGATGCCTGGACATACCAAGCCAGTCTAACTACTCGCCCAAGAAAGTCTATTTCACAGGGTTTAATTACGCTTCAGGATTCTATAGATGCCGATTGTGTAAGAAAAAAGCTGATGAAGCCTGAGAAACGCCAACAGCCAATGGCGGAAACATCACACCATAGCCCGGCAACGTCCGTGTGCTGAAGCATTCGAATACATCCTCGGTGCACACACCTCTTCCCGTTCGTAATCCTGCGCCGTCTCCATTACGATTCCTGTCGCTCACTGCAATGCACGCGATCGCCCCACACGTCCGGTCGCGCGCCCCTCGTCGCCGCGGGCGGCGGCGTGTCCGCACTATCGACATCGCAGGGCGGCGCAGAGGGTCATATTCTTAATAAACTTGCCGCCCGCCGCTCGGCAACGCACGCCGGCGCGACAACCACGCGCCGAAGGGGGGTGAGCACGAGCACGCGTGCAAGCCGCGCCGCCGAATAATTCAGCGCCGCACTCCTCTTTTCGCCCCTCCGCCCCCTCCCCCTCGCCGTCCACGCGGCGCACCGGTGGGCGTTTGAGGAAACTCCGCGGCCAAAGAGCTTTCATTTAGACGGCGCGCGGTTCCTCGGAAGTTTTCTGTGGCTGCTTCCCGACCTGACGATTGCCGTAATGAGTCGTTTTCGAGTTTTTAACTGTTAGTATTATCCGCATTCATTGTAACGAGCTGCCGGGAGAGGTGGTCAGGGCTTCAACTGATATGACTACCAGTGTGTCCTCTGATCGATAGGTTCTAGAGTTCAATCCCGAGAGAGTGAAAAACTTTGAACACTAGCTAGATAGCTAGGTTCAAATTTCAGTCATGGAGGAGAATTCTACGGCCCCCACAAGCGGGCTGCTTGATCAGCATTTTTTCTGTCAGTTTCTCCGGTTCAACACCAGCCGAATGCCGGCAGTACCCTATAGAAAGACCCACTGACGCGCGCGATTCTTTCTGTTACTTGTCCAATCCTCACCCTTTACTTCACACTCACACGCCACTAAACTACCTCACATGTTCGGGAGACCCGGTCGGCGAACTACGAAGCTGTCCGTCTGGGACGGTTGGCCCCAGCTTGTGGCACATACTTGAACACGGTGAGTAGTTATGTGGCAGCTACACGACATAATTTCGTCCCCGCCCGAACGTTATTGTTTTGCTTTTAGATCCATTAAGTCCCCATGTCATTTTTTTCAGCCAAAATCAACGTGAAAATGCTCTAATCCTGCCTTGTAATTATTTGTTCGTCAGCGCTCTCTTTGTGTTTCGTATTATAACACAATCGTCTGCAAAAACGCACCTTTGATTGTATGTTCACTATGGAGATCGTTTCACATGACGCTAAGAAGAGTAATGGCCCTAACACACTTCCCTGTGGAACCCTGAAGTAACATTCCCCGTAGTCGAAACTGATTGCAATTCGAACTTTTTGTTTCCTGTCCTGAGAAATTCGCTTATTCCACCTCACACTCGAGCATCAACTCCTGAGGTTAATACTTTCCTAATGAGTAAATTATGCGGTACCACGTCGAATGCTTTCGCGAAGTCGATTACTACTGCATCCACCCTCCCACCCGCGTCAACTACGTCAGCTGATTTTGAAAAAGAGAAACAATTTGACTTTCGCACGAATGTTCACTTCTAAACCCATGCTGTCCGTGGAAAATCCAGTTCGGCCTTCTCCATTCGCGACGAATGAACCCGCTGATTAAATGCTCCATTATTTTGCATACTACTGATGTGAGGGATACAGGTCTATAATTACATACTTCGTTTTATCACCATTTTGAAAATTGAACACTATAGCTGCTTCCAATCGTCTGGTAAACTGGATCTATTAATGATAAAATATTGAATAATCTTAACAAATAGGTCAATATCGCCTCACCGCGCGAGTTTAATAAAATCTGTCGAGATACCGTCTGGCCCACGTGATTTACCGTTTTCCAGTGGTTTTATACGATTGCGACAGTTCCATGCGTGGAGTTTGAATTGGTTTCTACTGGAAAATAGTGAACTTGCTCCTGCGCCGTTCTGGTTGAATACCGATACGAAATACCGTGAAACGCATGCTTTTGCTTGGTCGCCCGTGCAGTGGCTCGTTATCTGCGACTCGAATTCCTGAATTTCTTCCTTATTCCCCCGGCGTCTGCGGACATATTTGTAAAAGCTTGACCAATTATTTCGTCCGTCTCCAACTGTTTCTTAAAAATAATTCATGAGCATTTTCTTTTTCTTTTTCTAATTCCTTGTAGTATTTTTTATAACTTTATCATGTAGCAATGCTGCGATGTCTCTTATAAATGCTAGCCTAACTTTTCTCTTAAACGTCGTATTGCCCCGTTAAAATATTAGGATCAGAATTACTTTTCAGTATTTGCAAGGAAGTACTATCTAAAGCGGTTTCTACGATTGTTTTAAAAGCCCCATTGCTTCCTCTATCCCCCTTCTGTTCTTAGAAAATTATGTTATTTTTCTCTTATAGAACTACGTCGTCCTTCGAGTTTGCTTTCTATATTGCCTGACTATCGTTCCTTTTGCCTTAGCCGCCTTAATTACATTTACCTGCACTTCTACCATCACTGCTTTGTGGTCGCTAATTCCCTGAAAGACTTCGCTGAAAGGAACATTTCTGCTGGGTAAACAAGAAAAGTCCATATTTGCTCCCTGCCGCGTGGGTTTGTTCGACTACCTGGGTTAATCCTGCTCCCATACTAGACGACTGACGCGCGTTTTGAAGTTCCTGTCGCACACCTCTCCTTTCAGTTAGCGTCGGGAAGGTTTAAGTCGCCAGCGAGAAGAAAACGACACGTTTCTGTTTTCTAGCCTATCACTGATTTCATCTAAAATTTCTAACCATCGTTTTGGCGGCCTATAACAAGCAATAATTTCCACGGGATTTCCTAGCTACGTCAATTTCCATTCCAAAATTTCCAGGTTGTTACTAAACAACTATTTCTAACACTATAACACTGATTTAAGCAGAGAAAACCCCACCGCCCCTTGTTTTCTATCTCTTCGATATAATGTATAGCCGGAGCGTAGATTTCAGAATTAGTACATAATCTGGATAACCACGATTTCTGTCCTATCACTATATCGGCATCGCACGAATCCAACTGTCAAAACGTCAATGGTTTTATTAACATATTCGACCCAGTTTACCTGCAACAATCTTAGGAAAAGCCATTCCTTTCACCTGAATATATTCCGTCGCCGCCCGTCGCCCCGCCTTCGCCGCCGCATCGCCCGCCGTCATCGCCGCCGCCGTCGCCGCCGCCGTCGCCGCGCCGTCTCCGCCGCCACACACTTCCGCTGAAGCTTCCGTCAGCCACTGCGAGCACCCTCAGCTTCCGCTCCTTATTCGCCACAGCCCGCGATTCGACCGTCGCTGTAAGATCGGCGGGCATTACAGGCGTACAACCGGTGACAGGAGGGCGCGCGGCAAAGACTCAGCCACTCGGCTTTAGAGGCCACTGGAGTGCCGCGACGCCCCTACCGGTTGAGGTGGACGCCGTCCCGGCCTAGGGCGCCTCTCCCGAGATCAACCCCTTTAAGGATCCCACAAAAGATGAACCCGAGCGGCTTTTGCCACATAGTCCATGTCGCGATTCACCCTAGGCGACTTTTACGGGACAACATCCCGGCGGCGAATTACACCACTAAGCACTATTTTCTGCGGGCGGATGGAAGCGAAAGCGCTTTTTCGCTTACAAATGTAATAATTCTCATAAAGTGCTACAAATGTGCATATTAAAGGTGGGAGAGTTATTTCAAACAAATTACATTTGTGTAATTTCTGAAAAAAATAATATAGTAAAATAAATTTTACGCCAACTTAAAATGCAATTAGGAGTACGAAAAGTTCAAAGACAAAATTTGGGTCTGCTTTTGAGAAATGGCGTTTTAGTGTTTCTGATATTGCGGAGTTTTGAGTCCATTTTCACAGAAAATTAAAATATCCATTCTGTACGGACAGTACAGCTACATCTCAAATGTGAAAATGAAAGCATACCCTGAGATATATACTTAAGGGTTCCACTCGAATTCCATATTCTTTAGAAAAAAAACTTTTTCTCTACAATATTGTGTTTAACTCTGAAAACCAAACAAATAGAATGCCTAATTTCAAAAAAATTGATAAGAAAGTGTGGTAAGTTTTATTCCAATTGTAAAAACCAGAAAGTATTGAAAAGTCTCTTCATTTTGACTTCTATTTATTGTTTCTGTTTTCTTCTTACAATGAGCCCAAAGGCTTCATAATAATTACAATTCTTTGTTTTTCAAACAAAGTGGATTTCTTCACTCGTAGGCAACAAAAGTCTTTGACGAGAAACAGAAAAGAAAAGCAAAGAAAAGAAAACTGGAGCAAAGAGCTTAGATCGCGTCGCAAATCCGGAGTAGGAGGCAGCCACGATGTATTCATCTTCGGATCTGTGACAGAGTAAGTCATAAATATGGAGATAGCGCAGCCGTGTTTCATTCAAATGTGGACGGAGTTCGTTTCGACTAAGTTTCCGATGGAATGGAGATTGCATACTTTTGAGAAGTCATAACAGCTTGGAGAAGAAAATGCATTGCTCTCCACAAATATTAAACTGATTAATTTTCCTTTTCACAGGACCTTTTGAAGTTGACTGTTTTATTAAATTCGCTATTGTGATTTACGGGCGCTATAAAATATGAGTAAAGATTTTTTCATCTGAGCAGTACAATACATTTGTGATTCTTAAAGAACTTGAGTTTTTACAACCATTCAACAGTTTCAACATCCAGAGACAAAGGCAGGTCTGAAATGCAAGAGCCTAAAATCCAGTAATTTGAAGATAATCAAGAAATCAATTTTTCGAGATAATCGTAGGATTTTGGTGAAGAGAAAAAATTAAAAAAATCTAATTGCTTTGAGAGGGAATTATTTTGAAAAATCCAAATCAATTCGTTTAATTTTCACTGACAATGTTATTCACTAGAAATTTGTATTAATGCGTACGTTTTATGTTGTCATATAATTTTTTTGATGTCATATAATTTTTTGTTAACATATAATAGTGTTTATTGTCATGCAATCTGTTATTTTACTTAGTGTTAACAACAAAGTGATGAAACGAAAAAATACTGATAATAATTGATGTTTAAGAGTAGGACTACAGGCAATTTTTCAAAAGAGATGTTGCGTATTTTATTAATAAGTGGATGCAGCTTCAGAAAATAGTCAATTTCAAGTTTTAATGTTTAATAGTTTCAGACATTTACATTCGTACCGAAATCGAATTCAGAATGTTAACAGCGACGTGCGGAACTCCAAAGATATTTATTTTCGCAGTTTATCTACAGGTTTGATCAATTCGTTCCGTTCGCAAGTCTTACGTTCGCAAATGGTGAAGATAGCAAAAATTATTACATATGTACTATTTGAAATATTTATAATTTCGTATAATTTTATTTCTGTGCATGGTTTGATTCTAGTCTGGTACTGTGCGTGTTTTAGTTTCACATATTTCAAACTCAACGAAATTGTACTCATATGAAAGTAGATACAGTACCCTTCAATATAAATTATCATCTAAAAATTTTGTTATTCCTATAATATTTCAGGTTGCAAATTAATTTTTGTGTAATGTTGCGAATCGTATTTTTTTATTTACTCCAAAAAATATACAAAAAGGGTAGTATGCATCTCAAACCTTTGTATCAAAAGTACCTCGTGAAGAATACTTGAATCTTCAAAGAAGAAAAATCTATGTTACTGTTTTCGAATATACGTGAAGATTGACGGAAAACTAAGCATTCTCTGGCCTTGTGGAGGTGCCAATGGTTTCTAGATACCTAGTAAGGCTGGAAAATACACATAATTGATTACCTTAATCCGCAATTTCTAGTAGTTAATCTTATAACTGCATTCTCATTCTCTATGTCATAGATTGCGGTAGAGAAGACGTCATGCGATAAGGGAAAAATTAAGACGTCACGTTTATGTAGAAGAGCCAATTTTGCTGCTCCAGAACCCCATTCTCCGCATACTCAACAGCTGCAGTTTTGTGGCTGGAGGCCATTAGTTATTTCTTACTTTTGTATCATAATTTTACACAATCATTATATTTGTATCACTTCCCCCAGGTTCATTACTTCAATTATTGCCAATTTTCGTGAGAAATATTGTTTCCATTAATCTAGACTAAATTGTGCTCTTTTATTGTGGCGTTTCTGGAGGGAAAATTTCCAGCATCCGTAACCAATATCAGAGTTGGCTGTCTGTGTTAGGGTTGGGCTATGTGTTAAGGGTTTCAATTGAACTGGTATTCTGCTTTTAAAAACTGAATTTGGCTGAAAAATAATAATGTTTCAAAGTTTAGGAATAACTCAGAAAATATATTTGAACACAAAGATTTGGCCTTCAGGACTTTGCCAAAATAGTAGATAGAAGTAGGATAGTGTCATTAGGAGCAGGAATACGAGATAACGGATACATGATAGATCTCAAGCGATGTGTCCCAGTCATTGGTTTGCGATCGAATTGTTAATTTGAATGTATTTGAATTGAGTTATTAGAGTCATCATCAGTTGTGTTAAGACGTATTATTTATGGTATATTAAAGAGACATTTGTTACAGAATACCATAAAGACGTACAAGAAAATACAAAACGAACCTTCAAAATTACGAAGGCGTTTAAAAACATCCTGAAGCACCGACTTCTACGGAAGGGCTTGCGTCGAAGAAATTAAATTTAATAAGAAGTAAATCAATCAATTGACAGAAAGATAATTTTAATTGTTTGTAGGTATACGTCCAGTTCATGAGAAATGACTATCTGGCCTCATTAGTGAGCACAAGAAGTCCCGCCTGCACCTGTGGCTCCATCGTCTTGCCGCGTTCGTGTCGCCAGTCGGTCACGGGAGTGCAGGCGGCAGGTGAGGGGCAGGGTGCGAGGGATGTCCGCAGGGGAGGCGCCATCTGCTGCGGTCGCATCAGCGCGGCAGCCGCTGCTTAATGAGGCAACCACCTCATGCGCCGCCACTTAGCAACTGCTGCCCCGTCCGGTCGCATGCCCAATATGCCGCTGCGACTGAAGGGATGGAGTGGTGCCGTGGGGAATAATGCTAGATGCTGCAAACTCTCCCATCCTCCTCGTGAGAGATGCCGTTCACGATGAGAATGTTCCCCTTCGAGTGCGACCAAGGAGTCGTAATTCCATAGTAAAGAGATTCAGTCAGAACAAATGCATATAGGTTTCGGCATTCTCGATACAAATCATCCACTACTATGCCGGGTTTAATTTAGCGTAGCAGAACGTTTTGAGATGGGACAACGCTACTGCCATCTCGGTGAAAATCTCAGCGGAAAGTGGTCAAAATAAAGTTGAAGTGAGAGGAATGTCAGGTGATTTTGTCATCTGTCGATACAAAATCTTTTCAACATATTTGTCTTCCTAAATAGTCACTGTAATCGGTATAATGGAGAAGACGAGAATCAATTGGCTAGTAATACGTAGAAGTTCAATTACTTTTAAAGAGAGCGCGCTGTTTCTACTTGTCTTCAATTCGGTTTATAAATTCCAAAAATGATCAGTCATAAAGTAAACAACTTTTCGTCGTACTCGTAAACAATGTTTTTGTTCCAAAATTGAAAGAACCTGGAATACTTATATAATCAGCATCCTTAAGATTAAAATCTTATATTTGACAGAAGTGATTTCTAAAGGAATTTCTAGTGAGCGGATGCTCATTTACGTTGAAGATGTAATATATTTTTATTTACAATTAGAAGAATAGATGGAGAATAAAAAGCATTTATTACCATTTCTTTAATATTAAGTTACGTGAAACTCTAATCTCTAAGAGTTTAGTGCAAGAAATAATGTCAAAACTAAAAGGGAAAAAAAGCAATTTGCGTAACTACAATGTTTCGGGAGACTGTGAAAAATATATCGTTTTTCAAAGAGAACGCAATCCGGCTTTCGCAGTCTTGAGGCTATGGCAAAGGACGTAAATTCTACGAAAATATATCAAAATCACACAAATTATAACACAGTTCTTCAGATTCTAATATTGAACATTTAATTTCTTCAGAAACCTCCAGCTTCAGAAATAAATGTATTTGTTTTATTAGCAGAATACGTAATTACAGTGGACAGATTTTCAATGTATTTTATTTCACATTATACAATAATGCACTAAAGAAAGTTTTACCCGTGTTATTCATTAATACTTGGCTTTTGGATCACCCTTAATTGTTTTGTAGCAATAAGATCTCTTCTCTTTATTGTCACATG
Organism: Gryllus bimaculatus; assembly: GCA_017312745.1. Taxonomy (NCBI): domain Eukaryota; kingdom Metazoa; phylum Arthropoda; class Insecta; order Orthoptera; family Gryllidae; genus Gryllus; species Gryllus bimaculatus. Next base: position 2,248,188 of record BOPP01000030.1, read on the forward strand.
TAATAAATAGCGATGGGAAAGATTTCGTGCGAGTGAGCCCGTACAAAGCCACTGCATTAATAATAACCAATGAGCAAAATGGATAGAACTAGAATTGTAATGAATCTTACCTGGCCTGTTCTACCAATATCTGCTCAGAAACCTAGATAATGTCACCTAGTTTGGCTATCCCACGGATGTTAGTCCCAAGGACATGAGTCGGCAGTAGCTTGAATCCATCGTCATAGATGGACATGGGGTGAATTGAAGGTGATATGGTACTTGTACAATACAAAAGCGAAAAAGGGTGCTCAGAAATCGAAGTTCTCAAGGAATGGAGAGAGCGGAACCCAGATATGAGATCTACCCTAGATTCAAAGAAGCTTGCCAGTCAACGACGACACATATTCAGCAGTGGAAAATTCACAACAAAACAACTTGCTGACATTTAGAGAAATGCGAAGTATGTTTTTCTATGGAACTATCCACATGAAGAACATGTAAAACTTGAAAACTATGATTCTGTTGAAGATTCATCTCTTTCCAATGAAACATCCGTGAGTAATGAAATTTCATCTGGCAATGAATCACACGATGACAAAATGCGAAATACCCTTCGACGCGAGATAGAATGAGTTCGAATCTCGTGCACCGTTGAAGAGAATATATGAAAATGCAAACGAAGGGAGTGATAGAAACAGCAGACCCTCTTAAATGAGGTAATACAGAACCCCGGTAGAGATCTAGACGTTACTGAAATCAATTACATTGTATATGAAACTGGATATCTGGTAACTCAGATCATTTTGCAGCCAGCCAAGAGCACCGACGGCAGACTACAAAACAGAGTAAACAGCCCTGTACCACCATAGACGAAAAAAAATTATGAAACGGATTGCAGACACTCGGCGTAAAATATCACTCTTAGCCGAGGCCTCTTCTAAATCAACGTACATCTCTTAAGTTCAACGAAAAATATTCAATGTTGAAAAATAATACCAAATTGAAAATTACACAAGCAGGCTAATAATAGCTTAGAAGCTCAAATAGAAAATCCAAACATGGGCTCAACGAATGAAGGGTTACAAACGTAGAATATATTTTTATGAGACGAATCGGTTTTATTTGATTTACTTAGTCAAAAAAGTAGAAACTGTATGTGACGTATCGGGGAGGAAATAAATTGCGCATATTTTCTTGAGTTCCAGAATCCCTTCCCAACATTTGAACAATAAAAAGTTGAAAGACAAATAAAATTTAAAAAATAATANNNNTTGAACTGAAAGGCTTCTGCAGAAATTTAGTTATTGAAAACCATAAAAATATGAACATGAGCATTTCCGCTGTTTGTATGCGAGTTTGAGGAACATTTCTTGCCACATATATTTGAATGATTTGATTGAAACAGACCTCCTCCGACACCTCGCCGGAGCTTCAAAAGCTGTAGACACTCGTGTCACTTGCCTTCTCGGCACTGTCTCCCGACTAGCAATAGAAGCTAGGTGAGCAAAGCGGCACAACGTAGTCTTTTCCACTTTATGTAATATCATTTGCTATTGGTTTTAATTATTACTATCACCCCCTTTTTGTATCTTTTGCTATTTCATGATGTGTACATCTTTATTAGTATTTAATATTTTGTAATTTGAATTACTACTGGTATGTACCTATTATAATGTTAAATCTATCTATTATTTAAATTTATCCCTTCGATGCATTTCATATTTTGTAATTTTATTTACTATTGGTATGTAATAATTATGGAGAATAAGAGATTTAAATGAAAGAATAGGAATGAAAAAATGTAATGAAATAGTTGGATATTTTGGAGATAATATAATCAATGATAATCGTAAAAGATTAATGTTCACAATATTTATTAACAGTTTTAAATGATTTTTTATGGTTAAAAATATTCAAAAAATACTTTGTTTTAAGATAATTTAAATATAAAGTCTGTAATTGATTACATTATTATAAAATAGTCTTCAAGATTAAAGGTGTTAGATATTCGTGTTCACAGGGGTCCACATTATTTGTTAAATTCTAAAATATCGTTTTCCTTTATTACTGTAACTCCGATAAAGGATAAAACGTAAAAAATAATTAAAAATATCTTCCCAACCACATCATAATATTATTTTATTAAAAGATAATAATATCCTATATTTATACGGAAAAAGATGAGACGAAAAGTTGTTAAGAACAGATTTTGAAAATACAAAAATTTAATATCAATATCTAAAGAGATCAATATATACTATTCATTCAATATCTAAAGAAATTTTAGAGGAAATGACCACATATGTTTTGGAGTTGAAATTGCTTACCATGACATGAATGTTATTAAACGATGTGTTTGTTTTGAGCAAGTCGAAAATATGAACACGACAGCCATTTATTAATGAAACATTGAAAGAATATTACGTATTAGTAGGTAGGTGTCAGTCATAATACCTATCGGTTTTATAGTTGAAGTGTCATCGTAGTTTATTACTTACTTACTTATTGATTGTCTTTAAAGTGCATCAATTGGAATACTTTTATTACTAGAATCGTCCGTATGCTGTTTTTATTTTCAAACAAATGTACTCATTACTGTTGTGTGTCATATGTTAGGCTTTAAATTGTCTGAAAAAAAACCCGCTAAAAGGTAAGTAATTGAGAAATGTGAGTGAACGCTCACAGGGAATAATGAAGCTTTATTTTGGGTTTATCATGTTTGAATCGTTCGTATTTAAAGGACGTGAATAGTAATGGTATTGATTTCCCTGTTTCAAAGTGCTTGAAGTGATGCTTGCAGTAAAGGGAAATTAAAATGTTTCTTCTCAAGACACGCTCCAAACTTTTCTTTTATTTTTTTACTCGGATAAAGCAAAGTGCACAATCCAGGTTTCATTTTCGTTGAATCCTCTGAATTTTCGAAAATTAGAAAATTATAAATTGAGCGGAAAAATGTGCTGTTGTAGCCCCACAGGTTCTATTCTGCAACTAGGGGACTGAAAAATTAATAAATTGCGACAAAATGTTTTTTGACGCAGGTAGGTAGGCACCGGGAAGAGAGATGGGGCCAAACTGAAAACCAGACTAAATAGATTAGGAAACTAAGTAGTACGAGAAAGTCCATTCTTTATCACCACTAGTTTGGTATGAAGCACACACAAAACAGGGATTCTGACTACACACGTTATAGACAGTAGGTTACTCTTCTTATGCAAGAACAAGGTTTTTTTCCTACTTTTTCGTTACCAAGGTGAGGCAATAAGTCTTCCTGTTGAAAATTTCCCGTTTTCCGTCGCACGATTTCAATACTATCTCCAACGTAAAAGCGAGAAAGTAAACATTTTAAATAGTACAAATATTAGAATTTTAGTTTTAAATATTTTGTTTATTGTAAATAATTTGTTTATAATTTTATTTCAAAATTACAACAATTTGGAAAGAAAGAAATTGTAAAGAGTGAATGTGACAGAAGGCATAGATGGTCAGATGTGAACAGAGACCATGGTGATGAAAATATCGAGTTCAGCGGAAGGAATCATTAGGCAGAGTTTCACTGAACGTCTACAATAGCACACGTGAACTGGTGAATAGTCGTATTAAGTAAGAGTGAATAAGTGTTGTTGAGGAATTTAATATTGTGAATAAGAGTGATAGAATTATAGTACAGTATTCCGGCCGCATAATGAATCGAGAAATGACATCGATTCCACAACCATGGATTCCAATTTGGAATCCATGGCCTAACAAGCAAACATATTTCTTACATTTACGAATCCGCAGGATCCACGGGAGGATTGCATTCTTATTGCAATTCGCGCTTCTTTTGAACCACTGCAATGAAAGATTTTGCAGTTTCATGTACTACACATTCTTGCACTCGTTTTTTTCATTACGTTTTGCATTGTTTATTAAACAGTGCATGCAACTTAGAAATTCGACAATTATAAAATTATTGTCAGAAATGAAATTATAATGAACAATCGTATACATTTATAGAGTTGAGATGGACCTAGCGAGAACGTTTTCGTGGCTGCTTTTACAAAACTCTTATCAATAGTATAAACCGTCTAGTTTATGAAATATTTACTCGATGATAAGAAGCGCAATGAAATAAAATTAGAAGCTTACTCTAAAATGCAAAAATTAGTAACGAAACTTGTCTGGATATTTCAAGTTCGTTGAGAAATATAGTATACTCTAGCATAATATCAAATATTTACTCGTAATGATTAGAACGTAATTATTACGATAACCTCGTGGCTAGCTGTTGGTCAGGGTGCTCGCTTTTCACTACGCTGCCCCGGCGCGGTCGAGAAAAGACTATAGGGTGCGTTTTCATGCTATGTCACAGTATATGTTGCTGGGTGACGATGAGAGAATTCACTTCTCAGGTTGAGAAGACCGGAATACGGCGTGGGATGTCTACGTGCTAACCACACGTACCCCCTTAACCCATAGCCACAAGGCAGGGATGTTGCTGGTAGGCCTGAGCTCGTTCGCGGGCTGTCGCGTCAAGTACATACGTACGAGCGCTGAATGAGCGAGCATGGTCGGTCCGGTCCTAGGGCCTCGTCAGCGGTGGCCGAGGGTGGCGGCAACGGACCATTTCTCATGAGCAGGCTGTACCATGTTGTAGATTTGCTCTATGTAAAATACACTGAAGTCTTAAAAAAAGACTCTGAGTTGAATTCAAAACCGCCTGATTCGTCGCCCGAGTAATTTCTTCTAGAGGGTGAAAGGGTGTAGCGAAATTTCCGTGGTCAGACGAAAAAGTGGGCCTATGGCTCGAGTCTCGCCACGTAAAATAAGGCATTAAGTAACTCGATGCATCAACGTGTTTTCGTATTAACGCCCAAGCGTTTAGTTTCTGTTTACATATCTCGGTTCGTTAAGGTGAGACGGTAAGCCCTATCCATCAATGTTAAAACAAGTAACTTTCTGACCCATTTTTTCAGAAACTACTAAATAATTTTAATGGATTTTCACTACTCATTAAGTGATGCTTGAAGAGATTTCTGATCATCAGTTAAATGTTTATCTTTATTCTGAACCGATCAATTTTTTTTTCAAACAATCATTTACAAGGAAGTGCAAACAAATTTCTAACGCATGCACTAGAGAAAAAATAATCATGATTGAGGATCAATATTCTTAGTGTATCATAGTTATTATCACTAAAAATGTCACGCAGATATCTTGAATAATTTCCGGGATAATGGAGAAAATGTTTGAAAATTATAACTTCTGAGAACATGGCTCTCAGCTTTCGGAGAAGCATATGTTAGTAAAATGTAGAAAATTTTTCACTGGAGGCAGCCTACAACGTAATAACAAGTCTCACATTCTTTTATACCAGTCTGAGTTTTTATTATTTCTTGCCTCCTTTGACATTTGAAGATCATGTTTTTTCGCACGTGATATACGAATTGTTTTCAACATTTATCATGTGACACAACTTCCATCGTTCTATAATACAGAAGCTTCATACTCTCCAAATTCTAAGGTTTTTAGACCAACAAAAAGATTTTGGGGCATTCTTGTGCAAATGGTTTTCGTGAATGCCTCTCATTCCGTATTTTGCGATGGAGACATCTTCTGAGAAGTTATGTCTTCACTTAGTAATTCTCAACTTTCACTATATTTCTTCCTTTTAGATGGACTAGGAGGGGTTTCACATACATTCGAACTCATATTATAATTTTTTCGACGCAAAGAATTTGATCTGATATGATGATTTTCTTTGAAAATGCGTCATTTAAAGATTAGTTTACATTTCGCATATAGAACATTAGGCATAGGCATATAGAACTTATAAAATTATTTATTTTAATTTTGTAGCCCACAACGTAATTGAAAACAACTTGAACTTTACTATACAACAAATACATCAACACACGATTATATACGTGCGAAGCCATTTTTAACAAAACAAATGCATTAACAAAAATTGGACTATCGCACAGACAGTTCTATCAGCATCTGCAGACAAAATCCCTTTTCAAAAGACAACAAAAACTAGCTTTCTGACACAATTACAACCAGAGATATTAGAAGTTGTGTGGGAGAGAGTACAGTAATATTGAAGTCTGTCAGTTAACACTGGAATCTTTAAAAATACATTTCATACATTTATTGATGGAATATGTCAATGAACCTTACGTAGAAATGTTCATAGAAGTACATTATTTAGTAATATAGAAACAGAAAATTACAATTAAATAAACAGTCGACCGTCTCACCTTAATACAATAGGTCTAGAATTGTCATAAACGTAAAAAAAATAATTATTAACTTTATATAATGACGAAAGAAAGTTAATACATAATTGTTAATGTTGATATCAAGTACTAATCAATAAACGAACTATTATAAAACACAAATTGTCATAGAATATCATTTTTATGAATGGTTCCGCTATCGACCTATTCATTGCAGAGTTTCGTCTGATTTACTATGATTTGCAATATTATTTAACAAACTTTTTATTTTTCGAGTTCAACGAGTTCATAATAGCCCAACGTATCCATGTAGTTTAGTTAGTACCGTTTTCATTAAATCCAATAGCTTTACAAGTTAGTTGATCATTTCTTTAATTTTTCATTAATATTCGTATGTATTAACACAAATTATCAAAAATATTCGTATTTCAATATATCTCCTTAAAACCAACGTAGAAACGGGTTTTTTATCGAATGTTAACTTTAATCTAAAGACTGCAGATTATTGAAATAATACCTCATGCTTTTCGTTTTCAGAATGACTCTGAAATTGGAAATATTTTCTGAAAAAATAAAGAAAAATGCATTTTTGAAAAACCTCTTAAAAGTTAATTGTAATTACGATACTTAATACTTTTTTGCATTGCAATTTTCTCTGAAATGCTTGTCCAGAATGAAGACATTTTTTTCTATTTTGCAATGAAGAAAATGTTTTTGTTTCCAGAGTGCTTCACACTATTTTAAGGTACCGCTATTTTAACACAAATTTCTTGTTTTTACATCAAATTTGATTTCACAATCAATTGTCAGAGTCATACTTCGATTTTGTTGTGTGAATTGACAATCCATTTAAAGCAAAATTGTGAAATGTTTCGTAGGCGTCTAAACTAGTGCAGTTTGTCTTTAATGAACAACATTGATTTGGTTTCCATGAAGTATTCCAAGTTCAAAGACAAATAATGTAGAATAAACAAAATTGTCTCAGCATGTATTTCAGTTAGGAAATGAATATTTCGGAATAGACTCCTACGGAGCAGAACGTTATATCCAACCTAAAACCTCTCCTCTTTGCAGATGGTACTTTATCATATGGCAATCGAATAAAAAATAAAGAAAGTTAGAATATCAATGTAAAGTACTTCTTATTTCATGAAAAATGGCAGGATTAATGGTAGGTGCATATATTGTAATGCAGCATGATAAGCGAAATTCTTTGATATTAGTCTTCCTGAAGAAAATTGAAATATTTTTTTATATATACGTTTTATGCGATTTTGTTGGTTTCTCGCCTCTCGGGTATTGATTACGTGGATATTGCAGTGTTTCAAACAAGTGTTTAAGGAGTATTTCTGATAAAATGATGTATGGATTTTTCGAGACTTATGGCCAATGCTGTGGATGTGAGATGTATAGAAGACACGAGGAACAATTCTTAACATTATTTTTGCAGTTGCTTTTAAAAACTACTTTTGTGTGATATGCAGTGCTAATGAAATGCATGTTAACGAAAGTATTATTGTGCAATGAGCACAATCAATCTCGACTGGAAGGATCGCGGGTTCGAATCCCTCCTGGGGCATAAGTATTTGCATTAATGCTGTGGCATGGTTGGAGCTTTCCCACACCGCATCACCTAATAAATATAATATCCAGTAACTATAACTCTTTCCTCACTCTTGACAAAACGATTGTACGCGAAGGCGAAGAAAAACAACAGTGGACATAATGCAGAATGTATTATGGATCGAAGAAGAAAAGGCAAGGAACCTGCACACATCGTGCGCCAAATCGCCTGCCGTCTGTATGCGCCATCTGTCCGCCATCGCACCTCCCTAAATGGTGCAATGTTCCAAGTGTCTCCATGGCCATGACTGTTAGCTGGCTATTATGAATAGTTGTGGGTTCTGATGGAACAGGTTCGTCGCTTTAGTATGTGATACTTTGTATAATGGCAGTTTATTTCCTTTATATTAGTTATTTGAAGTATCAGTTTGTAGTCAACTTCTGCCAATTTAATTGTAGTGATGTTCACTACAGAGATATCGATAAAAATTGGAACAGATCTAAAACGACATCAAAACTTAGAAATGCATCTGTATCTAACGAGACACACGTCTAGAAGAGAGTTTGGCGGCTGCCCCTAACCAGTCATGTTGAAACATACCCGGGTTTTGTTTTTCATTGATAGATAATAGATATAATAGACTGAGTACAAAATTGTATTTGCCCATATGTAATGGAAGTAGGTTAAAGAATTGTACAAGTTCGTGAAAGGTTACCCCCAAGAAAACGGGCAATCCTGACTGCGAGAGGCGGGCCGGGTCGGCAGGAGGCGAACCAGGGCACAGTGTCAGGTGAGGAAACGAATAACAATGCGTTTTAACTGCCTCTCCAACGCAGTGTGAAGATTTTTCCAAAGAGGGACATCTGTACAGATGTTGGTTACATTTACGCTTGTAACGTAACTGGACAAACGTTTCAAAATATTTCATACAAGTAATCAGAACTAAGAGTATACTCGTAAAAAGTTGGGAAGTGTCGTAGTGCGGATTTTTTTAACCTTACGATGAGAAATGAAGTAAACATAGCTTTTAGTCAATAATTAATACACATATACAGTCAAAATTGAGGATGCGGTAGTATGGAACGTTGGGTTAAAAAATGGTTTCTTATAAAGAATAAGCAAGTGTAACAGTAAACTAATGTTGTAAAATTAGTTGAAGGCTAGAACTTGCGAAATACGGGATATTTCGGAAGTCCGTAAGCCGTGGAATAACAAAACCCAAGGTGAATACAGTTTTATTGTTGACGCATGCAGTGTATTTGCTACCGCAGTTACAATTGTTGGTGCACATGCTTAAAAAGCCTCCTGCGCTTACGGCAATAGAACATAGCACGTACTGCAATGCGGGTACCCGCGATGTCGTACGCGTCGGTCGTTGGGGCCACTTACGCACGATCCTTGACGCAAAGGTGTCTGTGAGCATCAACGGATATCACTGCAGCGCCTCTGACTGGGAGATCCTAGGTTCGAGTCCTGACTGTGACAATATTTCCGACACTAGGTAGATAGCCGAGACGAATTCTACTGCTGCTCTGATCAGTAGTTTTCCGTGGTTTCACAGATCAATACCAGGCAGGGCAGTAACAATAAACGGGCCATGGATCGGACGCGATCTTTCCTTTCTCTTCCTTGCCATATCCTGCCACACGGATAGGAGATACTTGATGAGGGAAATCCCCTCAAGCCGACGTAGCCCGACGCCAACCAGCGAGAAATCGTTAGCACCTCCCGCGATTAATACGTGCACTACACTTAGCGCTACTCCGAAGCTCGAAAGTGCGTTGGTGCACTGTCGTTTTGCATACGTTTTGATGCTAGATTGTGGTACAACATCAAACTACTTTGATAGTCAACTTTCAATGCTCTGTTGTACTCATGATACGCATGTCTTCTTCATAACGACGTATGAGGTTTTGACATTATTAAGAAATAAACATGCCCGTAAAATGATGACTTTGAATCATACATCTTATGCAACACAATAATTTCTGAACCGTCTCACTCAGAAGAAGCTTCATTTGAAACTCTGGGTTTTCGGGCTGTAACTCCCAAATAAGTGCTAAAATTTGAACATTTGTAACAACACAGGTATGTATGTACGTTTTCAATGAGGTATAACTGGAACGGTGATAGTAAGAAATAATTTAATTATGATCCATTTCCGAGGCTAGTCTGTTTTCTGCCAGTTATAAACTAAATCGTCTGGCCACTTTATGAGCTCTATGCGGGTTCAGCTTGGCGATGGGGTAGCCAGCTTCTTGGCTCCAAGCCTGCAAGATAGTTTATTGGAATGTCGCTCTAGGTTTCTCCATTCCTTCTGATAAAGGAATCTCATCCATATTGGGTTTGGCCTTATCCCATGCTGACAGCCACTCCTTCTGGATAAGTCCCTGAGAGGAGTGGAGATCCTCTGATGGATGTTTTTTTTGTCAGGATTCGCCTTTTGACTGTCCAGCGTGTGCGACCAATACGTTTCCGCCGCGTAATATAAAATATTTGACCACAAAACCTCCCATACATACGTTAAAGTCTTAAATTCTCTAAGGAGCATGACGGTTTAAGGTTGTGCAATCCCTAGACTTGTGACAAATGGTCACATCTTATTTAGCTGTAACAAACAAAAATCTTCGTATAATGAAGTTCAATTCGACAATACTTTTATATAACCATTTTTAACTGTCTTATAATGTACGGTAAGTGATCGAATAACAATATTACTAAATGCTAGTAACCAAAAATCCGAATAACTAGGGCTACCAAACAAAAGTTCAAATATTACCACGCCTCCATTCAAAGTCTGTTACATGGCATGATAAATATGCAAGTTGACGCTTGGAGCGAACTGACCATATTGTCGCTTTCCAAATCTTCTACAGGCAGAGGTTGTTCAGGATTTTTTTCCTATTTTTTGGTTCTCTCTCTGGAGGAGCCAATGGCTGATGTTCCGAAACGCCAATTATGTTGTCTTCCACTTCAAATTAAACTTCTTCGCGAGGAGGAAGAGGCCGTGTTGAGATAGTAGATTCTTGTCCATTTGGTAGTCTTACACGGTCATGTTCTGGATTCGCTTCTCATAATTCTATTTCCTCCACTAGTGGATTGAATTTACTGGCACTAACATTGGCACCCGTTGTAGTTAGTCATGTTGGTGTAGAGCTTCCATTGAATAATCTTGAATAATTGAACATTGGCGCGTCAGGTGTAACAGTCGCTGAACACAGGAGAGAACATATGGAATGTAAGGCAGTATCTAGTACTTTTTCCCAATGATCGGTTTAAAAGAATTTGCTCGAAGACCTAACATGACAGTCTTCTATATAATTCCGTTGAACCTTTCAACTTGTCGTTTCCTCGGATTGTAGGGCGTAAATCAACTTGTTAAAGTACTGTGAGAAAAAAAGGTTTTAATTTATTGAGAGATAAATGAAGTTTCTATATCAGAATGTACGTATGCAGGTAATCCAAACACGGAGAACAAATGTGGCAAATGCCGTATTGCAGTAGTTGCTGAGACATCAGCATATTCTGTAGCAAACGGAAATCTTAAAAACTCTTTGTACTCTCTTCACAAAATGTAGTTTCAGGACATTGATTTAGTGCTTTGGTGGGTTTGAAGACCAGATTTAATAGTTCAAATGGCGAAGTATCTTTTATAACGTTCCCCTCAGCTTTCAACTTTATGAAATGATATGTTTATTTTAACTCAGCACAGACCTGACATGAATTAGTAATCCTTTTTATGTCTTCAATTGAGAATGGCAAGTTTTTGACGTGGTCCTGGCGGTTCAACCGAGTGATGACTGGATGATAGTTCGTGGTGTAGGAAGTGAGATCCACATTTAAAGTTTTAATGCTTATTCTGGAAAAAATAAACTGCAGACACATTCTCACTCCCTGGACGATTAATATAAAAAAACGGACAGGTTCGAAGCGCCGACGTTCGTTCAATTTAATAATTTTGTATTTTTCTGGAATTCTGTTGATTAAACATACAAGAAACAGAGCGTTGATCCGTAATGTCTTCAAAATGATGGACGATTAAACAATGGTGCAAATAATTTAAGGATTTCACAATGTCTTAAGCTTCTTTCTCGATGGACGACTATTGTTGCCTCGACGTACGTGGATTCCTTCCTCTGAGAGAAGGAATGGATTTTTTGCAAAGGGTGCGATTTTTCTAGGAAATTAAGTATTCGCTTGCAGTAATGCGAAAACATACCCAAAGGTCGCCGCAAAGAACACGTATTTTGATGAATAGGCAAATAAAGTAGAAGTTGAAGGCAATTAGGACAAGACTTGTCTTATTGTAAATTACGTACGAAAGTAAGTTAAGAGATTAACAGAAAACTTGAATTTTCTTTATTCAGTGTCCAATTATGCTTATTAGAGGCAGGTAAATATTTTTCCATATTACGATCGTGTTTCCTCCGCATATAGTGAAATCATCTAGGTAAGGATACGGACCCTCCGGTCCTTCATCTTGTAAAATTTGATCAATAGATCTTCGAAAACAGGCCACTAGATTTGTTACTCCGAATGGGACACTCATGAATTGGTAGAGATTTCTGCAAGCTTTGGAAGCCGCGTATTTTCTCTCCGACTCCAGAATAGGTAATTGATGAAGAGGATTCTTGAGAACTACTGTGTTGAATACTTCATTCACCGAAACCTTAGAAATTATCTTTACAATCCGTGAGAGAGGGTTAGCATTATAAGTTGGTTTATAGTCTGTGAAAAATCAATAACCATTCTTGTTTTCCGATTTTCTCCCTAAGAGCAAAATTTGAATCCGCCATCCTTAATTGCTGGGATTTATTATTATTTCATGTAATAGCTTTTTATTCTTAAAATCTATATATTGGTAATTTTCTTTAGAATGTCTCTTAGATTTGGTAGTTATTAAGTACAATTAGAAGTTAAGTTTGTAAAACGCGAAATTTGAGGGACCTGAACAACAGCCAAACTGCAGAACTCAAGAGGAAGCTGCAAACCTTCAAAAGCTATTTCCACAGAGGAATTCTACAGTAGAAGACCGATTACATCATCTGAGCAAAGGTTCTTCATTATCAGTATTGGAGTATTGTTGTAAAAAAAGCTTACTATTTCTAAATCGGCTTTACATTGTCCCGTTATTTCAGTAGATACGGAAGAATTGTTCATTTCATTTCCTCTGGTACACAGTAGTAACTTGATGCGACATTTCCTTACAATATAATGTTTGATAAAACGTTGCTTCCTTTTACTTCAACGCATTCAAATCCATTCCATTTTTGATCGGTTTGGCAGTTTAGGCGTCTAATTTTTCTTTGATATATTGTTGTGAAAAATGATTTTATTTATGCTATTAACCTTTTATTTATGCTATAATAAACAAAAACCTTGGTATAACTTGAATTCAACAATTACCAGTTTTTATCTTCTTACAGTAAAAGGCAAGTGATCGATTAATGCAAGTAAACAAAAATCTAAGTAACTAGGGCTGCGAAACAAAAGTTCAAATGTTACCACGTCTTGGCTCAAGGCAGAAGAAATCTCATTATTTTAGAGAGGTACAGGAGAAAGGTGTGAGAATTGCAGAGACATCAGCCTGTCGGGCTCATCAGGCTGAAGATAATTGCTGATTGTCTAATGACTGAAGATCACGGGATTAAGAAAATATTTGCTCTGCAACAGATGCTATTTTCTCAATATATCAGATGATAGAAAAATGGCACGAATATAATTTGACATCCGTTAATTTTAAAAAATCTTAAACGAAAATCGCGGATGATACGGTTATGATATAGCAGACTGAAGATACAAAGTGTTACAAAGAGGGATGTACACATTACAAAATAGTATGCAACGAATACTACGTAAAATTATCTATCTAGAAGACTTAAGTATGGCTTTATAAGTAAAATACTTTCTCATATCAAAAATAGTGATGAGTGAGAGGATTTTAGAGAAAGTTTCAAGTTTTATTTACCTTGGTTGTTTTATCTTTTATCTCTGTACACGACAAATAAATTAAATAGAATTAAACATATATATGAGACAATTCACACAACGCTAAAATCAAGACGTAATACTAGGTCTACGTTTTATAAGACAATGGCATTGCCAGTAGTACTATATAGAAGCGAGATCTGGAACTCTCTCGAACACAGAATCAAACGAAGTTTGATTGGCAGAAATAAAATTTATGCGGACAGTGAAGGGGGGGCGTACTTTAGAGGAGAAAATTGAAGGTGAAGATATACGCAAGGACTTGAAGATATTTATCCTAGAGGAGATCTGCGACAATAAAATGAATTGGTATACCCGTCGACCTCTGACGCGTATGGGAGGTAATGGAATACCTCGATCGGCCAGAGAATATAAACTAGTCGGTCGTAGAAGCAACTTTCGTCCGAGAATAAGATGGGTTTCGCAGCAAGCAGCACCACTTAACTCGAGAAGTGTAGAAGAACAACTGTTAAAACATATGCGCCAAAATTCATTCAGATTTGGGCTCAAATAACACTATTATAAGCTCTCCTTGTTGTGTGTAAAGAGCTGAGGATATGCATTTCAAACAGGCTGCAATCAGAATAGGTAAGTCTTCTTAAATAACCCGCGAACCTTATTCAAGAGAGTACAAACGATCCATCTGACAAAGCGTAATATTCTGAAACTTCTTTTCAGCGTCCTAGGGCGCAGCACTGTTTAGGTCGATGAGATCGACAAATTCGCAGAATGGTAGCTATTATTCGCGCAACTTTTCTTGAATGATGGGTTGAAGAAATGTGGGAACAGTGCGGATATTAGTTACGAAATCGGCTACTAGAGTTTATGAAGCAATGCCAATCTGGAGAATCAGTCATGCCTTTGCACCTTTCACAATAATTTGCGTTCTAACTTTCTCAAGAGTTTGAGGTATCTCCTGTGACGGATCTTTTCTTGCTTCTGTCATTTCATTAGATTTTTTGAAAAAATTACGGACATAAGTTCTCGTCTTTAACGAAAAATAGTTTCTATTTTGCGCCAGTGAAGATGTGTGTGGAATTTTGTCTTCAACTGTTGATTGTGTCAGAGAGGGGGATGCATGTTCACCGTTTAAGTAAAGTTGCGTGAGTTATAATTTCCCTTTAGAACGATGTTAGCACGCATTGTTAAATCAGAAGACGAACCAACTAAAGCGGATCGAGACGCACACGAAGCGGAAGTCACTCTCGCATACCTGGACGCTGTTAGTATTTATCGACGCTCGGTGCTTTATTGAAATTCCTTGAGGGCGACGTGAGTATTTTCTCCGGAAGCACGCGAGTTCGTGCGAAAGCAGCAGATACACGTACTAAAAAAAGATGCATATATATGAACGCGAATATTTGGGAGGAAATGTGATAACTCCCCAGACAGGTGACACAAATTATTCTTAAAATACTTAGTGTTAGAAATCAGAATATAACGCCGACGTACGATGCAAGTCTAATTATCCCATTATCAGAGGCCAAAGTCATTGAAGGCGGTTTAGAATCGATGAGAAAACAGTCAGCTCTTTAACTTGTTAATGTAACATGACGCATTTCGAAACCTTAGCAAGAACTCCTGATTCTCTGAGAGTTGTGTATTTGATATTGATCATTCTTCAAATAACCATAAAGAGATGAAATACAAGATATGTTTTATTACATTAAATTATAATACATCAATTAATTTATTGTGTAATTGTGATACAGATTAAATTTTATATTACTTCATATACATCTTTAAAACAATGTTTATAAATTACTATTTTTTTAATAAACCAACGAATTTAAAAAATGATTAAGAATGAGAAGAATGAATATTAAAATATATTTAGAAAAAGAAAGGAACAAATCAATAGAAGTAGAGAATATAATTGAATATTTAATGAACGAAAATGAGAAAATAAATAATCTGAATCAATCAATTCAACAGAAAATAATGTATTAAGAACAAAATTTTAGAATCGATTACAAATTTTAAAAAAAATGAGAATTAAAATTTTATAACAGATAGGGATGAAGAAGGAGAAAAATTTGAAAGGTGGAAATAATTATTGTATTTAACATTACATTGCTCGATACAATTTGAAACTGTGTAATGAATAAAAAAGTATCGGCCACGCCAATTCACACAAAGATTGTTACAAATTTTCCTGTTCACTCAGGATGATTCAGGTCTTTTATTTCTGTAGATTGCTTGAAAAGCATTTTGTTTAAGCTTTATCATGTGTTGAAACAGCAACGTAGAACGAAGGCTTTTTGGAAGAAATTTTGCCTGGCATCTGCTAAAACCTGTTTACAGTTGGTTATTTTGAAAAAGTTCTAAACATCGCCTGTTAACATTCTCAGCGTAAGAATAATTAAGTGTTGAATGAAGAAAAGTGCAAGCATTAAATGGTTCTGACGAACGAAAAGCGTTATCCTTATAAATTGTAATTTTAGTGCGTATTGAGAATATCACGCTGTTCGCGCGTCAACCTACTTTAGACTGTGATACCAACTCCCAAACTACACATATTCTATCGGGGGCACAAGGCCCCTGATAGGCACCTGAGCATTGCGCTTTTAACCGCACCCCGCGACGCCGCACTTGCACGACAACGAGCAGAAATCCGGATCAGGTTGGAGCCCCAACCTACCCAATCAATGCCTACTCTGCCAGCTCAGCGTTACTGACTATCCAGGCTAGTCAGTAGCTAGTCCAGCTTGAGTCAATATTGTCGTATGACAACGCGCTACTCACATGTGCCGGGACCCCAAATTCCTCCTGTTAACCCAGAGTACTAGGCCTCTGCCACTTCGAATCGGAGAGCCCATTTAGGGGCCTCCCGAACTAAGGTTCGAGCAACTTTGAGCCCACATCCCACTACCTATACATTAGGCTGCAGAAGTGAGTTCCACCAAACGGAGGTGACCTGTCGGGACAGAAGCCCATGTACATTTTTTTGAAAATTTTAGTGGCTTTTGCACAATATTGCATGCAATATGTGCAATTTAAAAAAAAAAACCAAAAAAAAATATTGTCAAAAACGGCTCCAATTTTTGTCTTTAAACCTTTAGTAGGGATTGTGCTAAATGAACTCTACAAGATCACACACGCCGTATTGCTCTTTCGTTTTGTTTTTTCTAAATTAAAAAAACAACAATTTTTGACTTATCTCTCAAGTCGT